>PVLA01000949.1:0-350744 GCA_004027455.1 Hydrochoerus hydrochaeris | reverse complement strand
TGTATTCTATTGCACCTCACTGATTTCCTTAGAATCATTATTTTTAATTTTGTTTCATTCACGTCATAGATTTCTATAGTCATGTCATAGGTTTATATAAATTGGGATTTATATCTGGAATTTTTTTAAAGGTTTCATATTGCCTTTCTTGTTTCTTATGTCTATGTTGAACTTTGCATATCTGTTGTAATAGTTGTCTCTTTCAATTTTATTGAGTAATCTCTATAGAAAAATATTCTTTATCTATATAGGATATATTATCTCAATTTGGTAGGTACTTTGGGTTTAGAGCAGCTCAGAAATGTAGTCTCTGTGATAATTCTTCAGCCTCAGTTGGTATATTTGTACTCAGCAGTGTATGTGTACTCAAAATTCTAAGTGGTTCAATGGTTTATATAGTTGCACAGCTTTTCAGTGGACATGGGATTCAAAGTTGTGTGTCCTCAACCTCTACAGATTTAAACCCTCATAGTAATAGGGAGCAGATACCACAGGATTTATGTTGTGGTATGTGCAGAGTTCTCTCCGCGGGTGCCTAAGAACAAGCACAGGAGACTTCATGTGTTGTAGCACCACTACTCACAGTTCCTGAGCCTCAAGATGTAAAGGAGAACATCCTTAGAATACACAGGTTGAATGCGGAAGACCACTGGGCCTGTGGCACCAGAGGCCACAGTTTTGGCGTGACCGGGTAGGATGCGTACTTGTTCAAGACTTGCATGATGAGCACAGATGGTGAGTTCTATGGCACTGATAATTACAGCCTCGGGGTATAGAACACAGGAGGAGCTTCCTCAGGTCCCATGGGTGGCTTGTGCTTGGTACTAGGACTAGTATCACTGTTCGCAATTTTCATGGAACA
Source organism: Hydrochoerus hydrochaeris (assembly GCA_004027455.1). NCBI lineage: Eukaryota > Metazoa > Chordata > Mammalia > Rodentia > Hydrochaeridae > Hydrochoerus > Hydrochoerus hydrochaeris. The sequence continues at coordinate 349,882 of PVLA01000949.1, read as the reverse complement.
GTGGAACCCAGATGATTTCTTCTCCAAGCCCTAAAAACAAACACAAGCTTTATCGATGTTTTTATAACTAACAATTATAATCCTAAATCCATGAACTGTGGAGGGAAATTACCCCAGAGATCTCAGGGGCATGTACAGAAAATGTGTGGAGTTTTTGCACTAACATGCATACTACTGTAAAGATAGGGCACAGACAAGACCCTCCTTATGTCCAGAAGATCTAGGATATGTGGCATCTGGGGTTTGTGGGTTTGCTGTTTGTGGACCCCGAGGTGCAGAACATAGATAAGAATGTCTCTCAGTGTTACAGATAAGTACTACCTGGACACAGGCATGTGACATTGTAACCATGCTCCTGCAGCTGTGGAGATAGATGGACTTTTCCCTAGTCCCAAGGGATAATATGAGTGCCTTGAACTTTTATTACTAGTGGCTGTTGTCCCAAGACTGTGGATTGAGAAGACCTTGTCTAATTCTCATTGGGTGAATTAGGTGATGTCCAGGGATTGTAGTTACTGGTGGCATTTATTTATTTATTTATTTATTTATTTATTTATTTAGAGCAGCTGGACATAGCTGCAACCTTTGCCATGTCCAAAAGGACAGTTATAGGTCAGGACAGAAATTTGTACCAGAAGGCATAGTCCTGAGGCTGTGGGTCAGGGAGGAGATGTTCCTTCACTGCTGCTGGGTGAGCACAGAGGTGCTAGGTTTGGATGCATTCATATGTATTTATTGAACTACAGAAAGTGATTGTATCCCAAGAATGTGAGGTAAGGGATGCCAGGCTTTGGCTTTTAGTAGCCACAGTCCCAATGCTGTAGGCAGGTTAAAATATCTTCTGCAGTTCCCACAGGGTAAGCAGGGATTCAGGATTGTGACTATGGAAGCTGATGGTCCTGAAGGTAAAATATGCGGAGAGGGGCTCTCTTTCACTCTGTCAGACATGTACAGTCCTGAGATTTCTGCTAGTGTCATCCATCTTCCCCTACTGTCTAGGAGTTGGGATTGAAATTGATAAAAAAAAAATTTCAAATTTTCTATGCTATTTAGGGTTCTCATCACTTTTGTGCTGGTTTCAGGAGTTCTCCCTAAATCAGTGTCTTAAAAATACATATTTTCCCCTGTTGTCCTAGTTCTCTAGTTAGCAACTTAAAATTTCCTCCCATATCAAAGTAATTTTTTGTCATGTTTTTAATAAAGTCACTCAAACACATAGGATTTTTTTAAAAACCCACTTTATTGCTTCTCCATTTAATTTCACTTAATTTATTAAATATTTCAAAAATAATGTACTCCATGGAAATTGTGAAGTCAAGCTGGGTCTTTATGAAAGCTTTTTCTCTGACGTTGTTCTCTATTTTTCTTCCTTCCTAACTCTAATACATACACACAGAAAACAAACAACAGTTTGGAAAACATATGCTACTTTTTTAAAAATGTATTTGCTTGCTAAGTTTCTGATACTTTCTCTCTGTACAATTAAGTGTCCTTTATTTTGTTCCCCCAATTATCTTTTTCATTTATGTCAAAACAATGCTATAGTTTTAACATGTGTATTTATTCACAAGTGTAACTATTACAAAAGCCATGTAGCCTCACTGTGTTCCCTCCAGAAGAGTTATATTCAAAATATAATCTAACATATAAAAATAATTAAAATTAATGAATGTTTATACTAGATCTCTGGGAGAAATTTCAAAAAGAATTGTATTTCTAAACTATATAATTAAAAATACTTTATCCCAGAACATTCAATGTTTCACATATAGAGTTGTTAGCATCAAATAATTATTTTGTCTGCATATCAAGTAAACAGGACACTGTAGCCTGTTAAAGGTGATGAGAATATTGTTTGTTTGTTTGTTTGTTTGTCTATTTTGAAACAGGGTCCCATTATTTACCTCTGACTGTCCTTGAATTTACCATGCAGCCCAGGCTGCCTTCAGCTCAAAAGATTCTCCTTCCTCAGCCTATCCAGTGTTAGGATTACAGGTGTGTGTCACCACACCTGATGAGAATATAGTTGAAATAATTCACCATGAATCTACAAAATAGGCAGAAAGTTGATAGGAATATGGCAATAATTTTATATTGCTTACAGACCAAGATATATAATCACTTTTGATAATAGTGGATTGTTTGCAAGGAACACTAATTTACTTCAAATTGACTTGACTATGTTATTGTGAAATCCAGGGACAGTCTTCATACCTGAGTAGTTTTTATTACTCATAAAATGTTATCAAGAATTATATTCTGGTTTTATTCTCAGTCATGGCAGCCCTGATAACCTGATACCTACATTCAACCAGTTCAGCAGCCTCAGAGAAAAAAAAAAAACCTCTTTTGCAAAGTCCCTGTAAAAAGATTTTGGATTGAATCTTCTTCTTCAAACCTGGGAAAACCAAATTAAAACTTAGTAGCTAAAATTGAGCTATATTAATATCCCAGGAAGTGAGAATTTGATTAGCCTCTTCTGAACTACAGGAATCAAAATAAAGCATATACTCTCATACACCAAAGCCAAGCATCTATATTCCAAACAAGGGAGAAATGGAGGTTGGTCACACAAAACAAGAAATATACACTATATCTCACACAAAATAAAATGTCCTGGGGATGAATATTCTTATATGTACAAAGATTTTCAGGCTACAATACCAAGTGGAACTCATAAAATAAAAACACATCATCAGTCATCTACCAAAACTTTTCATATCTCAAATTTTCTGAAATTTGATTTCTTTTCAGTTATATTTTCATACAGTGTGAATTAGATCTTAGTTGTACTGCGCTATTGGCCAAAAAGCACAAATAATTCAGGTGAAATAGCCTTTCTTTCTCTCCATCTTTCTGAACTCCATGTCTCTATATGCATATAGATCATATATATGATGCATTTCAATTTTTCTCAGCAAGCCCATTAAGAATAGTGAGTATATATAGTAACACTTCAAAGAACTCAGTAAATTTATTGAACTTTGCAACTGGACTAAATTCTTTTCTGTCTCTTACTTTTGTGCACATAGAATCTTTGCATATATAAACATTTCTCCTAGAATTATCTTGTGTGTGGACATTGTTTTATATTAAAGTTGTTCTCCTGTCTTCCTCTGTTTACATCTAAACTCTCTTTATCCCTGGACTCCTCTACAAATAAGACTTCACCATTTGTCACTAGGTTATAATTCATCTTGGCTTTTTCCTAAGCTCACCATTTTTTCAAACATCTTTAAATACAGCACTCTGAGTGTCTCTCTTATACCTGATCCAATTTATTTGAAAAATCTACTTTGTAATCTGATGTTTGGATCTTCTAAGACCATAGCCTAGAAGACACTGATTACAGAGAGTGCAAGGATAATGATTTCATCTATGTGATAACGTGAGTTGGAACAATTATTTGTGACTCACAGGTGCCAAGTACTGTACTAAAATTTTTATAAACATTAGCACAGAATTTCATTGAATTCTTACAATTTTCTGAAGACATAAGCCCTGATTTTAATCTCTAGAGAAAGCAAGTTTGAACAGCATTTGGCAAGAGTGGCAGATACAGGCTCAGCCTTCAATCTCTGCTTTCTCTGACTCTATTCTCTCTCAGTCCCCTGTTCTGACCAGACTTCTAGATCATTCCTTCAAAATCTTTCTAAAAGAATTTATAATCTTAGAAAATACCACTAACAAAAAATCAAATACAATCCTTTTTCATGTTTTGACCTGCCTACTTTTACAATAATAAAAACAGTTTATACCTTTCGAAGCGACTAATAGCCTCACTACATTTGGTTTTTCATGAGAAAAAGACCATATGGAATACAGGAACCAGAATTTTTGTGAATCCACCTCCAGCACAGTGTCTTGCACATAGAAGACTCTCTCTAAATGTTTGTATCTTAGTCCATTTCTGTTGCTAATAACACACAACTATAGATTGCCTAAGTATGAAGAAAAAAATTGTTTAGTCTCACAACAGTGGTTGATTCCACAACAGTGGAAGATTGAGGGACCACATCAGATAATGGCCTTGTTTCTGATTAAATCCCAAAAAAGGTGTAAGAAATCGCATAGCAAAAGAGAGAGACCTATGCAATCTCACTCTTAAACCAGACCCACTCTCCTTTTATAGCAGATCCATTAATCCATTTGTCAATTAATCCATTCATGTAGTTCATTAAAGAAGACCCCTAATTACTTCTCAAAGGTCACATATTTATTATCTCATATTGATTGTTAAATTTGAACACTATTTTTATAGAAGACATCCCCTAATCAAAGAATAATAATTTACTAAAGGAATAAAGTAAATACTTTTTATTAGTAGATGCTTAGTACCTGGAGGTTAGGAATTTGTAAAGACTTCCCTGTCTTAGCACTGATTCACTTCTTTCATTCACCTTCTGTAGTTGACCATATGATCATTATTCATCAGACCCAGATTTCTGACAAGTGTGGTAATGCTTTTTATATATAGGAGGCAATTTATTAAGAATGAACATGCAAAATTTGTAGTATCTTTTAAGTAGCACACTGCTAAAACTAAAGTAGCATTTTAGGAAACATATAAAGAAAATTATACAGGATTCAGGGGAAGGAACAAAACTTCCTAGCAACTCATGTTTTAAAACTGAAACTTAGGTCAAATGTCTCAAGCAACCAACATTGTAAGATATGGAGAATTCTATAAGATTAAAAGGACATGTTTTCATGAGAAAGACTTATTTTTCAAAGACCACTGATCTATTAACCTTACTTTCTAATTACTGTATCATTTTTCAGTTACACTTAGAAGTCGATTTTACTCACTGTTAAAAAAGCACTTTAGTTCTTAACATGCAGAAGACAATGCCTTGCATTCTATTAATCCCAAGTTACCTTGATCTTGCTCAAAATATGTAAATTGAATGGAAGTCAAGAACAGAACAGGAAAGAAGTTAGAAACAGTTCCACATCTAACTAAATTATACTTGTGCTTTTCCACAGTATCTATTTTGATGCTGCTTTTTAAAAATGCTTTACCAAAATATATAAAAATATACATATTAATTGGCTACCATGTTGTGTTGGTTATATGCACACATTGCGTGATGGTTAAATCAAGTTGGGCATATTTTTCTTTCCTCAAATATTTATCATTTCTTACAGTGAAAACTTTCAAAATCCTTCTATATATCTCTTTGAGATGTACAACACATTATTGTTTGAATGCCAAAATTCTGACAGAGGCAAATTGTTTTCTATAGATACTGAGACCTTAGTAAGCTGTAACATGCTTGAAAACAGTTTCTGTTTACAGGGTAACAACACCGATGTGCCCCTTTTAGTACATGAAGTTACTAGAGTAAAATTCACATTTGCTTCTGATTAGAAAGTAAACAGCAGCAAGAAAAAGAATCTTGGCTTGTGTTTCAAAATTATCACTGAATCTCAAGGATGTATTATTATTCATTTGATCATTTGTGTGCACTTTAATCATTAGTCTTCACTCTAAATATGCTAAGTCTATTTTAGAAAGAATTTTCATGATTGAGGTGAAAATAAGAGAAACCACTTCATGCATGAACCACCAAATAAACAAGCGCTTTTTCTAAATTATTCCTAAACAAATATTACTTCTAGTTCTCACAGTCACATTCTACATTAGCAATTTGCCCCATGTACTGGCACGGACAAGTGTGCAGCCAGTGTGGCAATGCTTGTAATTATAATGGATTATCTACCTTCTGAAATGTCAAAGACGCAACCCTTTATTTAACAGACTACATGGATACTGCACAATGTACAACAGGAAATACAGTGAGTGTCTAAATTTCAAAAAAAATTATTACAGCAAAAGAGACATCACCATTTAATCCCCCTCCAAATATTTCCCTTGCTTCAAACACACTTACACCATCATTCTTGTCTCTTTCTGAAGCAGCTCTGGAAATCCTTTCTTCAGGGTCTTTAGTTGCCCTATTCTGGCATACTTGATGCCCTGAATCGATTCACAATGTTTAACATTCATAGTCATTTTGACTTTTGGAAAGAGCCAGACACTGCATAGTTCCAGATCCTGTGACTATGGTAGATTATGACACATGCAATGTTCTTACTAGCCTGCCTTTCCGTTGGATGTCATCTGCCAGCAGGATTGACTGCATTTTTTTTAATCACACCTCAGAAAGATAACTACGGAAAAGGACTTCCAGAACTGCTTAGGAAAGTGGCAGAAATGATGAGAGAAAAGTGTTTGACTCAAGGGGAAGTATTTCAAGAAAAAATAATATGAATATATTTTTTACCATAAATTTTTAAATTTAAAAATCTGCCATATATTTTGATCATGCCTAGTAATTTTAAACTTCAGCCCTAGAAAATATATATAATAACCCCTGTGGAGGTAACTAAATATTTGCTTCTCATAACATTACTGTGATGGTTAGGGGGTCTGAACCATAGATGACATTGCAAATATGTATTTTGCATTGACAGCAGTTTTATGGACATGTTATTCACATGGTTGTGAACTGTGTATCACTCAATCCACCAGAAAAAAATTAAACACACTGCACTGTGCACACAATGCGGTGATCAATGTCCCTCATCCCTGAAGGAATTGAAATTTTGTTTGGAAAATGAGCAGTAAATACATAAGTCAAAAACAGAAATGGGCAATAGACTAAGTGCTGAGAAATGAGAGGAAAAGTAGAAACTAATGGACTTCATAGTAGAAAGAGCAAACTTTGAATGATAGTGACTTGGAGTATAATCCAGAAGCAATGTTTGAAGTACAGGACAGAACATTATTAATTAAAGGAAATAGGACATTGTAGGCACAGGAAATAGTATAAACAAAAAAAGGAGAGGGAAATAAATATACAAGTTAATTTGTATTGACTTGGTGCCAGGCATAGTACAAACGTTTTATATACAAACTCACTGAGGGAAAATAAGAAAAAAATGCTTGAAAAAGCTTTCAACAAGCAATAAAGTGGACCAAGTTATATTCCTTGTTTGCCCCTATGTGATCTTCTAGGATTCTTAAATCTCTTTCTCTGTGGGCCAACTTTTTTTCATCCTTGAAATCTTGAAAATTTCTCCTGTTCCAAAATCTATGTAAAAATATCAACATAGGAAAATGATTTAGTGACAGAGTGAAAATAGATTGAAAATGTGTGTTAGGCCTTGGGACTTTAGCAAAAAATACTAGAATTTTTTATTATGAATGCTAGTTGGGACTGCAGTAGATTAACTAATGGTCAGTTTAAGGGGGAATTCCCAGTTGACTGAGTTGACATGATTCTGCGCATGCAAGATCCACCTGAATATTGTTGCCAATGACATAAAAGAAGAATGGAAAGGGAAGATTGTACGCTGCTGATTTTCCTAAAGAAGCTGCTTTTCGGTAGTTCTGATTCGAAGGTTTTTCAGTGGCTGTCTTCCTTCAGGAGAGCTTCAACCCTTGTCTCCATCTTGGGCATCATCTCTTGAGCACAGATCTCTCAGCCTTCTGCACCAATCCTTCACCCTACTGGCACTAACTTTCCCACTTCTACCACTGGCCCTTGGGGCTTTTTGGTGGGCTCCAAGCCCTTGACTGGATTCTTCAGTCCCCAACAGGTGGACAAATATCTGCACTCTTCTATATCTGACTTTATTAACTAATATAAGGAATTTTTCCAAACTGTCAGATTTGGGTTTTTTGCATTTGAACTTCATAAATATGGAGGTCCTGACCAACACATTTTTGTGACTTTACCTATGGGTAAGCCATATCTAAGCTTACAGAGAATAGGATGATAATGTGAATGAATAAATAATACTGACTATGTGAATCTGTAGACCACGTGCTCAGTACACACACAAGATTACAAACAACTGCTAACAATTGTAAGTTCTGTGGGAATGATGGTTTGTTCTGTGCTTTGCAGTAATGAAAACAGCACTGAAAAGATAAAAGCCAAAATCATGATTAACCTACTCGTGCTAAGATTCTGTTTTCATACATCATCATATGACTCCTAAGCAGTTTTAGACACACATCTGTTGATCTCACTTCAGGAACAAAAGGCCTGAAGTTCAGAGAAGTTGAGTACTAATTCAAAATTTTTACAAACCTTAAGAAATGAAGAAGATGATGTCAAATTTCAAATTCAAGACTACCTTTAAAACTCATTCCTCCCAATATTCAGTGCTGCCTGATGAAAAAAGAAGGCAGTGAACAGACTAAGTGAAGTGTAATGCATTCAGCCATATTTCTCTGCTCAAATTCAATTAAATTCTTGAATTAAAGCTGGCAGTCTACAATGGTGCCAAAGAAAAGGAAATGGAAAAAAAATTAAAATATATCACAGAGCTGTAGAGTGGCAAAGAGAATCTCCAGTGGGACAACAGAGGTTCATGTGGCACTGGGCGATTCAGCTTATCATCAGGCATTACCTCTTCCAGCCCCTGCTGCTTGCTCTACTTTGATGCAATCAAGGATTTGCTCTTTCCTCAGTAATGGTGAGGGAGGTTCATTTATATCTAAAACATCTGGTTGCATCAGAACAGAGATTCAATCTCAATGTTCTCTTTTTTTAATGTCTTTAATGCTGACTTCTCTGAATTATAGTGATTACATATTCTTTAATCTGTAGGGGTTTTCTTAGCTTCCTCATCTCCTGCCCATGTCTATCCCTGGTCACTGCAAACCATTCCACCAACCCACAACCCCTGCTCTGTCTTATCTACACATGACAATTCAGTCCCAAAGCTGTGTTGCCCACAGACAATCCCAGCCAATATGCCTCCTGAGTGTCTATGGTTTATGTAAAAGACTGACATGATAGGCATTTTATTTTAAAGGCATATTAGTTACAGTCTTCAAAGTGTATGACATGAATACATCGTTGGAATATTGGACACTTTCTTTTCCATCCTTACTGTAACTAAGTGTTTTAAACCAGTCCACCTGTTAAATGTCTTCAGCATTCTGCTGCTGGGAGCTAATTTTCAGGCCTATAACAACTTTATAATTTGAGCAACTTTAATCAAGATTCTTACCTTGGCAGATGCCAGCTTTTTGCTTTAATTTCATACCAGGCTCTTCAGACAGACTGTATGTTGAAATTTCTGCCCTGTATTTGATCCCCAATGATTTCTTGTTTCCTGAGTTTTCCTAGATAAATATCTAACAGCTGTTTGTCATGTGCAACTCTTATATAATTAAGACTTTATCCTTATATGTCAGTTATTTTAAAACCTAGACTGTGTTAACTCCTTGTGTAGTTTGGAGAAAGTTTCTTCAGTATCATTTCTTACATACACTCCCAAAGAAAGCTATACTTAATGTACAGTGATATTCCATGCCTCATAAATATTAATATGAATGCCATTAGAGTGGATTGTACTCATTTTTTAATGTTTTAAAGACTATAAGTGCAAATTTATTTTTGCATTAGAAGATGTATCATTAGCAGTTGGAATTGTTTTTTTTTTCTAATTGGTATCAGCTATTCTCACATAAATAAATGAATAAATGAAACTCAAATTGCTAGCCCCCAGTGACATAAGAGAAACTGACTGCTGGCGCCTTCCTAGACCATATCACTGATTACTACACAGACAACAATCCAATTAGTGAGAAGGACCCTTTGGGTTGACATTATGTGATTTTGATACAGAAGTATAGGCAGAATGTATGAAGACTGTTGGTTTCAGAAAATATCTCATTAGATGTAAATAAGCTACACAAAGAAAGAACACTCAAATACTATAACTTATTGCCAAGCAAACTAAAGCACTCAGAAATAAATCCAAGTAAATGGCTAAGTTGACTCGCCAGTCAGTTTAATGCAATTGTGATCACACTGGGAGTAGTAGCTTGGAGATGATATGCTCGCTCTCTTCCCCTGAAAGCCTCTGGGGTGAAGGTAACATAAAAGTGAATGAGAATTATTAAATATAGCATCTTTAGAAAAGATTATATAGAAGGCGTACCTTCTTAATTATATGGAAAAATTAGCAATCATGAAGGAAGCTTAATGATTAATTTAAAACCATAGAGATAAAGTTTTAAGTAATAAAAATGATGGACTTGGGCACTGAATTTAGTATGGCTACAGCACAAGATTCAGATATTGTGGGGTGCCTCTCACACACAATGGCAAACGTTATTTAAAAGACAATTACCCAGATATTATTTATGCACTTGATAATGTAATCTATAAAATTTAATCATATTTATTTGTTTTGAGGATGTAAAGTGCTTTGAAAGTTAACAAGTTCCCTTCTGGAGCCATCTCTACTTCATTATTCTGTCTCTTGCAGCAAACCCGTTGGATACAAACTTGCAAATGGCCCATAACTATTTACTGTTGTTAGATATTTGTCATGAGTAGTAAAATGACAATTGGTAACATGGAAACTGATGAAAACAGAATGAATGAGTGTATTGACTTTTCTCATCTAAAATATCTGCGCTGTTGAACTTGTACTGTGTGCTAAATGCTGGACTGTGTATACTTTGTTCACTTCTCATCTTAGCCCAGTTAGCTTCTCTCTTCTTAGCACAATCATCCCACCCCATTTCACAGGTATAGGAACTTGATCTGATAAAAATTATACAACATTGCCCAAGCAGTAACTACTGAGTTGTAGAGAAGCCTCTAGAACCTAAGGTCTTATTGCATGCAAACTCTGGATATTAATGTAAGTAAGCAATTTAGATTTAGGTTTAAAGTGAATTAATGGCTGATTGTTCTGTTCCAAGCAGAAAAATAAACCTAATAAATTTCTTATATCCTTTCATTTTAAAAAGATTTTTTTGTCAAAAAAAAAATTAAAGAGTTAACCTCAAGGAATATTCAAAATGAAATTTTCTTCCTTTTTTAATTTAATTTTTCTATTTTAACATAAAGGCCCTAGACTTTTGTGATGTAGCTGTTGTGAAACATTTAGCATTTACCAATTATTCTATTGACTCTCCTATATTTCCCAGACTTCCTTTCACCCATACTGGACCCATTTAGCTTTCAACTTCTTAACTTGGTCAATAGGTGATCACAAGAAATGATGAGTTACATGTCTGTGCTAAAACACTACATTCATTTACCTCTATTCCATGTGGGTTCATTAGAAGCTATTAGAGATGGGAGACTTGCAAGATACAGGAGGCCTGCGCAATATCCACTGGAGTTAGTTTATGTAAGACTTTCAGTGTGTTAAGTGATTTGACTTAAATTTGACATTGTCACTTTAAGTAACAATGACTTTCAGAAGTCATTATTGCTGCACCACAGTCTAACCACCAGTTAAAAATGGAGATATCTGTTCCTCCATATTCTTGTTCCCTTTGAAGACATCCTCCTTTGGAAGGCACAATTTGTTTTTTATGCTACCCCAAGCACTATGCTCAGTACCAGCCACTATCCATAGCCAATCAACATCACTACTTCTGAGACCTCAGTCTATAGAAATTGAGGGTGACAATCCATGTCTGAGTAGATGAACACATGGTTACCTGTAGCTATCAGTGTGTGACTGAGCAGAGTTACTTTGCTCACCCATAATGAAAAGTGTATGCAACTTTCGTGTGGTGGTCAAAGGCAAGTGTTGAGTCAAGTCATTAAAACAGTCCCTGCTCTTTGGCAGAATTCCAGGAGAGCCAGCCCTTTGCTCTGACTGTTTAGAAAAACCAATACATGAAAGAATTTTGCCATAAAAAATGTCAACTGAAAATCAAGATAATGTTGCCATGTTTTCCCTTCCATTTTTAGAAAAATATATCTCCTAAATATGTGATATTCTAGATCTTAAATTAATGTTTCAATAGAATTCTGCACTACTAATCTCTGGAAATATATTGCAACAGAAATATATATATAATATATATATATTATATATATATATAATATATATTCAAGCAAGTGAGTTTAATTTTCCTGTAATCCAGGAATTTATTAGAAAAACCTAGGAAAGCCAACCCCTACTGCCACATTTAAAGACACCAAATTATGTCTTACAAGTACCAACATTAAGGTACTTAATTAAAGGACTCAACTCAAACTTTCTGGCTCACACAAGTTCTTCTCATATGAATAGTACATAAACCTAAAGAAAACATTAAATGCCAAACAATAATGGTATCAGCCAATCTGAAATTCTCTATTCTGAAAATTTATCATTATGCCTTTGAAATTATTTTCAAAATTCCACCTGTTTTCAGATCCTCAGAAGCTGGCTTTCTATTTTGCTATGATTGCTCAATAGAAAATAAACAGATGGAACTGAAAAAAAATCCAGAAATACAAATGGGGTAGAAACTGCCTTGGGCTTTTAAACAGCATCAAAGTAAGTTGTAATTTTTTTTTTCTGTTTGACAAACAAATCTCCTGGAACACAAATCTTGATATGGTTTTACTCTCAGCTACCATTAAATGTTTTATTTTGTTTTGTTCTTCTTAAAATCCAAAGCTAATTTTAAATTTTTTTTTTAAATTTTGATGAGTGATCAGTGATTGGTATTTGGAAAATATATGAAACTAGGTGGGATGTGGGTTTGTTTAAGACATTAGGATATACAGAATTATTTATTTCACCACTAAAGAACTCAGGAGCACTAATCTCATTAATTAAACTGCTTTGCAATAAAGGCCAGGTCCATTGACAGCTGACAAAGATAAATTATGCCCAGGGTAGATCTCAGTTCTCTTGCATATGCTTGCCCTTTACATTTGAACTTCCACATACAAGAATCTAAATTAAGCGTATTTTCATTTCTAATACCTTCTTATTTTCTCCCTGCGTTTTGTTTGCAGAACTTTGTCAAATAACTTCAGGTACAGGATTTTGAGAGGAAAATAAATGAAAGAACAAGGGCGCTCCATCCTAAAGGAGTGGGAGGCATTTAGGCAGGGTCTGTCCTGAACAAAGTGCCGGGTGGAGGATGTAATGAGGGTCTAAAATACAATTGGAATCCTGCCCTCCAGATCCAAACCTGGTGATGTTATGCCAATCTACATTAAGACAATTTCCAGTTTGTCCTGCACCTGGTAACATTCCGCTTGATCACCTCACCTAGAGATCACCTTTTTCTAATTCACACAAAAGCACCATATGTTGTTAGCTGTGCCCTGAATGCCCTGAATGGAAAGAGTAAAAGCTACTTTGTGATTCTCTCCAATTCTAAGGTTAATAGCAAGGGCACCATTTCAGTATGTTCAGAAATACATGTACAAGTAAGATTAAATTAGAAGGTTTTGAAATATCAGGTCCACTATGAAAGTCTATCAAAAAAGAGAGGAGTGAAGACAGATATGAGGACAAGATGGTACAAATGTTTGCGTCACTGGCTGGCAATAAAAAAATAATAACCATGACCACAGCATCTGAATTTAACCATCATGTGCTAAAATCCAGGCCCTTCTAAGAGCTAGCTGCATATATATGACTATTGTCTATTTATACGTTCTATGTCTTTGCAGGTAAAAGTAGCGAAAGAATGTTTGCCTCACAAAGTTTTGCTATGACAATTCATAATGTCCTACCACATTCAGGCAAACCTTGGAGGGAGGTTATTTTACATAAATCATCATAATCACAGTTGTTATTGCAGGCCTGCATCTTAAATCTCACCTATGAACTACACTTCCCTTCAGGGAGAGCTCTATTGTTAGCTCTTTTAGAAGGGTTGTGTATATCTCCAGTTTCTATCATAAAGTTTTCAGTGCAGGATATATTACATAAATATTTTCTAAATCACACAATAGTATTTTGAATAGGCAATATAAAATTTAGGTTATAACCTAATATTATCGTTTACATTCTTAATTAAACTTTAATCATATCAACTTTAATAGCCCATATGAAGTAATATCTTAATGCATGTACAAAAATTATTTCATCACAAAAGTCAACCAAGACTTCATATGCCAAAGCAATTTGATGACCATACAGAGTTACATAAGTATATTTTCTTACATAAAGAAGTACAAATGTAAATACAGATACATAAAGAACATACACAAGATTAACTTTTCCACTTACACAAATACAAGAAGTGAGTCATTTTAAACACTTATATGTCAGCCACTGTACTAAGTAATTCAAGTACATAAAAGCATGGACTATAATTTATAGTAACACAACACATACTTGACTGCATTGATAAAATGTATATCTTTTCCTGAAAGGCTGAATCAAAAAGCTCACTAGTTCAAGACCAGCCTAGTCAACTTGGTGACTTAGCGAAAACCTATCTTTAAAAAACACAACAAAATTTTAAAAGGCTGGAGATTGTATCTCAGTACTAAGACCTAGGGTTCAATCTTCAGTACTGCAATCAATTGAAAGAGAAAGAGGGAGAGAGTGAGAGAGACAGAGAGAGACAGAGACAGAGACAAAGACAGAGAGAGAGAAACACAGAGAGAGAAATAAAGAAGAAAAAAGAGAAAGAAAAAATGAATCTTTTATTCCTCACCTTAATGTACTTAATGAGAATCAATGTATTTTGGTCTTAGAAATATTAATTTTTGATGAAGTTTAATGGAACCCTGAATTTGAGGTGTCCTTACAAATAGATGGTCTGGATTATTCATTTTTTTTTTAGAGGAAGAAATAAACCTATGTTGGCCTAGCTAGTTTCCAAAGATCATGCAACTATGTTTCCTATTATCTTTCTACATATCTTTTATCATTTTTATGGGCCTTAACATTTAAAAGACTCTAAAAACTTTCAGCCTTGCATGAGAAGATCAAAATTTAGATTAAGAATCAGAAATTAGATTAAGCATTTCAGAGAGTAAAAAAAGCTAATAATTTTTTTTTTAGGATACTCATGCTGAAATGTGCCAAAATAGTTGAGTTCTATCTTACTTTTCTATTAATATCCCATGTAAGACAGAGACATAGTATGAGTAGGACAGTGTCTTCGTTATGGTCCCTTTCTTAAAATGGCATTGAACATCAATCATTTATAATTATAGATGACTCTGGAAATACACAACTAGAATTGGTTATTACATTCTCTGGTTGCCAGGATGTTTGTCAGGCTTTCCCAAATCCAGAGAATAAGATCAGTTTCCTACTATTGACCAATGCACCAGGAGGCACACACAATCTAGTGAATCTTTGCCAGCCCATATTTCAATTACCTGTCTGGTGTAGAACTGGTACTGAACAGTTGTAGTTATGGTCTGGAAGAGTTGAGATTTCTTATCCAGACTTACATCAGAATATGAAGAAATGAATCATCACTAGATCAGACAAAAATAAGGTCTAAATATTGAAGCAGTGTTATAACTCACCTGATAAATTCATTTATCTTATTGAGAAGGAAAAAAGCCTCACCAAATTTATGTGATAAACATAGTTACATGGCAATATAGTGTATATCTGGGAAAATAATATTAACTTTAATGCAATGTTTGCTGAGCATCTGATATTCCACTAGTAATGAAGAAAACACAGCTTATACTAAGTGACTTTGCCTAAGATAAATTATATAATATAGAGAAATGCTGAAATCTATATTTTCCTGTCAAGACTATGATCGCTAGAACCAGATCTAACTTCTATACAATGCTGTTCTCTTATTCTAGTATATTTATTGTTTTTGTGACTCTTCTTCCATCAAGTTTTGATATTGAATTGATTTTGTATACCAAATCTTTGCTCATCAAAGCTTCAAGAAATACATTATTGCCAAGCTGTTATATGTCAGCAATTGAAGAGTGTAAAACGGGTTTACAAAGCCAGTCAAGTAGAGAAGTCTACACTCCCAAATGTCACTGCTGTCATTTAGATGATTAGCAGACTTGCAGAGTAACTAGAAGTGTGGAACAACTTGAAGCATTATTTCTCATGGGAATATGGGGAAGAAATGGGACCAGGATATCTCTTAAATGTATTTATAGAACAAAGAAATGAGATAAATCAACATTCAGCTGGAGAGAGAGACAGAGACAGAGGCAGAGGCAGAGACAGAGACACAGAAACAGAAAGAGAAAGAGAATATCAAAAAAGCTCAGCTTCTCTCATAAACAAAATTACTTGTAGCATGGATTAAAAAGAGTTTAAATAACGGGAAACAAAATAGATTTTATATTCATAATGTAAAGGAAAATGAATTTTGAAATAATTTCATAGAAGGAAAGAAAATATTTCAAATATACTTTTAAATTCTAAATAGAGATTAAGGAATTATGAAGTATAAAAGTGGGCTGTCACAATATAGAGGCATACCCTATTGGGTGAGTTGGGAAAAATCATAATAGGTGCAATAGCTAGATTATTAGAAGTAAGGAATTGAACTAAGAAAATGTAATCAATAGGAGATCGTGAGATGCTTCTCTGGGACAGATAAAAAAGCTGAAAAACCAAAATAATACAGTACAAAATTGTAGATAACTAGAATTGAAAATGGAGATTCAACTTTTGGATAATATGTGTCCTTACCTGTTCAAGTAGAACAGAAATTGAATTCACAGGTTTAAAGAATGTTTTCCTTACATTTTTTTGACCTTGCTGATTAAAACCATTATCAAGTATTAGGTGAAATGAAATTAGGTTATGTGAAATTAGGTTAGTATTGACTCAGAGGATAGGACCGAGTAAACAGAAAAAAAATTGAAAAATGGTGGTCTCCTCCAAAATTAAATATGATAAACTGGCATTCCAACTCAGGGAAAATGGATGAAACAGTGCTGCCCCTGGCATTTATCAAAATTCAAATTATAGACTCATATAATATCTTTGTCTTTTGGGGCTGTTCAAATAAAATCACTATAGTCAGGGAGACTTGAAAACAACAGAAGTTTTTGTTCTTTTTTTTTTTTTTAACAGGTCTAGAGTTTGAGAAACCCTAGATCAAAACTCTGGCAGATGGATGTCTGATTAGGGTCTATATCCTGGTTCATAGACATGTGTGTTCTAGCTTTACCCTCATATGGCAGAAGGGCTAAGAAATCTCTGTAGCACCTTCTATAAAGAAACCAGCCTCATGATCTAAAATCCTCCCACCTATAAATGGCATTGCATTAGTGCTGGAATTTAACATGAATTTAGCAGAGACACAGTCTATAGTGTTTAATACCAGTTATTAAAATACAATACAGATAGATTAATACATTTAATTTTGAAACTAAAATAATATATGAACTAGGAGTAATTATCAGTGAATATTTCTATTACATAACTTATAAATGCATAACTACACAAAAGATAAGAAAATTAGAAAAGAAAATATGTTCAATTTTGAGTATATCTCTCTTACCTCTGAATATTCAATCTTTTTAAAATCATATCAATCTTCTCAGACTTTACTGACTCCATAGTCCTTCATCAAGCTACTAAAACATGATTTCCACCTGAATGAAGACAGTATGACTATTCTTGCTATTGTCACTAATAGCAAATAATCTATTGATAATCAATGAAAATTATCACAACTCCCCTTTTTTACTAGGATTTGTTTTGTTTTGTTTTAATATTTGACCCTCTTTACCAACCCCTTCAAATTTCATTGGTTTTGGTAATCTTGAACTCATCTTATTCTCTTTCCTCTTAAGACCTCAACTAACATGTTTGGAGCCTTTTTATAAATTAGAAAAGTGTGACAATGTTATATTAAGGTACACAGAGCATTAAATGTGGTTTTGCCCTCTCCCATCCTTTTGGCCATAAACTTTTGTACAGGACTCAACCTGCTCCATCGCAGATGACAGCCTTCTCTCTGTATTTGTTTTTGCACATGTTTATTTTCCTTTGTAGATGTCTAACTATACTACATGCTTCACTGATGTATTATAGCTTTTCATCTAATAATTATACCATGTCAGTCAACTTCCTATCACAGATAAACAACTTCAAGGGAGGAAAGATTTATTTTGACTCATGATTTCAGAGATTTCAGTCCATGTATTGTTGGTTCCTGTATCAGTCAGTGCTTACAAAAGAAACAGATTTAATGAAGATATACAAATATACAAGAATTTACAAAATTGGATTACAATGCCCACCCACAGAGTCGGGTGTGAGGTGTGTGTGTACTGCGGATCTGATGGATACGGTCAAAAGCCTGGAGCTCAGTGGAATCCCACGTGGGGGAGGGGAGAAATCCTTTCCAAACTCAATGACCTTCTCTTCTTCAACGAGGTTTCATCTTTTAATGGTTCCACCAGCTGTCAGTAAGGCCACAGCCTAGTAAACAAGACTATAGCATAGTGTCTTTGGGGCACATTTAAAATCCAAAGCAACATATTAGTTTAAATGTAAAAAGATTCTTTTTTCCCAATTCTTAGGCATAGCTATATGCAAAGCATTTAGAAGTTAATTCTGTTATAGAACAGAATCTAATTACATAAGGCTTGAAAATACAAAAGAAAGACAATATAATAAAATAATTTAAGAATAGTTTAAAGGCAGATAATAGGAGTAAGTGTGCTAATTTACTTACACTTCATTGTAGGAAGTCAATAGAATGATGTCAAAGTTATTACATTGAGAAAAAAATGTGTAACTACATTACATGGAGTTATAATGATAACTACCAGAGCAACAGCAACAAAAGAATTAAAACACAAAGGCAGAAGTTGCTCCTTGTGAGTAAAAATGGAAAGTATATATGAGGAGTAAAATTTTTGCTTTTTATTTGGTGCTATTCTGTACCTTTAGGTTTTAACATGTAATAAAACAAATTAAGGGGCATGTATTCATTTCCTATTTATTAAGAGTTGAAAAGAAAGGAAGTTGAATCAGTTGACCAGTACATTCTCTTTTATCTAGAAAGTCAGTGGTTCTGCAATGAGAGATGATGTTTTAGGAACAGTAACCTTCCAGCAGTGTGCAGGATGACTTACAATGGAGAGAGATGGAAGTCAGAGGACAATCACTATGTTATTATAGTAATAAAAGTGAGAAAGTAATGAGGAATTGAGGTGTAGGCAGCAGGAGAAAAAGGAAGGTTCAAGATGTGATGTCTTTATGCTTAGAATACCTGTAATTTGGAAATCAATGCAATGAATGGATGGGTTTAAGGAGAATGAGATAATAAGATGACTATTAACATGTTTCAGCTCAGGGTAATTACAAGCCAAGCATTAGCTGAAATAAAGTAGTCAGAAGTAGAAGAAATATTTCAATGACTGAGGCAGGCTGAGTTAGAAAATATCATAATTTTTTAAAATGCCTTAGTTATTTAGTGGATGAGGATTTAGAACTTGGTGGTGGTAAAAAAAACCATTAAGGAGGAACCTGTTGGAGAGCTTGGCTCTGGCTTTGCAGTGAGGAAGAACTGCTACTAAGGAGGGTTGGAAATCACCCTTAATAGATAGGATTTTATTTTTAGCTTGATATGCTCTGTGTTTAGAAAAAAAGTATATAAAATTACCCCTGTTAAGAGAAACAAAAGTATTGAGTACTGAGACAATATTGCCTTAATACTAAAGATGACTTATTATGGTCAGCATTAAAATAAATACCAATAAAAGAATGTCACTAGCAAAATATGTCAGATACTGTATACATTATAAATTTGATAGCCCCTAAAACACATCTGGTAGTATCAGATGTATATTCCTCAAGCACATTGATAATTATAAAATATATATAGGTGCATTTGTTATGGTTATATTTTCTTACTTTTCCTAACTTACCAAAATTGCAAAAACTATATTTCCTAATTTCATGGAAGTAAATTTGATTATAACCTGGGGACATGAATTCATAGTATCTCAACTTTGGTTGCATGTTTTGAGGGGTTTATTTTTGTTTTTATTTTGCTCTTTGGGAAAAACAACCTCTTTCTGCCATATCAAAAAATTGTAAACATATCATTTTAAAATGTAGTTAATTTGAACTAAGGAAAAAATATAAAATCATTCAAGATGCTATTAAAAGTGCAAAATGAAGTGTCAGCGTATTAAAAATAGAGAAGTTTATTTTTCTCCCATATGCGGAAATGCTATTGGAAAAGGAATAGGGATCTTCTCCAAGCATTTTTTTCCCAGGACTTCTGCTTCTAGAGTTTTTCCATCTTCTACTTACTCTTTGTAAGGTCTCCAAGTGGTTTGGCTTCCCTAAAGGCAGACAGAGGGCAAAAGATTGGAATTACACCAGAATATTTATGGGCCATGTTCAGGAATGATAAACATCACTGCTGATTGCATTGCTTCAGCACAAATTGAGTCCTAATGCCACAACTAAGTGCCATGGGTTTCAGAAAACAAAGACTTCCTGTTTTTCCCAAGGAAAAGAAAATGGAATTCATTTACCAAATAGTTAGAACTATCATAGCTCATCAACTATCCAACTTACTCTCCACCCACTGTAGAATTCATTCTTCTCTTTCCCAAGTCCCATCTGGTGTCTGCAGGTTGATCAACTTCTACAATTTCTAGATGAAACAGCACCCAGCTCCAGAGGACCAGATGACATAGCTTCTCATGAATTAGCCAACTTTGACTGAAAGGACAAAACTTCAGAACTCACCACATGCACACACTCATATGTCCACACGCACCTAAGCATCAAACAGTCGTAATAACACTTTCTGGAAAAGAAAAAAATGAGAGGCAATACATAGTAATCAGTGGTGCAAAGTGGTATAATCCTCCTGGACACCTTTTCCCTGGCTATAGGGTAAGTTGCTTATTCAAATCCTGATTTTGCTTTCTTAGAACTGGCATAGGGAGTTGTGAGGGGTTGTCATTGTTTTAAGCACTTTTTGCCTCTGCTTTTGTTTTTGGTTTTGCCTTTTTAATATTTGCTTTTATGTTTGGTCTTATCTGAGGTGGATGATAAAAAAAAAGGATCCCTCTCCACAGCTGTTCAGCTTCCCCCACTTGCTTTCTGCTCACCTAAGCCCAAAAAGTGCAGCCTGTTGTTTAGTCCAGGCTCGTGGGGTTTGGAAAACTCAGTATCCTATTAAACACTTCATTTATTCATTTATGGTGAACTCCATGTTCTCATAGGCAAACAATCATTTTATGAGAAGTAATTTTTATGTATGTTTGTATTATGTATGCATGTGTATACGTATGTATGCTGGCTGGCTTGCTTTTTCATGCTGCTTTCCCACATGCCTCTCTCTTACAAATAAACATTGGCTCTCTAGAGGGCTTCTGGTTTAATTGGAGAGCACAGTCGAAACTGAACTTTGCTCTAAGGCTGAGTCTAAATGGACATTTGTCATTCAGAATGTTTTTCTCTATTTGATTTAGTGTTTTGTATCTAGAAGTTTCAACTATTCCAAACTCTTTACTACCTTAAATTTCTGGACACCTTTTATTCTTTCCAAAGTGACTAATTGTTCAACCTGATCTTCTAATATATTTTGCTCAAATAATGCCAACCAATACTCACCAATAGCAATTCTTGTTTTTTTGTTTGCTGGAATAAGTATTTATTCACTATGAATTAGTATTCTATTTGTATGGATTTATGGAGTACAGTGAAATTATTTCATACTTGTAAGAATGTGAAGTCATCCAGTTAGAGAGAAATAAGTCAGACACAAAAAGACAAATATTTCATATTTTCATTCATACATAAATGCTAAAGAACAGAGAACCTGAATACAAAATAGTCATCACTAAAAGCTGGGAAGAGAATGGAGAAAATGAAGATAAAGGAAAATTGGATAATGGGCAACAAAACATAATTACATGAAAGCAATATGAGGCAGTGTGCTACACCACACTCAGGTAGCTATAGGGCACAATAACTTATTATATATTTTATGAGTAAGTAGGAAAGTGGAGTGCAAAGTCTCCAAATGCAAAGAATTGATAATGGACAGAAAGATTAATTATGCTGATTTGATTAGCACAAATTATATACAATCAATGATGTATCATACTCTTCCTCACAAATATGTGCAATCATTATGTGTTAATCAAAATTTTCAGGAAATTTTAAATTAATGTAATAATGGTGCTCAACCTTTTCTCTTACAACCAGATATATTCTACATGCCTTCTAAATCACTATGGGCAAACAAATGTTTGTCTCTAAATAACTTGAGTTTCGTCTTTCTTACCTAAGACATTAAGGTTCTTGGTCATCCACTAATTAACAGCTATATAAATCAAATTCACCTCACTTTAGTGTTATTTAAAGATGTAACCTATCAGTAAAATTAAATCAAGGATTCTTGATCGGGTATACAATTTTAATTGTGTATGATTATATATGCAACTAACATAATAATTTTCTAGTTTTATCCTATCAGAGTCTATTGGATTAATCTTAATGTTCCTGCAGTTTTTTGAGAAGCTATAAAAATATTATAAATATGACAAACAAACATTTAGCATATGCAACACCCAATCATTAAGCCATATGCTGTATTCTGATAGTACATTACATATTTCAGTTATGTCTGAGAACATTTAATCTACTGTTTCATTTTACAATTTTAATTATATTGGTATATTTATTGTTGATATAGTTGCTACTTTTATAATGCAAGACTGTGTTTCCCAGTTTTGAATATATACTTCCCAGGAACACAATGAAAAAAAAGATGTTAATCAAGATGCCAAAAACCAAGTCAAGCATGGTGGCACATTTCTGCAATCACAGCAACACATGAGGCTAAAACAAGGGGATCAAAAGTTCTAGGCCAATCTGGGCAATTAGAAAAATTCTGTTGCATAATAAACTTAGCTGAGAATGCAGCTTAATGACAGACCATTTGCTTAGCATATGTAAGGCCCTGGGTTCCATGCTCAGTACCATAAAATAAAATAAAATTTAAAAAATGAAAGAAAAGAAAAGAGAAAAAAAAAGTGGATGCCAAAAACTGTTGGGTTCCTCTTATATAAAAAGACAAAAAAAGTTGTTCTTTCCTATTTTCATCAGTATTTTTAAACACTCATAATGATAGACTTATATCCCACTTACTTCAAACATATGCATTTCTCCAGTATATCCAAGGTTTATTTTAAGTTTTTATTTATGTTTTCATATTTAAAGTAATTTATGTTACAAATATACCTGAGTAATATGAATATTAACCTCCAAAATTTATGGGATGAAACTTTCAACATTATATCAAAAGTTCATTAGATAACAAGAATTTTTGAGCTCACGAGAGTGCAAGGGAAGTTCCAGCTCTCTGGTACTGGCCTGGGAGAGTTTGGCACATCACTCCTGGTGCATGGGTGCCTGCCCAGCCCCCTAGGACACTGGATTATCCTGGAGAGGTTTCACGGGCTTGAGTGGTCCATGCCCAGAGACCTTTATTGAACCGGAGGACCAGGCCGGCACCGAGAGAGGAGATGGCCCGTGCAGTGGTGAGATGAGTTCCAGTTCCCTGGCTCTGGCCCAGGAGACTTTGGGACACCACTCCCAGTGCTTGGGTGCCCACCCAGCCCCCTAGAACACTGCACTAGCCTTGAGAGGATTCACAGGCTTGAGTGGAGCATGCCCAGCAACCTTCATTCAACCAGGGGAGCCAAGGCTCATGAATCCTGGGAGCAGAAGGCACAGGAGGTGATTACCAACAAGCTCAGGGAAAGTTTTGGAACATCGCTCAAAACACAGAAATATAGGAAAATGATAAAACGAAAGACCAGAATGCAATCTCAAACCTCCAGCCCATCCCAAGAAAGCCTGGAAGCCACATACACAGAAGAAAATACTAGTCATACACCTGAAATACCTGAAATCATATCAACTGAAATAAAGAAGCAAGTATGGGAAGCTATGAAGGAACTCAAATTAGAAATAATCTCCCAGGTAAAAGAAGAAATTATAAAAGTAGTGAAAGAAATAGTAAATACATCTAAGGAAGACACAGCTAAAAAATTAGAGAAACAAACCAAACAGAATTCCTGAATGAACATTATAAGAAACAAACAGAATACATGAAGCAGATTCAAAGAGATATACAAGAAATCAAAAATTCTATTGAAAGTTGCCAAAACCATGTCAGCGAAAGTGAAGATAGAATTTCAGACCTCGAAGATAAGATTGCAGCTAGTGAACAGGAAAGGAAATATCTTAAAATTAATGAGGAATCAGGAAATAACAATTCAACAGTTGCAAGATGATGCAAAGAAAAACAACATTAGATTAATAGGGATAAATGAAAAAGAAAGGGACAACACAAATGATATCAAGAGGCTATTTACAGAAGTAATAGTTGAAAATTTCCCAAACATGAGAATGGAAACTGACATTCAGATTAGTGAAGCATATAGAACTCCAAACAGCCATAACCAAAATAAAACTATACCCAGACATATAATAATCATCATCTCAGAAATCCAACATAAGAACAGAATATTAAAAGCTGTTAGAGAGAAAAGACAAGTCACCTATAAAGGAAAACTGATCAGAATCACAGCAGACTTCTCAACACAAACAATGAAGTCAAGAAGAGCATGGAGTAAAATTTTTCAGATCCTAAAGGAAAACAACTTCCAACCCAGACTTATGTACCCTGCAAAACTGTCCTTCAAAACAAATGGAGAAATAAGATACTTCCATGACAAAGAACAGCTGAAGAACTTCATGATCACCAAACCAACCCTGCAAAGAATACTCAAATACATTCAAGATACACATAGGAAAAACCACTAGGCAAGACAGACAAACAGAAGGAAAGATAAAGATGCAATAGTAGAAAGATAACATGTCAATGGTAAATCAATATATAACAGTTATAACCATTAATGTAAATGGCCTCAATTCACCAATTAAAAGAATGGATCAAGAAACAATGTCCAACCATATACTGTCTACAAGAAACCCATCTAACCCAAAAGGAAATTCATACTCTGGAAGTCCAAGGATGGAAAACAATACATAATGCAACAGGAATTAAAAAAAAAAGCAGGGGTAGCTATTCTGTTTGCAGATAACATGAACTTCAAACCAAGAATGGTCTGAAGAGATAAAGATAATAGTTAGGGGAAAACTTCAAGAGGAAGAGATAACAATCTTAAATATATATGCACCAAATTCAAGAGCACCCAGCTATACAAAAGCAAATCATAACAGAAATGAAAAATCAAATAAGCAATAACACAATTATAACAGGAGCCCTTAACATGCCATTGACACAAAGGGACAGACCAACTAGCTAAAAAGTCAGCAAAGAAATAACACAACTGAATTACACCTGTGAACAAATGAACTTGGTAGATGTATACAGAGTGTTCCATCCAACAACATCAGAATATACATTCTTTTCAGCAGTACTTGGGACATTCTCCATAACAGAACATATGCTAGCCCACAGAACATATTTAGGTCAATGCAAAAGAGTTGAAATTATCCAATGCATGTTATCAGATCATAGTGCCATGAAAAAAATGCAAAAACACCACAAATACATGGAAAATGAATAATACACTCTTGAGCAATCAATGGGTCACAGACAAAACTTAAGAAGAAATTAAACAATATCTACAAGCAAATGAAAATACAAATACAACTTACTGGAATCTGTGGGATGCAATGAAAGCAGTACTCAGAGGAAAATTTATTGCACTGAGTTCCCACATTGGGAAAACAGAATGAATACAAATAAACAACCTGATACTACACCTTAAACATTTAGAAAAAGAAGAGCAAGCCAAGCCCAAAGCCAAAAGAAGGGAGGAAATTATAAGGATCAGAGCAGAAATTAATGCAATAGAGACTAAAAAAACAATATAAAGAATCAATGAATCAAAGAGTTGGACCTTTGAAAGAATAAGCAAAATTGATAAGCCCCTAGCCAACCTAATTGAAAAAAGGAAAGAAAAGACTCAAATTCATGCAATACAGAATGAAAAATGTGAAATCACTACCAACTCTGTGGAAATACAGAAGATCATCAATACCTATTTCGAAAACCTCTAATCTCATAGGTTCGATAACACAGATTCTTAGAAACATATGAACCACCAAAGCTGGATCAAGAAGGTATAAAACTGCCCAATAACCCAATTTCTATTAATGAAATTGAAAATGTAATTAAGTCCTTACCAACAAAGAAGAGCCCAGGCCCAGATGAGTTCAATGTGGAATTCTACAAGAAATTCAAAGAAGACTTAGTGCCAACACTCCTAACTGTTCAATGAAATCGAAAGGGAAGCAATTATCCCTAAGTCATTCCTGGAAACAAATATCACTCTAGTACAAAAACCTGAGAAAGAACCAACTAGAAAAGAGAACTACAGGCCAATCTCCCTAATGAACATAGATGCAAAAATTCTCAATAAAATATTGGCAAACAGGATGCAGCAAATTATCAAGAAGATTATACACCATGACCAAGTGGGATTCATCCCAGGTGTGCAGGGATGGTTCAACATATGTAAATCAATAAATGTAATCCACCATATCAATAGAGCCAAAAGTAAGAATCACATGATCATTTCTATAGATGCAGAAAAAGCTTTTGATAAGATCCAACACCCATTCATGATAAGAACCTTACACAGAATTGGAATAGATGGTCTCTACCTCAATATTACAAACCAACAGCCAGTGTCATATTAAATGGCCAAAAACTTAAAGCCTTTACCTTAAAATCATGCACAAGACAAGGATATCCCTTATCACTGCTTCTATTCAACATAGTAGTGGGAATACTAGCCAGAGCAATTGACAAGAGAGAGAAAGAAAGGAGTAAAGATAGGAAAAGAGGAAGTTAAAGTATCATTATTTGCAGACAACATGATACTCTACATAGAAGACCCTAAAACTCCATTGAAAGACTCCTATATATAATAAATAAATAAATGTAGCTGGATACAAAGTCAATACTCAAAAATCAATAGCATTCCCATACACTAACAACAAAAGTACCAAAAGAGAAATAAGAGAAGCCACACCCTTCACACTAGCATCCAAAAAAAAATGAAACACTTAGGAATTAATCTAACAAAAGAAGTAAAAGAGCTATACTGGCAAAATTATAATACCCTGAAAAAAGAAATCAAAAAGGACCTCAGAAAATGGAAAGACATCCCTTGTTCATGGATAGGAAAAATAAATATTGTGAAATGGCCATTCTCCCAAAATTGTTATGATTCAATGCAATCCTAATGAAAATACCACTAACATACCTCATAGATCTAGAGAAATCACTCCTAAAATTCATGTGGAACCGGAAGAGACCTAGAATAGCAAAGGCAATTCTAAGCAGCAAAGCCAAGGCAGGAGGCATCACAATCCTTGACTTGAAGTTATACTACAAAGCTACCATAATAAAATCAACATGGTACTGGAATAAAAACAGATCTGAAGATCAATGGAACAGAGTAGAAGATAGAACCACAAATATGAACACAGTCAACCACCTTATCTTTGATAAACGGGCCAAACATGCTCACTGGAAGAATGATAGTCTCTTTAATAAGTGGTACTGCAAAAACAGGCTTTCCATATAGCTAGAACTGAAACTAGACCCATGCCTATCACCATGTACTAAACTAAAATCTAAATGGATCAAAGATCTAAATATTAAAACAGAAACACAAAATCTGTTGAAAGACAAAGTGGGTAAAAATCTTGAAGACATAGGGGTAGGTAGAGAATTTATGAACAAGAACCAAACTGCACTGGAAATACTTCCCAGGATCAATAACAGGGATCACTTCTTATTAAAGAGTTTCTGCATGTCCAAAGAAATCTCCAGCAGAGTAAACAGAAAAGCCACAAACTGGGAAAAAAAATCTTAGTGAACTGTCCCTCAGACAAAGGACTTCTGTCTAAAATTTACAAAGAATTAAAAAAAAAATCAGACCTCCGAAATTCAAAGACCCAATCCAAAAATGGGCATCCGAGATGAACACACAGTTCTCAGATGAAGGAATATGAATGGCAAATATATACATGAAAAAATGGTCATCATCATTGCTCATTAGAGAAATGTAAATTAAAACTACACTGATTCCATCTCACTCCAGAAAGAATGGCCAGGATCAAGAAAACTACCAACAACAAATGCTGGAGAGGCTGTGGGGAAAAAGGAACTCTTCTGCACTGTTGGTGGCAGTGTAGACTGGTGCAGCCACTGTGGAGGTCAGTCTGGAGATTCCTCAGAAAGCTGGG
Source organism: Hydrochoerus hydrochaeris (assembly GCA_004027455.1). Classification (NCBI taxonomy): domain Eukaryota; kingdom Metazoa; phylum Chordata; class Mammalia; order Rodentia; family Hydrochaeridae; genus Hydrochoerus; species Hydrochoerus hydrochaeris. The sequence goes on along the minus strand of PVLA01000949.1, from coordinate 321,865 downwards.
ATTGGAAGTCCCATTTGACCCAGCTATTCCACTCTTACGCATATTCCCACAAGAACTGAAAACATCATACCACAGTGATATATGTGCACCCATGTTTATAGTGGCACAATTTGTAATAGCCAGATCTTGGAAACAACCTAAGAGCCCATCAACTGAGGAATGGATAAAAAATTGTGGTACTTTTATACAATGGAGTACTACTCAGCTATCAAGAATGATCACATTGAGATATTTATAAATAAATGGATGCCACTTGAGGCCATATATATAAGCAAAATAAATCAAACTCACATTTATAAATACCATATAGTCTCACTAGTGTAAGAAATGGAAAGAATACATAAGATTCTATGGTAATCATGGATCCCCATTATATTGCTTTGAAGTCTTGTAATGTTTTCATTCATTGGTTGGAATGGTTTTGTTCTGTTTTGTTTGACCTTATTATGTGTGATGGCATGAACAGCTACTTTGAAGAAAATAAGACATTATGGCAATTATTGTTGATTTAATGTCATCTTGCTTTGAGGTCTTACCATGCATTTGTTCTTCTATTACCATTGGTTCTATCATGTTGTGTCTTATTGGATTTTAATATGTATGATAGTATAAACAAATATTTTATGGAAAATGAGGTATTATAGTAGCCATTGTTCATCTTCTGTTATTTCGTTCAGAATGCCTTGTAATAGTTTCATTCTCTTGAATGCTTTTATTCTATTTTGTTATGCTTGATATTATTGTGTGTGAAGCTATGCTCAACTATTTCAAAGAGATATTATGATAGCTACTGTTGATACCCAATTGTCTTGTTGTAAAGTGCTGTGTTGCTTGTATTGTTCTGTTGTGATCTGCGTTGTTCTGTCCTCTTTTGTTTTATTCTCTGTAAAATAAAATTTTTTAAAAAGAAGAATTTTCTAAAACCAATGTTTATTACCTATTATTATGCCACAATATGTGTTAATAAGTCATGAAAATACTCATTAATAGTCATAGTTAAGAGAAATACTATAAATCTGACTTATGAAATGTTGTTACTAGAGAGCTGTGTGACTTAAGAAATTTACCTAATACCTCTAGCATTAATTCCCTCCCTTACATGACAAGTAAAAATCACCCTATCTACAGCAAATATGACAACAGTTCCCCTGATACTCCAAACTCCCCGACAAGTTATGCCCCTTATGTTTAAAGGAATAATGTGATAGCTCTAGCCAGGATACTCTTTGGGTCACTTCTGGATTAAAGTGCTTAGGAAGAGATGGCAACTCTCCAAATCTTTGTCCTCTATATATGGATCTGGGAGTTACATATGGAACTAGTGGTATCATGAAATAAAATAGTCCTGAATCTCAAGTCACAGCATAATAAAGATCTCATTCAGTTCCCCTAAACCCCAAACCATAAGAAGTCTTTGGGTTCAGCCCAGTGGCTTACATGTTGTAGGGGTTTACGTGTTGATATAGGTTGGTTTTCACACTAAATAACACAATGATTTGAAGTTGGGTCTCCATTTCTGACACCCAATATGAATCGAATATACAAGAGAGTAGTAATAGTAATTGTCATTGTGCACTTTACACCACAGTAATCTTTTGAAGTAATCAGAGGTAAAATGTGTCTTCATAAACTCTAATGCAAAATAATGGCAAAACCATATTTTATAAAAGATGAAACTAAAGGCCATTCAATGGCTCATCCGTTAATAGTCTTATTCCCCAGCTGGGAGCTCTTGAGAAATAGTGAAAGCTTTTAAGAGATGAGAACTAACAAGAGGATTTCTGGTCACTAGAATATGCTCTCGAAAATAATTATGGGACCCGAGTGTCTTGCTCTCCTTTGGTGACAAACCATGATCTCTGCTACTGTTCCTCACCATACTTGTACTACAGGTCCAAAAGCCATGGGACCAACCAACCACTCAAAAAATGTGAGCTGGAATAAAACTTAGCTCAGTTATTTTTTGTGGTGACATGAAGCTAACTGATTATCTCAGTTATTTTTGTAGCGACATGAAGCTCACTGACACCAGGCTTTACCTACCAACATGTGATAGAAGTGAAGTACAAAGCTGGTGACTTTGTTTCCTGCACATCGCTTTCCCACTGCCACATTGGTCAGTTTCTTGTATCACTGTAGTAACACATCAAAAATTAACTTTCAGCACATCTGGCTTCATCTCCCAACAAGTGATAATATTGACTATCTCAGCAGACCAAAATCTAAGCATAAAAAAAAAAAACACTCAACATAGAAAACAGCCCTTTTGTGAAATTTCAGAAGCATCTAATTAATAAACTATTTAATATTCTTATGTAGTACAAGGTAGTGTCTGAGTCATAGCTTCCATCCAAATGCTCATTAAAACATTATGTTGAACTCAAAAAATCATTCTGGAAAAGAAACAACCTGTTTACACATTTTTCTGCCACTGACAATTACCTGATAGTTCAAGAAACTTTCTTGGAGTGTTTCTCCCTCAGTAGCATGTCTAGGTCAGAAAAATTAGAATAGCAAATTGCAAAAGAAGAGCCCTTCAGGCTTCTGAATGAATTTCAGAAAGTAAGTATTTGCTAGGTGGATGGGGTTCACATATGCTGAAACTGTAGTCTGCATTGTTCCAGGCCGTTATTTTTGGTCCACTGAGTAACAGCTGCTGCATATGGTAGTTGTTGAGTTTTCTACTAAAGATCCACTTACTGGCATAAATAGTAAATGTTTGCATATGCTATTTTGATACATCTCCTGTGAGGCTCCGTTTCCACATTTAAATATGGATCACATATGGCAAATAGAAATAACGTTTTGTATGTAAAGCATATGTCCAATGAGTAAACCATAGAGACATAGTCCATGGCACTGTCAAGTTCCATATGCCTTCTATATGGGTTAAAATTAAATGAAAAATAATGTAGCCAAAACCATGTACAAGAAGGTTCATTGTCTTTGTTACAACACTAGTGAATAGCAATACAACTATACATACATATAAAATATGGTATAATTAATGCTATTGCTTAAAATTTAATTAATATAAGAATTATAAAATTATAACATGAAAGAAGTAATAAGTTTAAAATATAGTAGTAAAATATTGCAGTAAATAAATTCTGTGGAATGGAATTCATAAGAGCTATAAAATTTAAAACCACATGAGAACCCCTGAATCTATATTTTTGAAGATAAAATAGTTGTGATTTGATATTCAGTGAACCTGCAATCTGGTAGGATTGCTATAAGCGACAGATAAATAACTATGAGGAAGGAAGGAAAGTGTCTACAAGGGAGTTTATCAACCAACAATCAAGAGAGTGGGGCAAAACTGAGCCCTGGCAATAGATATGTGTGATTTTATGCTAGAAAATTTGTTCCCTTTTGTGGTTGATGTTTTCTCATGTGTAAAATTAGTGAATACTGTGAACTGAATTATGTCTTTTGCAAATGTCATGTATTGACATTCCAACCCACAAAGCACTGAGATATTATTTGAAATTGGAGTCTTTGGGTGGCAATTAGGGTGAGATGAGGTCACAAGGGTGGGGCCTCTATGATGGGTGGAGTTAGCCTTCTCTCCTCCCTGCCCTGCCACCACCACCACTACCACCACCACCACAGGAGATGTAACGTGAACTCGGCCAACTGCAAGGCAGGAACAAGGCTCTCACTGGAGAGCCATTATTCAAATACCTCAATCCTGAATTTGGCTACCTTCAGAACTGTGGAAATAAATTCCTCTTACTTAATCCTGCCTGTGTTATTCTGTTACAGAAATGTGAGCAGACTAATGCAGAGGATAAATTCATGGGAGCTAAATGGTTTTGTTTATATGTCATGCCTCTCTCTTTGGTATCTGTTTTCTTCAGTGACTGAAACAATATGATCATGCAAATGAATAAAAATTAAGTTGTGTTCTAATCCGGGTTTTGTTTTTAGTGTATTTCATTTTAAATTTTGTTTTCAAGTACTTTAAAGTTGAAAACCATGTATGGGTTTGTGGCAAATGAGTACAATGGGATATTTAATTAAACAGAACCCTTCATTCCCCAAGCTTTAGGGATTTACTTGTAATTTAGTTAAATAAATCCAACTGATATCTCACAGCAACCCTGTGCAGAAAGAAAATCTTAATATTATCTTTGCTATTATTCAAATAAAGGAGGAATGGCTAGCTAAGCTTTTATATTCATTGTTCATAAAATGTTCAGGCTAAAGTAGATATTTCAACTAGTTTGGTACGTTTAAATCATACTCTGCACAGACGTGGTGTGCCAGGGTCTCTGCACTTTGGAAGCTGAGGAAGGAGGAACACAAGTCTCAGGCCAGTCCGGGCTACTTAGTGACTTTGAGGCCAGCATGGACTACAGAATGAGACCTTATCTCAAAAAGCCAAATAAATAAGTAAAATAGACACTGTTCAATGGGGTATATATTTGAAAGATGCTTATTTAAGCAGATATCCTAAACAGAATAAAAAATTTGCATGTGAAAATTCTGGCCATCATTTGGTAGTAACAATTGATGAATACAAGAAACGTTAGACACCTTAGGAATTTGTCACCAAACTTTTGCATTCTCTTTTTAACTTAATAAAATCCATCAAAATGCAAATTTTTCAGCATTAATTTTTGACAGCTGCCTATTACTTCAATGTATGGTTGTCCCACAATTCATTTTTACAAATTCTTGTTAATGGCCATTTGGATTACTTTCAGTACTTTACTATTAAAGGAAAAGCTATATTTCCATTTTAAATACAAATCTTTGCTCATTGGTATGAGCATATATTTATCTTAGTTATATTCCTAAGTGACTAATGAGTAAAATCAACATATGTCAGTAAAGTTTATAGTCAACATTGGTAATTGTAGAACATTAATTTTCAGTAACTGGAAATACAGCTCACGAGTTAACATTTGAATGGATTACTAAAATAACTGTATTTAATTCAAATGTGTTGATCACTTCTTGTTTAAAAGACACTGGGATAAATATTCACTTCAACCTAAAAGTTACCCTAGACCCCCCTCCCTCTTCCACACTGTCACTAAGTCTAAACCTTTAAAGGCAGAGCAAGGGGCTGTGCCATCATCCTCACCTCAGTTCCCTGTGCTGTGATCCTGTGGCCTCAAGGTGTCTGCTTTTGTGTAGTCTGAAGTGCAGCCCCTGTCCTTCCAGACTCCTATAAGTGTGACTCAGACCTGTATTTCCACACTTGACTGAGAGTTTTTAGACTGTCTTCAGCTCATGGAATCTCTCACAGTTACTCCTGTTGTGTTGCTACAAGAATACGATGATTACTCAGTGTCAGTATGGATTCAGGTGTTTCCAAGAGCTTGATCATCTTTCATATAACTTCTAATGCACTAGAATGCCTTTTCCCCAGTGTATTCATGAGTTATTATAGGGCTCCTTCTCTTAGGCATTCATGAAAATATCTCATCCTTTTTGAATAACTTTTCTTTTTGTCAAAATATTATTCATATTTTGCAGAAAGTGCTAATTATGGGACATATTTCTGTAATCCCAATACTTAGGGGGCTGAGGCAGAAGGATCACTACTGTGATTTAAGGCCAGCCTGTTCTACATATTGAGTTCAAGAACAACTTGAAGTATATAATGAAAACATATCAAAGAAAACAAAAGAATGATATTTTGTAGAAAGTAATCATATTATTTATTTTTTGTAACTTATAGTATAAGCTTATCTCTCATTCCTACAACCTTCTCTTAACATTTTTGCAGTTTATATTTTGAAAGTAAGTGTGTCAGCTTTTCACTGCTGTTACAAATGGCTGCAATAATCAACTTGTAAAAAGAGAGAAAAGGTTTATTTGGGCTCACAAGTGTAGAGGTTTCATTGTATGAGCACTTGGCCCCATTACTTTTCAGGCCTGTGGAGAGATAACTCGTCATGTCGGGAATTTGTGGCTGATCACAACCACTGCCCTCTTGTCTAGAAAGAAAAAAAGAAAAGAAATAAGGGCATAGGTTTGCACTGTCCCCTCCAAATGTGTTATGGTTTAGGTCTAAATTAGGCTATTGGAAGGTGACTGATCACGGGGTGCTGTGTTCATCAGTGGACTAAGCTTCCAATGAGTTCGTGACTGAGGTGCTGCTAGGAGGCAGACTTGTTAGAACAGGTAATTCTCTGGAGTTGTGACCCACCCACGAGGGTCTACTTTTGTCTCTTGCTCCCGCCCCTTACTTGCTGCTTCCTGGCTGCCGTGGGTTGAGGGCTGTCCTTTGCCATGCCTTTCCAGCCTGCAGTATTTTTCCTCCGAGCCAAACAAGCACTGATTGAATCATCTGAAAACAGCAAACCAATATATACTATTCCTCCTTTAATGGAGACGTGATGTGTTGTGTCCCATCAATGGGAAAATGACTAATATAAAGGGAAACCTCCAATATCTGAAAACCCCTCAACATCCTCACCTCTTAAATTTCCCACTACTTTCCAATAGCACCACTTCAGGGGCCAATTCTATAATATTTGGACCTTTGGGGACATTCAAGATGCAAACAATAGCAAAAATCATTTTTCTCTTTGCTTAAAGCCCAATAGTTGCAAGTCAAAAGGCCTTTCAAAATGTCCAAGAATGATTCCAGGTAAATGTTAATACATTGGATATCTATTTGAAATGCCATAAATTTACATTATTTCCAGAAAATAAAAAGTGCTCAGTGATTTAGAAAACAAAAGTTTATGTATAATAATTACCCTGATACTTTGTAAGATAAGTAGTATAATGATAAGAAATTCCTTTTTAATAACTATATCATGAGTTACATTATAGAGATTATAAATGAATAATATCATAGTCTATTTAAGAAGCTGAATGATGTATGAAGTAAGCCATTGTCTGGGTCATAATATTTTAATGTTGGACTTAGTAAATAGGTTTTTACCATTACCGGAAAAAGAAATAGGGAAACTTTTACACTACTATGAGCAAATTAAGGAAAATAAAGTTGTAAGTTTCCCTGGACCTGAGGAATTTTATTTAAACTGCACTGTAAATGCAGGAAAGAACCACATTGTCTTCCTGGAAATTTATTGGAAATATATTTCCCTGTTTACTAAATAGTTCCAAAAAATCCTCATTTTCAGAAAATTTATCTGATCCCAGGCTTTAGAGCTACTATGTAAGAGTAAAATGATACTTATACAATATTCACTTATAACCTCTTATAAAATTAACTGAGGCAATTATTCTTCCCATCTTGTTACTGTGTCTCGAACTCTGAGAAGTCTTTTTTGTAGGTCATCCTACTAAATATGATAAGCAATTATACATCTTGTATAATAATCAAGGTATTATAATATCACTGAATTATATAATATATATATTTATATATAAATTATATATATAAATTTTATATATATAAAAATTATATATATAAAGAATCAATTATAGGCAAATACATTGTTGATGTGTCAATTAGAATATTATTGTAGTCAGAGACACTGTAGCTCATTCAAATAAGAATGCTTTGAATTTCAAAATGTTAAGAGAGTTCTTTGAGGAAACATGAAAACTTACAGATGCTCAGAAAATACGATCTTAGTGTTAAGTGAGAACAAAGAGTAACATCTTGTGGTATCTATATTGTTGGAATATTATATAAGAAAAAATGACATTGACATTTGACAAAATTTTTGACATTTTAAGAAATCATACATGTGAGGGGAGAAGACAAGATGGCCAATCAGTGAGCAACAAATACAAAGTCTCCCAGCAGAAACAACTCATGTGCCAGAATAAAACACCATGGAGAGACCCAGACAGAGGGAGATGGATCCTCTTGACACAGGAAGAAATTAAGACATAAAAAAGCTCATCAAATACTTTGGGACTACAACTGAAACAGCTAAAAATTATGGAACACAGCATTTTTGCAGTGACCCACCAAGTTTGCACCAGCTTGAATACATGCTGGTAGGCAGAGCCACCCAAACTCGTTCCCACCACCACTCACAGGAAGCACAGAAGCGTTGAAGTTGGGGGTTGGTGAGCCCAACAGAGAGCGGAGCCGGTGAAGGGACCTCCATTAATCCACAGTCAGTGCTGGGAACGAGACACCCCCCACGGGAAGGGCGCGACCAAATGGGCAACATGTTGGAATCAGGCAGGAGGAGCCAGAACCGGGAGTGACAGTGACTTCAGTTGGTTGCTCACTCCCCAGAGCAGATTTCTGGAATTTGCTTGGAATAGGCCATGCCCCTGGTCGGGACCCAATGAGCTATCCCAAATCGATTCCCTGCGCCTAGCAAGCACTAACCGGGTGAAGGCACCTGAAGTTTTTCTGGCCCAGTGGGGAGGGGCAGGCATAGGCAGCCGCTGCTTACACCTCATGGACAAGAGCAGGCAGGAGAGGGCGGAGGTTCCTCACCAGCATGCTTCAGAGAAAAAATGGCCAACAGGGAAGGGGGCTGGGACCTGCACTGTACCCTGTGTGGAGGAAGTCAGGGCCATGACAGGAGAGAGAGGCAGGAGGAGGCCCCCAGCCCAGAACCCTGAGAGCACTGATCCAGGAGAGGGAAAAACAAGGGAGACTGAGGGCAGCAAACATGCAGCATCAGACATGGCTTCAGTAGACATTAAGAGGTATCTTCGGTACCTTGTAGACAAGCTCAAATCTGAAATATCTGAAATCAGGTAAAGTAGGATATGAGTAGAGTTATAAAAGAAATGCTCTCAGGAAGCATCTCTCAAGATGATACAGACAGAAGAAGGGAGGAACACAAAAAAAGGAGAGAAACATTCGATCAAGAATATAAAGAAAAAAATTTTAAAAAAAGAATATAAAGAAAACATAACTGGGTGAAGCAAATTCAAAGAGACTACCAGGAAATTAAAAACTCCATTGAAAGCTGGCAAAATGCCTTAAAAGAAGCTAAGAATAGACTATCAAAACTTGAAGACAAGTTTGCAATGTGTGATCACGAAAGGAAAGATCTCTTAAAAATAACAAGGAAACAGACAGTAACAATACAAAGGCTAAAAGATGACAAGAGAATTTACAATTTAAGAATAAGAAACGTGAATGAAGAAGCAGGAATACATACAGATGAATTACAAAGGCTATTCATGGAAATAATTAAGGAAAACTTCCCAAGCATGGGAAAAGAAAATGACATTCAGTTGTAAGAGGCATATAGAACTCCAGCCACCTACAACCAAAACAGATCTACACCCAGACATATAATAATCAAGATGCCAGAAATTCAATATAAAAACAATATTAAAAGCCATCAGAGAAAAGAAACAGATTACCTATAAAGTTAAGCCCATCAGAATCATGGCTGACTTCTCAACACAGACCATCAGATCAAGAGGAGCTTAGAAGGAAGTCTTCCAAGCCCTAAAAGAAAATAACCTCCAGCCCAGATTGATGTACCCTGCAAAACTGTCATTAGAAATTAATGGAGAAACAAGATGCTTCCATGACAAAGAGGAACTGGGGGAGTTTGTGACCATCCATCCAACCAACCCTACAGAGAATACTGAAGGACATTCTAGAGAGAGAAAAAAAATACCAGGATTTTAGGAACAGTGGCAGAAAGGCCTCAATGAGTGGGGCAGGCAGTAGAATGAAGGAGAAAACTAGACAAACAAAGGTAGAAAAATAGCATAGCAGAAATGAGGCAGAGAAGGATAACTAGAAACTCTAAAATAGATGACCTTGATACAATATATTGTTAATAGTGCACCAGGATTTAAAACCTACATTTTACTCACACTACTCTGCTTAGATGCATTATATTCTGTTCCAGTCATTCTACCTGTGCTAGATTTGAGGGCACAGACAGTAATCCCAAAAATAACAGGATATAGTATGGTAATCATCCTTAATTTCCCATTAACTTAATCTAAAGCTCTGTAAAACCTACACTGTTTTTACCATGACTTGTCGTAATCGAATCTGGTTTGTTGCATCGCTGTTTTGTATTAATAGATTTTATTCAAAGCTGTTATGATTGATAGTATCAAGTCTGAGAGTACAGGCAACTGCACTTAAGATGACAAGATGCACTAGAATATCCACTCTGGTTTGATTATTACCTGCCTTTGAAGTTTTATACTGTCTACAATGTTTTATTTTACTAATATTGTTATTTACTGTATACTCAATTATACTGCTATATTCCATTATGCCTGATGAAATAGACAATTCTGTTGAAGATAATAAGAAACAACACAGTAATCATTGTAGATCACCTTGTACTGTGGTTTTATATGACTTTTTGGTTTTTTGTTCTTATAGGAATTTGTTTTGTTTTGTTTTGCTAAGTTTTGTTTTTCCCTCTAATACAGAAAGGATAGAAACACATGCATAGATCCATGCATGCATAGCTATTTACACTCTCACTCTCTGACTATCTACTTTGTATATACTTTAATTTTGTAACTTGAACAAATATTTCTAAGAGGACAATATGTAGTTTATTAACTAGTGATTTCTTATTATCTTTCTTTCTTTTTTTGGAATTCTGTATTATCTCTACCCTTTACATGCTTTATTTCTTTTTAAATAAAAAAATAAAAAGAATTAAAAAAAGAAATCATACATGTGAAATTAAAATTTAACTTCTGTTAAATGATTTATATCATAGTCAATTTTATAAATTCTAGTTTTATTTTTCAAGATAATGCCTTGATCTCATTTTTTTACCCCCAAAATCAATGAAATCTACTTTAAGATTTTATTGAATTTTATTTCTCTGGTACCACTTCTAGTAACTATTACGTCAATAAAGCTAAGCTTAATCTGCTTTCTTCAAAATTACTTTCCCTCTATGTATCCAAAATACCACTGGATGCAAACGATATTATACAAAATGTTTGGAAGATGACAGTAAAGCAATACATCTCTGTGTGTGTGTGTGTGTGTGTGTGTGTGTGTGTGTGTGTTCACAGTCACTGCACTCTGGGTTCCATAGCTGCTCACAGTTAGTGCATGGATGTGCTGGCTCAGTTTTTATCATGGATCAGCACTCAGCTCCAAGCTCCTCTGTGTGCATCTCCTTTGACCTCTAATCCTGGGGTGATTGTATTAATAGATTCCTCAGGAAGGATGTCACCTTATCTTGTATATCACTGACAGTCACTGGCTTCAGAATTCTAGTTGTCCTCATGGGTTCCAACTGTTCCTGGACAGTTTTATGTGTTTCCAACAATATCTGGTTCTCAGCTTGCCCTTGTCCTCATTCACATGCAACTTGACTTCCCAACTGGAATCCTGGTGGACTTGTGGTGCTTTTATTCTCAGCTGTGAATACTGAGGTCTGTTAGACTGCCCAGCCCTGATTTTATCCTTATGCCTTTTAGAAGTTATGCTTTTCTGTAGAACTATGTCTGACTCATTATAATGCTCTCAGATAATGAGAATTTTCTATATAAAAGTTAATGGAATGTTCACCTTGTCACTTCAGCCTCATTTTATTTAACCCTAGGTTTTAATCAGTAGTGTGTAATTAAAATTAAGGGGTTGTTTTAAATTTCAATGTGATAAATTATCAATGATAATAAATTCATATTTAAAAAATCTTATGTTTAAAGCTCATGCTTAATACCTCACTTACATCCTCCAATATTAATGTTCTCAATTTTTCAATAAAGTGAAAATAGTAGTTTTTGAAGGTTTTGTTTTGTTTTGTTTTGTTTTGTTTTGTTTTGTTTGTACTGAAGATCAAACTCATGTCCGCACACTTGCCAGGCAGGAGCTAACACCACTGAGCTAAATCCCCAGCCCAGTAGTAGATTTTTTAAAACTTGCCATTTTCTCTTCAGATAGGATCATGAACATAAAAGTTCATTAAATTCTTACTATACATAATCTTGCACATACACAAATGCATACTACACATCCATTATGAATGTCTTCATAGATCACCAATATGTAGACATAAATTTATATATAGCCATGTAACATTTAACTATGGGATATGTTCTGAGAAATGTATTAGGTAACTTTTTCCTATAAATATAGTAGGGTATATTTTAACCAAGCTAGACAACACAATACAATTGCAGAGTATGGTTTTTGATACAATCAGAAGAGGAGAGAAGGGCAAGATGCAACAAACTCCTGCCAGTACAACAACATATACTGTTTTATAATAAACTTTTAAAGTAGTGCACTTTAAAATAATGATAAAAATAAGCCTGTCACATAATTCTTGGTTATCATTACTAAGTATTATGTACTTTAGATAATTGTGTGTTGTATTTTTGTTTTGTTTTTTGTTTGGTTGGTTTTTGCTATCTAGGATCAAACTCATGACCTTGCACTTGCCAGGCAGGCACTTATGCTGCTGAGCTAAATCCCCGGCCCTGTGTGTTGTGTTTTTATATGACTAACTATACAGTCGGTTTGCTTACAAGAGCATTACCACAGACATGTGAAGACTACAGTGCTCTGTACTATGATGGTGTGAAGGCTATCACTAAGAGAAAGGTATTCATCAGCTCCATTATGATCTTACAGGACCATTGTTATCGTGGTCCGTCATTGACTAAAGCATCATCATGTATCATACGATTATACTTTGCACATTACTGGCATTTTATGTGAATTGCATAAGACATTTGCACTGTACAAATCTTCCAACCTGTGGGTCTATCACCTCCATTTAAAAATAAGTAATAATTGTCTGTCCCATACCTCATGATACTGTGATATTGATATAGCAGGTGAAATTGTACACTATACCACCCGTGTGTATATTTTCAGTGATGGATAGAGGAAACACAATCCTTTGCGCCTGGTACATTTTTTTTACAACTCGTACCTGCTTGAAGGCAATTTATTTCTATCTAGGCATTGTTCATCCATTATTTTACCAAGTCTTTTCATCTATCCAATCTTTCCATCAATTCACCATGTCTTTCCCCAAAAAAGCAGGACAGTAGAGGTCAATGCTCCAATGCACCCACGGTCTTAGCAGTCACTCTACTCTGAAGTGAGTAAACCCATATACCCAAATGGCTACATGAGAAATACAACTGATTTTTCCTTGATATTCCTTATCTAAATCTATACAAGTAAATAAAAGCTGACTAATCAATAAACAAGATAAAGAATAAAGCTACAGCCTTGGTAGAGCTAAGAAATGGCTGTTTTTAATTTGTGCAACGATCCTGAATGTACCATGGTACCTCAGTTCACAAACTTAATTCCTTTCAAGATTCTGGTTGTAACCTGAGTTGAATGAGAACTGAATCAAATTCAATAGTTAGACTCAATGTTAACCATATGGGGAAATTTTATTTAGTTTAGTAGATTTGTAATCATACTGTTAATAATTTCTTTAAATTTGTCTGGAAAGTAGTAATCTGTTAACTAGATCTCTTGCCCACAGATGTTAAATAAATGTGAGTCTGTTTAAGAAAGAGATAGGTGAAAACTATTTTGTAAATATGGATTATAAAAAAGAACTCACATTTTTATATTTTATGGCCTGCCATTGTAGGGGAGAAGAGTAAACACTACTCTGTGAACTGATGACCTTGTCATGAAAGCTCTTGAATCAGAAACCAGTCAGGTTCAGTCAATCTCTAGTCCCACTATTTGTAGAGTAACAGCCATAGAATCACTAAATGTGCATTTCCTGTCTTCCAAAAATTACACTACAAGACCCATGGGAAGTATATAATTTAATCTCAGTGAAGCATATGCAATATGGAATCATCATATGATTTCACATACAAGGAGTAATTCAAAAAGGCTTTTGAAAGCTACATAGCCATAAGGTTGTCAGGTAAACAGAAGACACTCAGTGCTATAGTTTGGACCTGCTATGTCCCACAAAGGTCCATATATTAAAGGCTTTGTCCTGAACTTTGTGTTAGTAGCAGCTGGCAGAAACTTTAAGAGGTGGGATTTTGGGTCACTGGTGGGTGTTCCCTGTGGAACCCTGAAATTTCTTCTTTATCCTTTTGATTCTTTCTAGGACAACATTGAGTTCATGATCTAATACTCAATTCACATTAGAAAGTATATGTTTGTATTATGTCCAGTATTTATGATATGTGGTAATTTTTTCATGTTAACTTTATTTTCTTCACTTTGGAATGTCTGTAGTATGAAATAGAGAAACCAAGTAGTGTAAAAACCATGCTATTCACACTGCAATGCTCATTCTTAGACAGCAAAGTTTATCTTCACCAACCAAATTGAAAATTCCTATAAGGGGCTTTTAAATATTTCTGTGTAAATGGGACTAGAGGTACATAGGACAGGAAATCTCTATATTATTTTATTAGAAAACTTATGTTTTGCATCACTAAATACTAAGCTCTGCCACAGTGTAAATGTTTTCTTAGTGTGTGAAGAGAGGCTGTTACAGTTAGGGTCTAGAATGCTCACCAAAACTTTCGTGTGCTCAGAGGCAGCCTCTTGGAAGATGACCACGGAGGTGTTGTCCTGACCAGCGATGAGTTCCGTAGCTGACTGTGCTATGGGTGTGGGAGCAGTAATCTGGAAGGCCATATCTTCCTCTCAGCTCCTCCCTTTTCTCTCTGCTTCTGGGCCACCAGGACACAGCATCTCTCCTCTGCTGGATCCTTCCACCACACTCATCCACGCTCAGCATAGCCAGTGGACTATGGGATGAATCCTCTTAAAATCATCAGCCAAAATAAACCTTTATTCCCTCAAGGTAACAAAATTACTAACACATAGTCTAACCCTCTTGACTTGGTTTCTATACAGAAAGAAACAGAGAGAAACCAATGTCTTTCCTGAAAACAAAAAACGAAATGACCACTGAAAGACGGCTCAAACTGCTCTGAAGAATTCAGTGAATCCTTTTTTTGTGTTGTCTGTCTCTGAATAAAAAGCACATAAGTAGTGTTTGCTTCAGTAGCACAAACACTAAAATTGGAATGACACAGAGATTAGCATGGCCACTGCACAAGGATGACACACAAATTTGTGAAGTATTCCATATTTTTATAAATATATGTTTAACATCATTGGTCAATCAAGAAATGTAAATTAAGACAACAATGAGATTCCATCTCATTCCAGGAAGAATGGCTATCTTCAAGAAATCAATCAATAATAAATACTGGCAGGGCTGTGGGGAAAAGGAACCCTTCTCCACTGTTGGTGGGAGTGTGGGCTGGTATAAACACTGTGGAAATAAATGTGGAGATTCCTCAAAAAAACTAGGATTGGAGGTACCATTCAAATCCAGCTATTCACCTTCTGAGTATTTTCCAAGAACTAAAAGCATCATACCACAGTGATACATGTACACTCATGTTTATAGCAGCACAAGCTGTAATAGCTAAATTTTGGAAACAATCCAAATGCCCATTAACCATACAATGGATAAAAAAAGATGCGGTATCTTTATACAAAAAAATACTACTCAGTTATAAAGAAGGATAAACCTAGACTTTTATAGGTAAATGGATGTAACTTGAGACCATACTCTTAAGTGAAATAAATCAGACTCACATGTGTAAATATCCTAATGTCTCCCTAGTATAAAAAAGAAAGAGTAAATAATATCCAAAATGTACCATAGATATTGTGAAAGTGAAAAGGAAATGAACTGCTCAAAAGGAAACACAACTTGGATAGGGAAAAGGAGAAAAGAACATGGGAAAAGGATAGATAGATAAATATATTATTAGATACATAGATAGATAAACTATATTACTAAACTGTTAATTCATCAAAAAACAGTTCCTATTTTCATTATTAGCTTGTCTGATCAATTTTTTCATGCCTATATCTTGTCATCTGAGCATCTACTTTGAAGAAAACAATATTGAATATATTAACCAATGTTAATCTCTCATTACTTTATTTTAAAATTCTGTATCAAAAAAAAGTACCTACGCATACTTTTCCCATTCATTAATACTTACTTCTTTCTCCTCTTCCTCAGAATCAAAAGATATTTTTTCTATCTATTTTATTTTCTCCTTAAGTTTGTCTGGCCAATCTTTTATATCTCTTTTTTCCTAGCTTTGCTTTGTTTCCATTTTTTTTGATAAATAATACTATTTCATTAAATCGTTATTTTATATCTTAAGATTTTAGTTTTAATGCCAAATCTTCTTAGGAGAAACATCAGTGTTTTCTACTCTATTATTTTCTCTATGATTGTGTCCTTTTGTATGATCTTATCTCATATTTAAACCTTCATATGTAAACATTAAAATTGAAACATATGGACATGCATTTCTCCATGTAAATATAACCTTTTCTTTTAATGCAATGAAACAAAAAGGAAAAATGTATTGCTTTATATTTAAAATTATATCAGTTACTTATAATTTCAGATTTTTCAAACTAAAAGAGACAGATTATTGAATCTAACCTTTATTTCTGATATTTTAAATCTATTACATCTTTGTTTAGTAGTTTTTTCACTGAGAAAAAGTATCATATTTTTGTTCATCATTTATATTACCACTGCATGAGGGTAATTTCTCAGATTTGCCATTACTTCTTTAGTTATGTAAGCCACAGGTTCACAGAGAAACAAATTACAATGTTTTGTAAGTCTCATCACTGTGCTTTCCCATGAATGAGAATTGGCTTAGGTAACCTGAGAAAGGAGTTGTACTTTGTATAAATTATGTGCATTAATGGTCTATATTGCCACTAGTAAAATGTTTCGGCTTTAAAATATGCTGTTGGAAAGTACGGGTGGGATTTATGGATTACCTGTTTAAATATTTATGAAACAATTTAGACATATTTTATTTATTGTGATAATGTGTATAGCATAATTATTTCAAGAATTAAGCTTCCACATGCTATCAAGAGCTTAAATTAAAATCTAATTCTTCTCAATCTTATTCTTTTAATGTCAGGTCATGTAAGAGTGGGGAAAGTGAGAAAACTTCTTTAGGGAATATGTTAACATAAATCTATGCATTCTTGCTCAATTAGTTCATATTTTGAAAGCCTCCTTTGTGTCAGCATCATTGGAGAGATGTGTTCAGTGTTCCACTATACAGGGGCTGTTGAAACAAAATATGGTGTGTGTTTAAATTTTAAAAAAACACATTTATTACAGTAAAAGTCACATTGTCATTTTTAAAGACACATTATTATTAATCTTCAAAATATTTCTCCTTGCTTCAGACACACATGTCCCACATTCATTGCTACTTCTGAAGCAGCTCTAGAAGTCCACTTTCATTGTTTCTTCATGAGGTATGATCAGAAGTGCAGCAAATGCAGCTGCTGAGTGGCAGCCAAGGAAAGGCAGGCTCATAAAAAAATTGCCATGTGTCTTATTCACTGGGTTGGGCACCTGGAAACGTTTGTCTCATTACAAGAGGCAAAATGACTAGGAAATGTAAACATTTTGAATCAGTTCGGGACATTGGTGCAGCCACAATGCAGCTAAATACAGTCACAAAAGGAACTTCTAGAACTACTTCAAAAAGTGGCAAGAATGATGAGCTAAGTGTGTTCAGAGTGAAGAGGAGTCCCACTAATGAGAATGCTTGTTTTATGTAATATTTTTATACTTTAAAATTCTACTTTTATTAAAGCTCATAAATGTATAGTGAACAAATTCCATTTGCTGAATCTCCAGAAACTGGTGTACATTAACTTATTTGACACGTAAAACAACACTTCAGGTAAAACCTGTAATCTTTTCTACAAGCCATAGGAAAAACCTATCACTAAAATCTGTGAGCTCAGTTAATTTGAAAGTATAGTTTATTCCTGTAAGTACAACCAACAACTTTTGATAAATGTCAAAGCAGAATCAAGAATCATTCAAGAGAAATTATGGGTGTTGGAAGAATAAATTATACAGCTGAGCGATTACATATGAAAAAGACTTTAGTAAAGAGGTGACCTGTGCACTCTATTTAGCCCTCAACTATGTATTATATACTTCATATTTTGAAAATTTCAACTAAATTATAGCATTAAATAATCGACCACCTTACACAAAATTTCAGATTTTCAGCTCTTTCAAATCAAAACAAAATAAGACAAAAATAAAATAAAATTTTATGTGGTTACAATACCATTTCCTGGAACTAGACTGGCTTGCTCAAATATATAATAACCCATCTGGTTTATATAGTCAAGTGTAATAAATGTTCATTACTTACTTATCATTTGTTGTGCAAACAATGTTCATTGGTCTTAAGTAGGAAAAAAATCCAGCCAGAAGACTTTCATCATTAGGCTAGTGAATCCTTTTCCATATCTAGAGGTTGAAAATTGCATTTAGTGGAGAATAATGGGAATAAATCAGGATGGGATTTCAGTTATCTCTCTCATTCATTTCCTTCTGAGCATATTCTAGTTTCTTTTCTTTACCTTTTTTTAACTTAAAGTATTTTTAACTTGAAGTATCATTTTAATTTGCATTTCTCAAATGCCCAGTGATGTTGAACATTTTTTCATACATAATTGGCTGTCTGTATTTCTTCATCTGAGAAGTATCAATTCATTTTAGATGTGCATTTTTAAATTGGGTCTTTATATCTGAGGAGGTCTAATTTTTTTTTGAGGTTTCACATTTTCTAGATATTAGTCCTTAGTCTGAAGAATAGCTGTCAAACTTTGTTTCCCATTCTGTAGGTCACCTCTTCATTTTCCTGGTGGTTTCCTTTGTTGTTTTCTTTGCATTTTAATTTGACATGACATTATTTTTTTGATTCTTGACAGTATTTCTTATATAGCCAAGCTTTTCCATTTCACTCCAGAAAAAAATAACCACTAACAAGAAATCAACCAATTACAAGTGCTGGAGAGGCTGTGGGGAAAAGAAAACCCTTCTCTACTGTTGGTGACAGTGTAACAGATACAACCAGTGTGGAAATCAGTATAGAGGTTTCTCTAGAAACTAGAAGCAGAAATTCCTTTGGACACAGATATTTCTCTTCTAGGTGTTTTCCCAAAAGAGTAAAAGATAAAAAGACCTCAGGAGCACATGAAATCATCAGTAGCCCTCCCCCCATGCCTGAAAGACCTGAGCAGCCAATGGGATCATTGGCCCCCCTTCTCCCACACCTGGAATATCTCAGCAGCTGACTGAATTGTCAGCCCCCTTTCACCTGGTGCTCTGTTTCCCCCACCCAAAAGACCTTAGCAGCTGATGGACCATTAGGGACCACTTTTACCACCTGCAGTAATTGGTGGGCTGGTGGAGCCTTGGCAATCCCTGTCCCACACAGAAGACCTCAGCAGGCCAGAAAAAGTGTGGACCCAGCAATTGAATGAATGTCAACCACACAGTAGGACCCTAAGACACACATGATGGACAATTGAAGACTAGCAGGATTGAAAAGATCAAAATATCCACCCAAGAGGTGAAAGTGAAAAAGCAAAATGCAATCTCAAATGCCCAGTTCATCAGGAAAGACCACAGGAGATATCAAAATAAAAGACATAGGACACTAGAAATCATATACCTGAAATTTCTGAAAAGATAGCAAGTGAAACAAACAAACAAATCCATGAGGCTATAGAGGGAAATCAGATTAGAAATAATCTGTCAGGTAAACAAAGAAATGACAACTTTAATTAAGAAGTTATTAAGCATAGCTAGAGATGATTTTTAAAAAGTACAAGAGCATGAGAAAATAATAGAAACATTGAATGAACAATATAGTAAAGAAATAAAATGCATGAAACAAATTCAAAGAGATTTCCATGAATTGAAAAATTCCACTGAAAGCTGGTGAAACCATCTGAATGAAACTATATTCACACTTTGAAGACAGGATCATAACTAGCAATCATGAAAGGAAAGAACTTTTAAAAATAACAAGGGATCATGAAATAATAATTCAACAGCTCCAAGACAATGGAAAGAAAAACAATATAAGATTGATAGCTGTCAATGAAAATGCAAAAGACAACACAAATGACAAAGAAAAATATGCACAGCAGTAAAAGCAGAAAATTTCCCAAACGTGGTGAAATAATCTGATATACAGATAAGTGAGGTACATGGAACTCCAAACAGTCATCACCAAAATTAATCTACACCCTGACATATAATAATCAAGATCTCATAAATTCAGCATAAAGGAAGAATACTAAAAGTTGTATAGGCACAACTCACCTATCAAGAAAAGCCCATTAGGATCACAGCAGATTTCTCAACACAAACCCTCAAATCAAGAAAAGCATAGAGTCAAGTATTTCAAGCCTTGGAAAAAAAAAAAAACTTAAAACCCAGATGGATGTACTGTGCAAAGTTTTGTTTAAAAATTAATGGAGAAATAGGATACTTCCATGACAACTAGTTCCAAAAAACAACTAAGGAAATATATGTCCACCAACAAACACTAGAAATAGTACTGAAAGATAAACTACAGTGAGATAAAATGACTATAATTCTTAGAACAACAACACAAAGAAAACACCCATGCAGGGCATGCAATTAAATAAGGGAAGGAAGCAGGGAACCAACAACAGGAAAATAACATGACAAAGTTAAGCCAGTATATACCACTTATAACAAGCAATGTAAATGGCCCCAATTCACCAATTAAATGAAACAGATTGGCAGAATGGATCAAGAAACAGGATCCAACAATATTCCATATACAAGAAACACATCTGACATGAAAGAAAACTCATAGACTAAAACTCAAAGGATGGAAAACAGTATTCCATGTGACAGGAACCAAGAAAAAAAAGCAGGGATAGCTATTCTGTTTGCAGACAAAGTGAACATCAAACCAAAAGTGATCAAAAGAGATAAAGAAGATCACTTTATACTTGTTAAAGCAAAATTCAACAGAAAGAGATAACAATAATAAATATATATGCAATAAATACAGGAACACAAATACTAATAGACATGGAAAAAAATTACTCTATAGCACAATTGTAATGGGGGACCTTAATGCCCCATTATCCCAAAGAAATAGATCAACTAGACAAAAAGTCAACAAACAAATAACTGAATCAAATCTGTGACTTACTAGATGTTCACAGTGTGTTCCACCCAATAACATCAGAATGCACATTCTTCCCAGCAGTACATCAGACAGTCTCTAAAATAGACCATATATTAGTCCATAGAACATGCTTAAGTAAATGAAAAGGGATTGAAATTATCCTATGCATATTATCTGACCACAATGCACAGAAATTGGAAATTAGTGGCAAAACAAACTGCAAAACCTATATAAATACATGGAAATTAAATAATACCCTTCTGAAGGACCGATGGGTTACAGATGAAATTGAAGAAGAAATTAAACAATGTCTGCAATTCAATGAAAATGCAGACACAACACACCTGAAATCTATAGCATGCAATGAAAGTGGTCCTAAGGAAATATATAGCAATGAATTCTCACATCAGGAAAACAGAATGAGCAGAAACAAACAACCTAATGCTGCACCTCAAGCTTGTAGAAAAAGAGCAAGTCAAGCCCAAAACTTATAGAAGAGAGGAAATCATAAAGATCAGAGCAAAAATTAGCACAATTGAGACTAAACAAATAATACAAAGAAGTAATGAATTGAAGAGCTGCTTCTTTGAAAGAATAAACAAAATTGATAAACCCCTAGCCAACATTATCAAGAAAAAGAAAGAAACTCAAATTCATTCATTAAGGTGAAATTAGTAAAGATCCTGTGAAAGTTTAGAAGATCATGAATACCTTTTTTGAAAATCTTTACTCATGTGAGCTAGAAAACAGAGAAGAAATGGGCAGATTCCTAGAAATGTACGTAGGAACTACCAAACCTGAATCAGGAAGATTTAAAAATTTTTAATGATCCAGTATCAGTTACTAAAATTGAAAATATAATTAAATACTTATTGGCAAAGAAAAGCATAAGTGTTGATGGATTCACCGCTGAATTCTACAAGAGATTTAGAGAAGATTTAATGCCAATATTCCACAAAATCTTTAATAAAATTGAAAGAGAAGTAGTTCTCCTTAACACATTCCTGGAAGCAAGTGTTACTCTATACCAAAACCAAAGAACAACCCAACCAAGAAGGAGGACCATAGGCAAATCTGCCTAATGAACATACATGCAAAAATCCTCAATAAAATACTGGCAAATAGAATGCAACAAATAATCAAGAAGATTGTATATCATGACCAACTGGGATTTATCCCAGGAATGCAAGGATGTTTCAGCATATGAAAATCAATACATGTAATGCACTACTTCAACAGAATCAAAGATAAAAATCACATGATCATCTCAATAGATGCAGAAAAAGCTTTTGATAAAGTCCAATAACTGTTCATGATAAAAGAAACTTACAGAAAATCAGAATAGATGGTATCTACCTCATTCTGATAAAAACCATCTATGACAAACCAACAGCTAACATCATGCTAAATGTACAGAAACTGAAGGCTTTCACTCTAAAATCAGGAGCAAGACAAGGATGTTCACTATCACCACTCCTATTCAATAGAGTTCTGAAAATGTTGGCCAGAACAACTAAACAAGAGAGAGAAATAAAAGGAATAAGAATAGGAAAGGAAGAAGTTAAATTATCACTTTTTGTAGACGAGATGTTACTGTATAGAGAAGACCCAAAAACTCCATTAAAAGACTACTAGAGCTAAAAAGCAAATTCGGCAGTGTAGCTGGATACAAAGTCCACACTCAGAAATCAATAGCATTCCTGTACACAAACCCACAGAGAGAGAAATTATGGAAATAACATGTTTTGCAATAACATAAAAAAGAAATATTTAGGAATCAACCTAACAAATGATGTAAAGCACCTATACATTGAAAACTGTAGGACTCTAAAAAATGAGAGTGAAGAGGATGCCAGAAAATGGAAAGACATCCCTTGGTTTTGGATGGGAAGAACCAACATAGTAAAAATGGCCATACTCCCAAAACTGTTATCCAGATTTAATGCAATTCCAATCAAAATACCATTAACATATCTCCCAGATCTAAAGAAAACATTTATAAAATTCATTTGAAAATAAAAGAGACCTAGAATAACAAAGGCAATCCTGGGCAACAAAGGCAAAGCTGGAGGCATTACAATCCCTGACTTGAAATTATAGTACATAGCTACTGTGATAAAATCTGTGTGTTACTGACAATAAAAGAGACCGGGGGTTCAGTGGAACAGATTAGAAGATGCCAAGACAACTAGAGAGATATTCAGTCACCTTATCTTGACAAAAGGGCTAAACATGTTCATGGGAAGAAAGATAACTTCCTTAATAAATGGTGCTGGAAAAATTGGCTTTCCAAATCTCAAAGACTGAAACTAGACCCATGCCTATCAACATGCACTAAAGTCAAAATGGATGAAAGATCTAAATATTAAAATAGAAACACTAAATCTACTGGAAAATAAGCTAGGTAGAAACCTTGAAGATATAGAGCAAAGAGTTCATGAACAAAATGCAAACCACATGAGAAGTACTTCATAGAATCAACAACTGGAATCTCATCTTATTAAAATATTTTTGCATTTCAAAAGAAATCAACAACATAATGAGAAGAAAACCCACAAAATCAGAAAGAATTTTAGCCAGCTCTCTCTCAGACAAAGGACTTGTATCTAGAGCATATGAAGAATTGAAAAGCATCAGGCCTCCAAAATTCAAAGACCTAATCCAGAAATGGGCATTCGAGATGAACACACGCTTTCCAGATTAATAAATACAAATGGCAAATAAATATGTGGAAAAATGTTCAACATTACTGGTCATGCAAGAAATGGAAATTAAAACAACATTGAGATTCCATCTGACTCCAGAAAGAATGGCTGCCATCAAGAAATCAACCAATAACAAATGTCGGCAGGACTATAGGGAAAAAAGAATATTTCACAGTTGGTGGGAGTGTAGACTGCTACAACCACTGTGGAAATCAATATGAAGATTCCTCAGAAAATTACGATTGGAAGTTCCATTTAAATCCAGTTATTCCCCTTTTGGATATTTTCCCAGAAAAAATGAAAATGTCATGCCACAGTGATATATGTGCACCCTTTTTTATAGCAGCACAATTTGTAATAGCTAAATCTTGGGAGCAACCCAAATGCCCATCAACCACAGAATGGGTAAAAAAGATGTGGTATTTTTATACAATGGAATGCCACTTAGCTATAAAGAAGGATAATCTTGAGGCTTTTATAGGTAAATGAAGGCAACCTGAGCCCATACTCACAAGTGAAATCAATTAAACTCACATTGTAAATATCTCATTGTCTCCCTAGCAGAAAAAAAAAAAAAAACTGAATGAGTCATAAGATCCAACATGTGTGGTAGATATTGCGATAATGAAAGGAAAAATAAGTGCTCAAAAGAACAACTGGGATAGAGGAAAGAAGGAAAGGAACAAGGGAAAAGATTACATGTATGATACATATACATACATATACATATATATATATATACATATATATATATGATAAACAACTATACTACTAATATCTGCTCTTTCACCAAAAAGAACAGTTTGTGCTTTCATTATTTATTTGATCATTTTTATGCAAAATGATATAACCTGAACAACACCTTCTAAGATAACAACATGCAATATATTAACTAGTGTTAATTTCATACTATTTTTTGAAATTCTCTAGTACCTCTCTTTTTTGTTTTGCTTTTTAAATTAAAACAAAAATAAATAAATAAAAATAAATAAAATTGGGACTGAGGATTTAGCTCAGTGACATAAGCACCTGCCTGGCAAGCTCAAGGTCATGAGTTTGATCCCTGGTAGCAAATAAATAAATTAATAAAAATAATAAATTAAAATTAAAATGTCAAAGACATCATTACCTCCATGATGTATGCATAGCCGTGTTTATAGCAGTACAATTCATAATAGCTAAATCTTGGAAACAGCCTATGTGTCCATCAACAGATGAACTGATAAAGAAAATGTATTTACACATAGCAGAGAACTACTGCGCCATACAGAAAGATAAACTTGAGTCATTTGTAAGAAAACGTACATGTCTGGAGACCAGAATATTAAATGAATGTGATCACTATATGAAAAACTCATTATGTGAATAAAATGTGAAATAATATATGGATGATAGGAAAAAAGAGAAGTAAACCTTATTGCAATCCTGCATGGACAATGTATCTAAAAGTGTACCTTGATTTAGTATAATTATCTTACATATTTTATATGGTTTTGGGCCTATTAGTCTGGTTGCTAATCTGTATGTAGAGGAATTAACTTTATAAGGACTTTTAAAATGAGTAAATAAATCTGATGCTGGCAAAATAAAAGTAGAGTAGAAAGAATGAGAAAAAGAATTGACACGTTTTATGTATCTGTATCATTTCACTACAGTGAATGTATCATTATGCACAGCCAGGTGTATTAGTAAAGTGCTGGAAAACTTGAGCACTCTGACCTGAAGTTCCATACCCAGCTTTTTGTCAGGTGGTCAGAAGTGGGATAACACCCACTTAATTTTGAAGTAAGTTATTTAAAAAGTGAAATAATAATTCCTAATATTTTATTTTCATAATCAATATAACCTTCCAATTTCTCTCTCTGGATGTTTTTCCCCTTCTTTTCTTTACTTTTTTTATTAGTTTCCAAAAAGAAACACAATACTCAGCACTGAAAATAAGTGTGACCAAGCCTTAAGTCCAATAAAATTACATGCTTGATGTCCTAACTGTGAGCGTAAATCAAAGATCACAGGAAGGTACAAGCCTTTCTCCATATGGGCCACTAGACAGGAAAGTCTGGGAACTCTGAACTTCAAGGTTCTTGATTCTAGAAAATTCCTACTGTGCATAACTGCCTCATACACTTGTTACCATACACTTCTTTCCATGAGTCTATTTACGAAATTTCTTCAGTTCATTGGTCCTCAATACTTCCTGTCTGTGTCTGGCACGGTGGCCTGTTGCATCTTCACTGAGTGGAAACATGCAGCGGAAGAGAATGAAAGAGCACTTATAAAATTTCAGGCATTATTTTCCCTTCTTAACATTTTTCCCTTAGCTTTCATGTTTAACACCATAAAAGACAGAAAACATGCCTTTAAAAGAGATAGTTTCAGGTGAAAACTTTTAGGAGGGAAAAGGCCTATGAAGAAAGGGTGACATGACTTATTTTGAAAGTGAGAATCGCACACAGGAACCGCTTTACCACCAAACAAACCATGGAAATACACCTTTGGAGGTGAAAATACGATTTTCAGGAATGTGATAATAGTTTCTACGGAGCACACAGAAAATATCATTGAAAATTTGTTATTCCTTTTACTTCTCACAACAAGCATTAGAAAATTGAAAACAAGACCTTGTCATAAAAAAGTAAAATTGACATAAACCTCTGAAATTTTTGTCAAAATTAAGTCTCAGAATTCACCTGGGAAAGAACATTCTACTACCATCCCCATTTCTTTCAGTCTCAGACATAGCTAAATGACCTTGGAACAGGAAGGAAGGAATGAAGTTAGTAGAGTTTTCATTTTATACGGAAAAACTAGAATAATGGTTTCCATATCTGGCTGGATATGAACTCTCATAAGCCTGCAAAGTTCTGATGTCCAGTCTCAAATAGAAACATCCCCATATTATTGACCTGGGGGATAATGTTGAAATTATTCAAACCTCTCATATGATTTAAATTTCAACCAACTTTGTGAAATCTGGAAGAAAAAAATTATTTTCATTATAGGGAGCATGTGCAAAGAAGTAATAGAAGGGAAGAAATCAGAATTTTCTTTTCTGAAGCATCCTGTCTCATATATAGGAAAGATAGGAAAAGTTCTTTTGTTCTCCATAGAAGAGATAAACATTAGAGAGTATTTATAATTTGCATTAATTGAATCTTATACAGAGAAACAAATGACAGTTTTATATTGCTCAATTAATGTAGTATTTGGCCAAGAGGTATAAATGTATTTAAAAAGGGGAAAGGTGTAGCTATAAAAAGGAAATTATATTATGTATCAGGTTTACTAATGTGAATGAACTATATAATTGTATATTTTTAATTCTGATAGCACTTTACAGTTTAATAAAGGTTTTCATATATACTCTCTTAAATTGTCCCAATAATTCAACAAGGTAGAATGGAGACTCACCTTGATTTTACCAGTGAAGATACCAAGACCAGGAAGGTTAAGCGATACATATGTTAAGCACTAGAGGTGACATATGCCTAAAGTTGGATCCAGAAGACAACCCAATTTTCTGTTGCTAAACTTTGATTCCCTAATCCAGCTGTGAGTTTTGAGAACTGACAGTCTTATCCTTTTACATAATACTGGTTCCAAAACTTACAGGTATTTATGCACTCTAATAACAACCCTCTTAAAAACTTTTAGAGAATAAGATAAAGATGTCATGGTTCAATGTATTTTTAAAAAATGACTCTATCTTCCATGAAACCAGGAAAGTACTACACCTATGATCTTTTTACGTAAATGAAAGGCAACTTTCTTCAACAAAAATTACAGTGGGAGTCATAGTAAGATCTCCTTTGTTCCAGACTCTGCATATGGTACATTAATGTTGTTGATTAAGTTATATAAAGCATATAAATAGCTTATTTCTGCTTGATAAAGAAAAGTAATGAGACTTGGTTTTCTGTGACTGTTGGTCCCTGTCCTTTTAATTCAAGAAGCATAGCAAAAAATAAAATATAACAAAATATTTTTGAGATGTGAATAGTCCTAAGTTCTACTCTTGACTGGTACTCATATGTTGGATAAACTTTGAACAATATTCTTCACTTTTCAGAAGGTCAAGTCTTTAAGACTCTCAAATAACTCTAATTCTAATTATTACTCTCAAGTGTCTGTAATTTGGCTTTAGTTTAAACAATGCATGAGACACTTGTACTTTGCCATTTTTCGTCTATTTCAAACTACTCTGGTCCAGGATGATCAGTTTTCTCCCCAAGAAAGCAGTCATTTTCCTGATCTCAGTGTATGAATGTCAGACAGAATTACCTCCATTCTTGACATCCCGCCTCCATTCCTGACCTTTTCAATTGACCTGTGACTGCAACTTTGTCAGTCATAGGTTTTTTACCATGATGATTAATAGACAGAAATAACCCAGTATTAATTAAAGAGATTTGGACTAAGACTTATTTTTTTCCAAATTAGTAAAAAAGAAACTTATTTTCTTTCTTAAAGAAAAATTCAAACAATATGACTGGAAGGCAAAGGATAAAAGTGACCTCTGCCAACATTGTTTGAATCCCCAAATCCAAGTTTTCTTAAAAGTTTTCAATGATATAAATAATAAATTTCCATTTGGTTTAAGTTAATTTGTTTGATTTTCAGTTGCTTAGCACTGAAAATGTTTTACCCAATGGTTAAGCCTCTCAAGGGCATCCTTTATTGCCAAACAGAGAGCTACTTGTGATTTAAACCATAGAGCATAGGGTGATAGAAAAGAAAGACCTTGTGATTACTATGGGTTTAGACTACTCTACGTATCCCCTGTGACAAAGGACTATTTAAGTTCCAGCAAGGGAGATGATTCATTAGAAAGCTTGTAGTTATCAGTGAAAGGATGCCTCATTCAAGTAAGATTAAACAATGGAGATAGTGACACAAGTACTGTAAGAGCTAAAGGTTCATCAGGATCAAGGGGATCAACAATATTAAAAAGACCTAATTTATCTCTAGATTTCTTTGTACCCTTTACAGTGGCTATTTTACCTTATGCCATCATAAAATGGCCACCAGAGCTATAAGAGTTACAAACTGCTTTGTTCTCTTCCTGAAAGTCAAAAGATTAGTCCCTATAGCTCATATAAAACTACATGGAAGTTTCTTCCTGAGAAGTCCTCATTAAATATCTTCTCATAACTAATTGGCCCTTCTTGATTCCTCTGCCCTAAAACTGTACCTGTGGTCCTGGAAATCAATGTGCTAATCAGCTTACTGTGGAATAGGTTCAGCTTCACCAGAAGGATAAATGCTAAGCGAGAGGAGGGAGAGAGTGAAGTGACAACAGCAGTTAGGATGCTACTGCCAAGAAGATCAGGGGACCAGACCCTAGGCAATGAAAAATTGCTAATTTTAACTGCTACATCAAATGAACACATAATTACAATATATTAATTATGAATATAAATGGGTTCAGCTCTAAGTCTGCAGGCTATAAGTTTGCGTCAAACTGATCAACTTCCACAGCTCTTCCAAGCTGTGGAGTATGTGTGGAAGGACTGTTGTGAAGAGTGCAATGACAAGAAAAGAATGGAATGAGGCCTGTTGATCTGGGTGGTCTTGCCAATACATTTCAGAAACTTTTCCCAAAGCTAGTGTGAAATCTGATTTAATTCTGATGGATACAATTCAAAGGGAAACACACTATATACAATAGTGCCAGGACTTTGAAAAGAATGAAGATTTTGATTATACTGAACATTTTAGTTTAGCCGCAGATGTTCAGGTCAGTGTTCACTTGAACTACATTAAGGCATGCTATTTGCTTTCAGAAAATGCAAAATTTTATGAGGCTTCACTATGCCAATTTCAGTTTTCCCTGTAGTTTGCATATTCATTCAGAAAATCTGTCAAGAACCACTCTACTCAGTATGTTATAGCAATGACCATAGACCAAACCTTAACATTATCCTTACAAAATCATCTCATGTAATTCCTAATAAAATTGGTAGACTGAAGGTGTGTTATCTATCTATCTATCTATCTATCTATCTATCTATCTATGTATAGTCCCAATGATTAATGTAACCATTAAATACTGAAAATATGTACTTAAAAATAAAATTAAAAATTGTCTTTCTGGAGCAGGTAATTGTATTATTCTGAATTCTTCTTGGAAAACATGATCCTGGTTGATGAATGTTATGGCTTGTGTCTAGATGTCCCCACAAAGCATCATGCAGTACTAGGTTGGACTTTTTAAAAGGTGACTGGATCTAGAGTGTGTGATAGTGAAATTGATTTATGGTGCAGTGCTAGGATGGAGACCACTAGGATTAAGGGTGTGGGTAATTCTAACCATAAGTAGCCTGGATAAGGGATATAAAGACTAGTGATCATCCCATTCTTCTTTACTACCTTCTGATTGCCATGAACTATTTTATGCTCTGCAATGCCTGTTTCCATATCACACTGCCTTGGAGCCAACAAATTATGACTGAAACCTCTACAAACTGTGAGTTAAATAAACGTTTTCTCCTTTAACTTTGGGTATCAGCTATTTTGTGTCAGCAAAGAGAAAACTTATTAGTACACAATTGCTACCAGTGAAGTGGGGTTGTCGCTGTGATTGTACCTGACCATGTGGATTAGCAGCTGAATTTTTGAGGAGCTGAATTTTAGGGTGGGAAAGAGTTTTAAGAAAGATTTGGAAATGCCAGAAGAAAAAATAGAGCTGGAACACCTGAGGCTGTATTTGATGAGAGATTTTGGTGAGAGATCAGAAGGCCAAAATGCTGATAGAAATTCTACTTGTAAAGACCAGGCTATGGAGGTTTCTGCTGAGAAGAAGGACTACATTGGTTATTGTACTCCAGATGATATGTGTAATACCTTGCCAGAAAGTTTGTCTGCATTTTGCTCATGTCCAGAGATTTTGCTTAAGACAGAGATTAATGATGGCAGACTAATTAATCTGGCAGAAGAAATTTCAATACAGCCTAATGTTGAGGCAGTGACATGACAATACTGGGAACTTTTAGACAGATTTAAAGATTCAAGAGCAAAAAGCCCAGCAGAGTAATTTAAAACATTTTGAGTTTGGCCATAAAGGAAGTTCCAGTAAAGATGTGGACTGCAAAGAGACAGTAGAGGAAATCTTGATTGCTGAGAAAAAAAACAGGATAATAAAAAAGATGCCCTGAGAGCATCACAAGAAGCAGTAGGACTCTACACTTTGCAGCCTCAAAATTGCAAAAATGAAGTACTTTGCTTTGAGAAGAGATTTCCCAGAGCATTGTGTTCCAGAATGTTGACAGCCCAGAGAAGTTGTTACTTAGCATTTGGTTCATAGGCCCTGAACCTAAAACCTAAAGCCAGGGAAGAAGGAAACCTGGCTACTGCTCTAGCTGGCAGTAGACCTTGATGTTATTTACCTAATGCTGGTTTTAGGCACATGCAGAATATAAGAATTGTGGGGTCAGGAAGGCTTTTATCCATATAACAGAAGAAGTCCTGAGAGGTCAGGCACTGTGCCTTTGAGAGAGCAATGTGTGAAGGTGTGAGTATAAAGCTATAGTGGAGGCCCCAGAAGCCAAGAGTATGGATTTTCCAAGGCAAGTTACAATGAATGAGAAAAGCCAAAGGTAGAATTCATGAGAGCTATACCACCTGCAGTGCTGTAGAGGTGGAGCCGCCCCAGAGATTTGGGGTTCACAACTTGCCACTGATTGCTGGGAATGCTGGTAGTGGCACTGTGGGACTTTATGTTTGCCTTGATGGATTTTTGCCTTGCTTTATTCCCACTCCTTGCTATGCCCCTGTTTATAACTTTTAGAATGAAAATATCTGCCTCCTGTCACTGAGAATTGGAAGTCAATTCATTTCAACAGGAGCTTGCAGCTAGGAGTTTGCCTTAAGTCTCAAAGGAGACTTTGGACTTGGAATTTTCAGTAATACTGAAATTTTTAGGACTTTGGAAACTCTTAGAGATGGACTAAATATATTTTGCATAAAGGGATATGCATTAGTCTGTTCAGGACTGGAGCAGAATGTTACGGCTTGTGTTTAGATGTCACCACAAAGCCTCATACAGTCATAGTCATAGGTGGGGATTTTTAAGAGGTAACTAGATAAAAAAAATGTATGATGCTGGAATTTATTCATGGTGCAATGCTAGGATCAAAACCATAAGGGTTAG
Organism: Hydrochoerus hydrochaeris; assembly: GCA_004027455.1. NCBI lineage: Eukaryota > Metazoa > Chordata > Mammalia > Rodentia > Hydrochaeridae > Hydrochoerus > Hydrochoerus hydrochaeris. Next base: position 290,095 of record PVLA01000949.1, on the reverse strand, counting down.
GGGTGTGAGTGCTACCCACTCTAAGTAGCCTGGATAAGGGATGGAAAGAGCTATAGTAATCCTTGTTGCTTCGATACCTTATGCCCACCATGAACTGTTTTTCCTCTGCAGTGCCTGTCTTCCATACCTTTCTGCCGGGGAGCCAGTTGACTATGGACAGAAACCTCTCCAAACTATTAGCTAAATAAACCTTTCCTCTTTTAACTTTGGGTATTGGGTATTTTGTCTCAGCAAGTAGAGAACTGACACAATGAATACTTTATGCAAATTAATTACTTAAAAATATAAAGAACTTAATAAAATTGATAAGCTTTAAAGAATGTGGGTTGGAAAAGGAAAAAAAAATTGGAAGCAATGATCTCTCAGTAAAGCATTAACGTTTCTTCTCCACAAATGCTTTTCAGCTTTCCAAAATTTTGCATCACTTCCTTAAGATAGAAAGTGTCTGATTGGCCAAATAAAAGTTATATGGTAGAGAGAGAAAAGAAGAATATGATCCCTTTAGTTTCCAAAGTAGGATAAACAAGATTCTAGGAATAACTAGTGCAATCTAATATTATTCCAAATTGTGCTAATATTTGAAAGGACAGCCAGTGTCTGAAAATGACTACATCAAAATCATCTCCATTTTACAACTAAAAAAACAGATTTTTATACAAGATGCTTTCTAAAATTCCTTTACTATCATATTCTAACGGGTAATAAGTAAACTCCTGAATTATGTTGTGACTAATTTATGTGTGTGTGTCAACCTGGACCATAGGACTGATCGATCTTTGGTATCTGCTATATTTTCTCCTAGTTTTCACATTCTGTAATTTGAAATCATGTGAGAATTTAATTGGGTCAGTTTAACTCATTAATAAGTTAACCTTAATTTCATATTTACAAATAACTTTGTTTTATAAGACTCTTCTAAGACCACTTGAGTCACTGTTACTAAGATTATCATATATTAGCATATTTTAAATCTTAAGTGAGACACAATCATGATTTAAAACAAATATAAATATCTCATGAGATTGTTATTTTTCAGGCCTATTTTAGGAATATTTGTTTATTCACTGAACATTAGTCAGCATTTTAGTGTGTATGGCTCTGCTCTTGATGCTATTAATACATTGAATTATTAGTCAGAAATACAGTGCTGGTAAAGAAAATCTAGCTCATATTATTGTAACAAAAATCAAATTAGAAGTTAAATGTTTTGACTAATTTAATCAAACCATGAATGGAAAGAAATGAAACCAGTGTTGAAATACATTAACACTATGGTGTTCAATCTCTCTGGCTTATTTCTCCCTTTGTCTTTCTGTCTTATCTCTCTCTCCTTTATAGTCTAGCTTACAAATTCCTATTACAAATCAAATTAAAATGGAGAACCTCAAGCCAAGTTCTCACGAGGCTGGTCCCCGGGTTTTAATTCAATTCTAGGACTTCCAACCAAGAGGGAAAAATATTTGCCTTCTAACCAGCTGCAGTTTAAGTGGGTCAGACCTATGGGTCATATCTCATTGCTGAATCTGCCACATAGTTCTGAACACCCAATGATTGAGCCTAAGATACAGACAAAATCCTATGGTCAAATACTAGTAACAGCTTCAAAAGTAATGTGGAAGAAATAATAACAGATGTGATTCCTTGTGTCTTCAGAGATTTCAGTATAATATCCAAATTAAAACATTAAACAAAAATTAATGTGAATTATAATTAAAATGAGTGCTACTCAGAAGAATTATAGAATATTGAAAAAATTAATACAGATAGTCAGAAGAGGATTCTTTTAAAAGGTGATACCTAAAATGACACAGAAAGTGTGGGTGTTAACTAGATGACAGATGTAAGAAGTTCCCAGGCAGAGGGGAAAAAGTAAAAAGTGGAAAGTATAATTAAGTTACCCAAATATGCATAGAAGCAAAATGAGAAGGTTAACTTATCAAAAGGGATCTTGGTTATCCATTAATAAGTCTTTTTAAAATTTCTAAAAAATGTGGTACCTAATATTTTATTCTTCTAACATAATATCTTAATATAATTATGCTTAAAGAATAAGATCTACTCCTTTCACCTCCCTCTACTGAATGACCTCAAGCAAACCATTTTTCTCATCTTTCAGGGAAGAAGATGGGCTTATGTCATTCTGAATGGTCTATGTCTCATTCAAACAGTGGAAGCTTGGAATCCAGTAAAAAGAGTAATATGGGACAGAGACAGAATGATAGAAAGAACTAGCCACATGAGTGCCATTTAAAAGGGGCACTAGAACTTTGGTCATCAGGGGGATAAAAATATTACATGGAAATATAATGAAAGATAGAACAGCAGCAAGTTCATTTGAAAGAGCAACTTCTATTAGTCATAAGGGATGAGGTATATTATTAAGCTTTCATGTCACTGGGACATGATACCCAATACTCACAACTTAAAGAAGAGGTTTAATTTGACTTATGATTTTAAGGGACATCATGATGGAAAGTCATGACAGAAAAAAGATACTTAGTACATGGTATAAAAGGCAGCTAAGTTAGAAAAAATAATGATGTACAGCAAGAAAAAATCTGGGCTTTCACAGAAGTCAACTAAAGTTGGAGACATGAGTGGTGGCTGACGTGCACTTGAAGAAAGTGAGGTTCAAGATTAGAGCCCCAGTGGCCAGACTTGTATTCTTCCTTAAGGGATGAATGAATGGAAATCTGAGATTATATTGGAATTGCTACCACTAAATCCATTAAATCTAGATATATATCAGACACTTGGGTGGGTGATCAGAACACCTAGGCCCAACTATTCCCTAAAACATTCCTGTTTTAGAAGTCACAGATAAGCCAAGTTAATGATGTCATCCATATGCCCTTGTTACACATGCTGCTTCCCCATTGGATTAATGTTACCTAGGTAGCTTTTACTTGTAATCTTATTGTTTGGTTATAGATTGACATATTTTGTACCCATCGTGTGATTTTGCCCTTTAAAACATTCTTGGAGAAATGACCTGACTGGCAACCCACTTCAGAGACCCCTCCTATCTCTCAGGAGCTCTTCCTAGTCACCAATAAACCTTTCCTATCCTTAACCTCCTTTTTCCTATGGAATTCATCCTCTGATTTCAGGGCACACTAACTCAAAACATCTGACGTCTAGCAGGTTGGGAGTTATATTTCTCCTATATCAATAGCAGTAGGGAAACAGAGCAGGGGAACAGTGCCAGGTGGAAGGGACCCATATGCCAGATATAAGTAGCCAAGGTCATGCCTCTATAACCCACTCAGACAAGTCTAAATGTGTGGCCCACAAAACCCCCAGGTGGATTTTAACCCAGTTAAATTAAATAGTCAGGACTAACCACCACAGGGAGCAAGGCTCCCAATATTGACAAATCCAGTCTGGATAATTAGGCAGCTTTATTTTTTCTTATTAAGTTTTCTACTTTATTGCCAAAAAGTAAGTTGTTTAGGAAAATAAAATAGAGGCTGAAAAACGCTAATAACTATGGTCTTCCTCCATCTATTTCCTATTTAGCTATCTCTTAAGAAAAGATGAAAAGGTATTTACTGCATATTGGTTTGAAAGGTTGCCAAAGCATTAACCTGCCTAGAATACATGCAAGCTTCAGCACAACTATGGGTGAGGAAGAGTCTTTTAGATTATTAAGCATCATGCTCCTGCCTCTTACCTAAAATAGGGGGCAGAGATGGGGCAAATGTTGATGTTCAAATGTTTGCAAGAAAATTTGGCAACAAATTCCAAGATCTGTGCACAAATTTGAGAGTTACCTGGTAAATGTAACATCACTCAAGGTCTATCCTTTGAATATTATAGCAGTGCTCCAGCAGATGTACCCTAACCAAGAGAACACTGAGAAAGCATGGGATTCTGATAGGGCAGACAGGAGAGGGATGCAAGTGGGTACAGAAGTGATCAAAGACTCTGAGAATGACCTACAGAATGAAACTCATGATCCAATGCGGTCACAGCTAACTAGGGAAGTGTTTAAAGTATAGTCCCGAATTTCTGGGTGACTGATAAACAAGGAAATGCAATGCCAATATTTGTCTTTAGTAAAAGAACAATAGATTTAAGGTTTACCAGGGCTCCTCAGAGGCAATTGCTATCAATATCATTTTTTTTCCTCTTATCATCTTATATGATTTGTGGAATGGAACACAAACAGACTAATTTGGATATTCATTGCAATGAAAGGTGTCATCAGAATTCATTTTTAATCCAAATAGATCTTTTGTGAAATTATTTTCTGGAAACATAATCTAATGACACAAAATAAAACAGAGTCTACAGACAATTTTGGAATTAGTAAAGAACACTGAGATTTCAAGCACCCTTACTTTATGCCATTTGCTCATATAAACAGAGTAAAACAAGGTTATAATTTGGTGTACTTATCCTGCTTTGTTTTTCACATTAAAGAAAAGAATGAAATGTATTTTAAATAGTATATGTATTCTTCTTGGAATGCAAAATAATTTCATTTTGCTTTGTTTTCAGAAAATAATCTCTCAGTTATTAAAGTACATCATTCTTTCACTCAAGAAGGGAATAATCTGATGGGGCATATTCTAGAATACCAATATTTCTCATCCTAAAATGAAGATATGTCACCTTTTCTAATTCATTACAATCATATGGAAAATCAAGATTAAATTTCTAAGTTATATATACATTTACTAAAAAAAGAATTATCATTATTTTAAAGATCAGAGACTAAAATTTACATCTATTGATTCCTATGCACACTAGTATATTATAAATTAATCTTTGATGACGATAAGTATGATGATGGTAATAACTGTGATCATTATGAAAGTAAATTGCTGGGTGAATAATCATTTTCTAATCTCTGCAGCTTTATAAAAATAAAACATACAATGTTGAAATGGCTCTGAGTAGCCGTCAGCAAGCACAGATTACTACAGTGGTATTAATATTATTCACACATGTGTGAAAGGATCTGATTTTATTTTGCAAGTATTTCAAAATAAATGTATATCACTAAGAGTTCTTTATGACAAAAGATAAATGAAAACTCATCAAAAATTTCGCTAACTCAATATTATTAAAGTGGTTAAGACAATCCAATACAAACTTAAATGCAACTGAAACTGCTGTCTTTGCAAACCCAAAATGGTGCTTTTAAAAACTGTACATAATGATGGTTGATTTCTAATGGTCAAAAAGAGGACATATTTTTGTTCCTGAACTTTATTGTTAGCAGTTTGGGAAATAAAACAGCTAGAATACATTACACACATAAATATTAATTTGAATATATAATCTGAATATGAATCATCATTAACATATTAATAAGATGTGCTGTTTGCCAAGGACTAACAAATTTGTCTCTCAAAAAGTTCTCTAGGGGGCTGGGATTTAGCTCAGCGGCATAAGTGCCTGCCTTGCAAGCACACGGTTGTGAGTTCGATCCCTGGTACCAATTAAAAGAAAAAAAAAAGTTCTCTAAGAATTGTTCTACAAAAAAAAAAAAAAAGACAATGCAAAAGGTGGGGGAAAAAAACAAAGATGAAAATTTTTAAATTTCCATGAAATGGAGCCACAATGAGCCAAAACAACAGATCTAGCACTGCATAATCCGAGTTAAATGCTTGGAAATAAATCCAGGATTATGAATGTTACTAGGGGTAGGAGATTTTTATTTATAATGCTTTCATACTTTTATATTGATACTTAAAGAGTGTAAGAGTCACAAAGGTGCTCCCTACATGCTGTACTAAAATGCATGACTCCTCAAAACCACAAAGTTGTCTAAGAACAAAAAATGATGGTATGCGAAGACACATATCTAAATAAATAGACACAGATAAGTTAATGAAAGACAGTTAATCTCTCAGTAATCTTGGTAACTACAAGAATTGATTCACTTGAATATGTCTCTTATTAACAGTCACATGGTACTGCAATAGTGATTTCATGGTTTGGTAGTGTTTACCATTAAAACAGAGCTGTTGAGTCCAATGTCTCAGCTAAAAACTGTAATGTATGAAAAATATGTCTAAACTTGTAAGTATAAACCCATTTGTATACTGATAGACACTAATATAAAGGCCAACAACCTCTCAGAAGATTAAATAATGATTAGTTGATGTAAAATAGATCATATATCTGGTTAATGAATTTGCTAATACTTCTATAGAGTAGGCTAGAGCCTCCAACGTAGGGTATTTATTCTCAGGGTTTTCAAGAATGTTAAAGTTGTGCTTGTATGTGTGGGAGTAGAAGGCTCTAAGGAAAACAACCAGTAACCAATAACGGAGCTATTGACTGATCATGGTAGACACCACAATCACAATCATACGCAAATATAAAAGGTTTCTGAAAATATTTTCACTTTTCTAAATCCTTGGCATAGTAAAAATTAAGAAATGCCAAATAAGAAAGAAACTGTGGAATATCTCAAATGTTTATATTTCACAAATTTCTGATGTAGGTCATTTTTTAATTCTGTGACTATTTCTGGACCTATATATAACATCTTACTTGAAGATGAGATCAGAAATATAAATTCAAGCCACAGTACTATTGTGATTGTCAGGCTTCCCCTGTGTTATGGGATTTGATTTTCAAACATGAATATGGTGGGATGAATAATAGACAAATACCTTATACAAATATCATTATGTAGGATGGAATGAGAGACAAATAGAAAATACTGTTTGAAAGTAAAAAAAGTCAAGGGTGAAGATGATTACATATTTAAAGAATTTAAAACATAATATATAAAAGTGACATTGTTTCTTATGAATCTTAATATAGTGTCTTGTATCTCAGTCACTCAGGTACATGCCCTGCTACTAGGAAGCAAGGGCAATGCCTTAGGCACATGAAATGCAGTAAGTGCTGGAGTTCCAAAGGTGAACAAAGCAGCTCCTCATAACACAGCCTGAGCAATGCCTAGTACTTTGCCCAGCTCAAAAAAAAATTTTTATATGAATGAATAAAAAATGGAATGAATGGGTAAATGAAAGCTCCACTATCATGTTAGTTAGTAAGGTAGTTTCAGTTACTCTGTTCTGTACTCATGACTCCCTTTCCTTTCCTTAATTAAGTTGGAGAATCTCCAATCCAAGTGGAATCTCTAATGTTTTATCTCTTAATGTACTTTGGTTCTGCTGAGCATGCAGTTCTTTGTTGGCCTGAAGTGAGAAGAGTTTTTCTGTAGCAGTCTTACACTGTGACTTTTATGAGATATATGATCAATCTTGCATCAAATAAATGAACTCTTGTAAGGACATGTATTGTATGAACCAATGCCTTGTGAACAATATTCAGCTTTTAGGACACAGTGAACCAAAACCCTATCTCAGTAGTCCTTCACTGACTTTAGAGATAATCAAGCTATTATTGAGAGTTGAGTGTAATGGTCCCTGAAGTTGTATTTTTCTAATTTTGACGTGTTTGAGATGACTCAGTGCAGATGCACAAAGCTCCAAGGAATTCTGTTGAGATGAACTGTTGTTTATTCTGATGCTGCCATGCCAAATTGGTCTATGGGAAGAAAATATTCTAGCAGCAGCCACTGCACACATCAGGCACACAGACTTTTGGTAGATTTGAATAACTAGAACCAAATTGTCTTTTGTATGACTGAATGAGTCCTTTTATTTTTCTCTTTCCTCTATCCAAGTTAGACACTAAAAATTCGGGTCCTTCATCCCTTAGAACAAAGGCAAACTAGTGCCTAATTCTTTGTGCTTCATGTTCATATATATTCAAGTAATAAATAATCATAAAAATAAAGTCTTCTATCATATTTTCTCCACAAAAGCCTTTATATTCTAAAGAAACTATTGATAAAACAATGACCCCTGTTTCAAGGGTATTTAATATAAGAACAAATCTACACATTGTCATTTAATTACTTTATGATCTACATTACATAGACAGATACACATGTTGAGAAATTCTGTACATACTGGCAAGTAGTCGCTTAGCAAACCTAAGACTGGTTTCAGTGAGCATAGGGACTTCTTTCACAATAACAATAGAGAAATTAATCACATAGGCTGTGGTGAAATATGCTTGTTTAGCACAAAACAGGAAGGAGGTGGCGATGATTCACCTTGACTACAGGGAATGATTTTGGAATGAATAAAAATGATAAGTAAAGACATTTTATTTGAAAGCATTTAAGAGGTAATTATAAACAATGAAGAGAAAAAAAATAAATGGTAAAGCTGTAAGTATTTGAAAGCTTATGAATAAAAAATAAGGCTCTTTCAGGTAATAATAGGTTGTGGCAAAGTTGCTGGAGTACAGTATTCTGTCAATATTAAGGGAAGGACAATATATTCATGCTCAGCTCTTTGAAGAATAAACCCTTGTGTGTATTTTTACCATGTCCCTAAAACAATAAAAAGAATGCAGTTAGTAAGCAACTTAGGGTTTTATGTTCCTAATCAGAGTCAATTTTTAACAGTAAGTTAACTGCTAAAATACTCAAAAGGGCCCCACACAGCAGTAACAGTTAAAAATGTGAAATTCTCTTGAGCTGGTACAATTTTCCAACCAAGACATTATGCTCAAAATATATTCTGAGCTTAAATTATGATAGCCGACCAGCAAGTGCTTCTAGCAAAGGCTATTTCATGATATCTTGGTTGTAAATTTCTAAAAAAGAAAGTTTCTGATATATATGTTTTCATTTTTCAATAGAGAGTGTAAACTTTTTCACTGACCTAAAAAGCAAAAACACCATTCTTAAATAATTGCTTCAAAACTAGCTAAGGAAATGTGCTGCTCTTTACTTGTGGTGGTTTTAGGACACTCAATTAAAAACTCAATAGAATGTAGTTCTTCAGAACTCAGAGCCATAATACAAAACCAGACACTATGTGTTACATCTCTGGTTTCTTAATTAGGACAACATCACTTATCTGAAAGTTCAGGTTTTATTTGTATGAAATTTTGATGAGATTTACTAACAGAGTTGATAATTAAGTTGAAACAACAGTAGGAACTGACAGAGTGGCACCAGGGTCTCAGACATGTCCTCTAACTGCAGCCCACTTTTTAATGTCTAAGACAAGATCATTGAAGAAAAAGTTAAATTCCATTCAAGAATCATTTTTCCATAACAACTGTTGTATAATTTAAATATCCATTATTGTAGTTTTCAATTAATAACACTAAGATGGGGAGCCTCTGTTTAACTTACTGTATAACAACCACACTTGTAATTCCCAGTGTACTCGGTGTATAATAATTATATGATTCAATAAAAAGGTCAAAGAACAAGATTTCACCAACTACTACACAAACTGTTATTATCTTGAAACTGCAGAATGAAGCAAGTCGAAATATGAGCATCCCAATTATTGAGATTTTATTATCCTTTCTTGTGGAGATTTTGCCACACCTTAAAATATATCCATGTTAGATGGCAAATAAAACTTTAAAAATAATTTTACACTGTTGTTTTCTGAAGTTTTGTGACTGTGAGAAACTCGTTTAATTTGTTGTCCATGATATCTCAGCAATCAATGCTTATGCAAGAATTCTTGCAAAGTGAGAAAAGTCTAATCTGCATAATGTTCTTGCAAGTGCTGAAATTTTCAAGGATAGTGAAGTTGACAAGATATGTTTTGTAGATTTTAGTTAATTATAATATGAAGTTTATTCTGATTCTTGAGAGATAATATTTCAGTTCTCTGAAGGTGTTTCAAAGCTTGTCCATCCTAGGTCTGAAGAGTAGACAGTATAAAACAGTTCCTCTTTCATTCCGATTTTAGCACAGGTCATATTTAAACTATTTTCATGTTAGATATTTGCTTTAAAAAATGCATTTGTAGTTTCCAATGATAAAGAAATTTTTACATTACAAAATGTGGAAATATAACAACAAAACCTCCTATTTTGAGATGAGAATTTTAAAAACCCAAAATATGAAAACTTTTAAGAAAAAAATTAGCTTATTCTGAGGGAAAATTATGATATTATTTCCTGGACATTTCATGTGTTCATAGTCAATGAAGTAAACAGTCTTTGTGTCAGAATATGTAAATTCTCTTTGGAATTTGAATTTTGACTAGCTAAATTGGTTTGACTTTTTTTAATAATCCAGTTCAGACTTACTTTTCTACACTGTATTCTTTCCTATGAAGTTTCATCTTCCTGAATGTCTTTACATTAAAGGTCTGAGAAGATAAAAGTCATCTAATACAAGTATAAAAACATTTTTGTCTCTATTAAAATATGTTTTAATGCCATATTTTGTAGATCATAAATGCTATGAAATATTCCATCAGTAATTTCGGGTCAGTTATGGTGTTCTTTTGCATAGTGGGATGACTGGAGTTCACAATAACGTTTTATATATTTCAAAATAGCTAGGAGGCAGGTTTTTAAATACTTTTCCCCCAAGAAGCAGGTTAATGTTAAAGGTTAAATATATGTAAATTACCTTGATTTGATCATTAATCAATGCATTCTGTATCAAAACATCACACCGTAAATCATAAATGTAGACAATACATTTATGTATTGTCCATATTTATGCTGTGTCCACCATAAATACAATTAAAATAGTAATTGTGAGAAGCCATAAAATATAATTACTATAGGCTCTATAAGTAGTTCATAAAATGTACCTGTTGATAATTATTTAAAGTCCAAATAATTTTCCAATGAGCTATCCCTTTTGTATCACACTGAGTTGAGAACTCCCTTTTAGAACATTTTCAAATCATGTCAAAAACCTGAAATATGGCTTTGGAACATCAAATTCCTTTTTTCTACTGAAGTAGAAAAATGTATTTAAATGTATTTAAATGTTCCTGGAGGACCATCTTAATAAATATTACCCAAACTTCAAATATGATTAAACACCAATAAATTCTTTCCTTCTAAAATAAAGCTCAACTCTCTTGAAAGAAAACGATACCATAAAAAATGTCTCAAATCACCACCCACAATATAGCACAAAATAAAAGTTTCTAGTCTAGCACAGAAATCAAGAACTATGATCCATAACCAAAACAAAAACTCAACAAGACATTCACAGAAAAATCTATGTGTTAGAATTAGTAGCGACTTCAAAATGATTACTATAAATATATTAAATTACACATGGGAATGGGTTAAGAAAATGAGGTATGAGAATGTGAATTCCAAGACAAAATGAAAAGTTGAAATACGAATTTAGTAAAAAATTTAGGGCTAAAAAGTATAATATCAAAAAAAATTACTAGAAGTACTTAACAGAACAATAGGCACAGAGAAAGAAGAAAAGATCAATGAACTTGAAGAGAATTCTGCCGAAACTGTTCAAAGTATTGTTACACAAGAAAACATCTTACTAAAATAGCTTTTCAAAAAACAATGCTAGGAAAACTGATATTCATAAGCCAAAAATTAACATACACACTGACCTTGCACCTTTCATGAAAACTATCACAAAGTAGTCCTAAAACTAAGTGAAACTCTTAGAAGTAAAACTAAGTAAACTCTTAGAAATAATAGAAGAAAATATAGGCGACCTTTACTCTGAAGAAGTTTTGATGTAACACTACAAATACAGTTCATAAAGAAACACTTGTTACACTTTCAAAATTTGGCTTTAAAAAATATACTGTAAGGAAAATAAAAAGATGAATTATTAGGAAATAATTTTTGCAAGGCATGTGTCTGTAAATAACTTATAGGCAAAATATAAAATGAAGTCTTAAAATCCAAAAATAGAAATAAACAAAACACAGTAAAAATCTGGTCAAAGAATTTAGCACAAGCCTGCACCGGAGGTAAGCTGCCTGGAACCTCCCCCATGGGCCCACCTTGCCACCAGGAACTGAGCAGAAGCCTGCACCGGAAGTAAGCTGCCTGGAACATACATCATGGGCCCATCCTGCCACCAGGAACTTAGCAGAAGCCTACATCAGGTGTAAGCTGCATGGAACCTCCCCAAAGGGCCCACTGTGCCACCAGGAACATCTAGGAAGACCACCTCAGGCATAGGCTGCCTGGAACCTCCCCTGTGGGCCCGCCCTGCCACCTGGAACATCTCCAAAGCCTGCCCCAGACTGAAAACTACTCTGGACTGCTTCTGATGGGCCCTCCCTCCCACCTGGAACATCAGAAGAACTCAGCAGGCTACAGTTAATGTGAAAAATTTTGGAACTTTGCTCCCAGGCAGCAAACCTTGGAGTACAGTGGATTAACTGTATCAGTGTGGTGAGTATGCCCCTAAAATAGAGGTGTACAGTGGATAAATAGGGCCAGTAGTAAAACTCCCTCCAACTGACTGTAAGACCTTGGTGAGTCTGAAAAGAGTGTGTGTGATCCCCTCCTACACATAGAAAACACCGGGCAGAATGAAAATGACAAAACAAAAATGTAAAATAAGGGCCGAGGATTTAGCTCAGTGGCATAAGTGCCTGCCTGGCAAGCGCAAGGTCATGAGTTCAATCCCCAGTACTGAAAAAAAAAAAAAGTAAAATACAGTCTCAAACATATAGTTCACCAGAAGCAAGTATAGGAGACATTGAAATAGAGGACCCCAAAAGTAACACACCAGGAATCTCTGAAAAGATAGCAAGTGAAATAAAAAAAAACTCCATCAGGCTAAAGAGGAAATCAAACTAGAAGTACTCTTCCATGTAAAGATAGAAATAACAACTTTAGTAAAGGAGTTGTTGAATGCAGTTAAAGAAGAAATACAGGAAAAAGTACATGAAGAACAACATAGCAGAATTCATGAAACAAACTCTAGGAGACATCCAAGAAACAAAAAATTCTACAGAAAGAGTGCAAAACCGCCTAAAGGAAGCTGAGGATAGGATTTTGGACCTTGAGGACAGGATCACAATTAGTGATCAGGAAAGGATAGAACTTTTAAAAATAACAAAGCAGCATGAAATGACAATCCAGAAGCTTCATGAGGATGCCAAGAGCAACAATATAAGAATAATGCAGATTAGCAAAGATACAAGAGTCCAGGCAAATGACATACATAAAGTATTTACAGAAATAATACCAGAAAATTCCCCAAACATGGGGAAAGAATCTGATAGGCAGATAAGTAAAGCATATAGAACACCAAACAGTCACAATCAACATAAATCCACACCCAGACACATAATAATTAAGATCTCAGACATGCAGCATAGAAACAGAATACTAAAAGCTGTCAGAGAAAAGACACAACTCACCTATCAAGGAAAGGCCATTAGAATCACGGCAGACTTTTCAGCACAAACTCTCAACTCAAGAAGAGCTTGGAGTGAGGTATTTCAAGCCCTGAAAGAAAACAACCTTCAACCCAGACTGATGTACCCAGCAAAGCTTTCATTCAAATTTAATGGAGAAACAAGATACTTCCATGACAAAGAACAACTAAAGAAATTCATGCCCACCAAGCCAACCCTAGAAAGAATACTGAAAGACATACTACACAGAGATAAAAATGACCACAATCCCCAAAACAACAACAGAAAGAAAACACCAGGTAGGATAAGCAACTCAATAAGGGGAAAAGCAGAAAGAAACAACTGGAACATAACATGGCAAAGTCGAGCCAGTACATATCAGTGATATACATAAATATAAATGGCCTCAATTCACCTATAAAAAGAAATAGATTGGTACAATGGAACAAGAAACAAGATTCCACAATATGCTGTATACAAGAAACACATCTGACCCAAAAGGAAACTCATAGATTAAAAGTCAAAGGATGGAAAACAGTATTCCATGCAAGAGGAACCCAGAAAAAAGCAGGGGTAGCTATTCTATTTGCAGACAATGTGAGCTTCAAACCTAAAATGATTAAAAGAGATATAGAAGGTCACTACATATTTGTTAGTGGAAAAATTCAAGAGGAAGAACTAACAATTATAAATATATATGCACCAAATACAGGAGCACCCAACTATATAAGACAGATACTCATAGACATGAAAAATCAAATACACAAGAACACAACTATAACAGGAGATCTTAATGGCCCATTGTCTCAAAGAGATAGATGAACCAGACAGAGTCAGCAAAGAAACAACAGAACTGAATCATACCTATGAGCAATTGGACTTAGTAGATGGTTACGGAGTCTTCCAACCAATCACATCAGAATACACATTCTTCTCAGCTGCACATGGGACATTCTCCAAAATAGACCATATATTATCTCATAAAACATTCTTAAGTAAATGCAAAGGTTTTGAAATCATACCATGCATAATATCTGACCATAGTGCCCTGAAATTGGAAATTAATGGCAAAAGATATTTTAAAACCTGCATAAATGCATGGAAATTAAATAACAGCCTTTTGAACAACCAGTGGGATACAGACGAAATTAAAGAAGAAATAAAGCAATACCTACAATTCAATGAAAATATAGAAACAACATACTATACTCTGTGGGATGCAATGCAAAAGGTCTTAAGAGGGAAGTATATAGCAATAAATTGTCATATCAAGAAAACAGAATAAGCACATATAAACAACCTAATGCTCCATCTCAAGCTTCTAGAAAAAGAAGAACAAGGTAAACCCAAAGCTCATAGAAGAGAGGAAATTGTAAAGATTAAAGCAGAAATCAATGCAATTGAAACTAAAAAAAAAAAAATACAAAGAATTAGTGATTCAAAAACCTGTTTTTTTGAGAGAATAAGCAAAACTGGCAAAAACCTAGCTAACCTTATCAAGAGAAGGAAAGAAAAAAAACCCAAATTCATGCAATAAGACCTGAAAAGGGGGAAATTACTACAGATCCCATGGAAATTCAAAAGATCATGAATACCTACTTTGAAAATCTCTACTCACATAGAGTGGAAAACACAGAGGGAATGGACAGATTTCTAGAAACATATGAACTACCAAAGCTCAACCAAGGAGATATAGCAATTTTGAACAAACCATTATCAGCTATTGAAATTGAAAATGTAATTAAAAACTTACCAAAAAGAAAAACCCAGGTCTGGACGGATTCACAGCTGAATTCTACAAGAAATTCAGAGAGGATTTGATGCCAATACTCCTTAAAATCTTCAATGAAATTGAGAAGAAACCAATCCTCCCTAAATCATTCCTGGAGGCAAGTATTACTCTGATACCAAAACCAGAGAAAGATCCAACCAAAAAAGAGAACTATAGGCCAATCTCACTAATGAATATTGATGCAAAGATTCTCAACAAAATACTGGCAAATAGAATGCAGTAAATCATCAAGAAGATTATACATCGTGACCAACTGGGGTTCATTCCAGGAATGCAGGGATAACGTTTAATATACGCGAATCAATAAATGTAATACATCACATCAACAGAGCCAAAAGCAAAAACCACATGGTCATCTCAATAGATGCAGAACAAGTTTTTGACAAAGTCCAACACATGTTCATGATAAAAACCCTTCAGAAACTCAGAATACACGGTGTCTACCTCAACCTTATAAAGGCCATCTATGACAAACCAACAGCCAACATTATACTAAATGGAAAAAAACTGAAAGCTTTCATGCTAAAATGAGGAACAAGACAAGGATGTCCACTATCACCACTCCTTTTCAATATACTTCTGGAAGCACTAGCCAGGGTAATCAGACAAGAGAGAGAAATAAAAGGAGTAAAGATAGGAAAGGAAGATCACTATTTGCAGATGACATGATACTCTATATAGAAGACCCAAAAATCTCCATTAAAAGACTACTAAAGGTAATAAACAAGTTCAGCAGTGTAGCTGGATACAAAGTCAATGCTCAAAAATCAATAGCATTCCTGTACACAAACAAAATCTCACTGAGAGAGAAGTTATGGAAATATCGCCCTTTACAATAACATGTAAAAAAATGAAATACTTCAGAATCAACCTAACTAAGAATGTAAAAAATCTATATGCTGAAAATTATGCTACACTGAAAAAGGAGATTGAAGAGGATATTAGAAAATGGAAGGACATTCCTTGCTTTTGGTTAGGAAGAACCAACATTGTGAAAATGGCCATATTCCCAAAACAGTTATAGAGATTTAACGCAGTCTCAATCAAAATATCTTTGACATACCTCACAGACCTAGAGAAAACACTCCTAAAATTCATTTGGAAACAGAAGAAACCTAGAATAGCAAAGGCAATTCTAGGCAACAAAAGCGAGGCAGGAGGCATCTCAATTCCTAACTTGAAACAGTACTATAAACCACAGTAATAAAATCAGCTTGATGCTGGCAAAGAAATAGACCTGAAAATCAATGGAACAGATTAGAAGATGCAAGCACAACTACAAAGACACTCAGCCACCTGATATTTGACAAAGGGGCTAAATATA
Organism: Hydrochoerus hydrochaeris; assembly: GCA_004027455.1. Taxonomy (NCBI): domain Eukaryota; kingdom Metazoa; phylum Chordata; class Mammalia; order Rodentia; family Hydrochaeridae; genus Hydrochoerus; species Hydrochoerus hydrochaeris. The sequence continues at coordinate 273,807 of PVLA01000949.1, read as the reverse complement.
TCCACTGGAAGAAGGATAGTCTCTTTAATAAATGGTGTTGGAAAAATTGGTTCTCTACATGCCAAAGACTGAAACTAGATCCAAGCCTATCACCATGCACAAAACTAAAGTCTAAATGGGTCAAAGACCTCAATATTAAAACAGAAACTGTAAATTTACTGGAAGACAAGGTAGGTAGAAGTCTTGGAGACATAGGGGTAGGCAGAGAATTCATGAACAAAATGCAAACTGCATGGGAAATACTTTAAAGAAACTACAAATGGGATCTCCAATTATTGAAAAGTTTCTGCACTTCAAAGGAAATCACCAACAGACTGAAAAGAAAACCCACAGAGTGGGAAAGAATTTTAGCCAGCAACCCCTCAGACAAAGGACTTGTGTCCAGAACATATAAAGAAGTAAAAAAATCAAGCCCCCCAAATTCAAAGACCCTCTCCAAAAATGGGCATCTGAGATGAACACACAGTTCTCAGATGAAGATATAAAAATGACAAATAAATACATGAAGAAATGTTCACCATCACTGGTCATTTGAGAAATGCAAATTAAAACAACATTGAGATTTCACCTCATTCCGGAAAGAATAGCTGCCATCAAGAAATCAACTGATAACAAATGTTGGTGAGGCTGCGGGGAAAAAGGAACACTGCTTCAATGCTGGTGGGAATGTAGACTGGTGCAACCATTATGGAAATCCATATGGGGAATTCTCAGAAGACTAAGATTGGATGCCCCATTCAATCCAGCTATTCCCCTCCTGGGTATTTTCCCCAAAGAACTGAAAAGTTCATAACACAGTGATATATGTGCACCCATTTTCATAGCTGCACAATTTGTGATGGCTAAATCCTGGAAACAACCAAGATGCCCATCAACCGCAGAGTAGATGAAAAAACTGTGGCATTTTTATACAATAGAATATTACTCAGCTATAAAAATGATGATCTTGAGGCCTTCATAGGTAAATGGAGACAACTTGAGACTACCCTCATTAGTGAAATGAATAAGAATCATATTTATAAATATCATATTGTGTCTCAAGTGTAAAAAGTAAATAAGAACTACAAGTGTAATAAAACCAAAATGTGTAATTGCTATTGTAAAAAAGAGAGGAAAAAAAAGTGTGCTAAGGGATATAACTCCATGTATCTTTGAGTGTGTAAAATAGATGACATTATTGCTGAAACTTTGTTGGATCTTTGAGCAGAACTATTTGTAGTCTAACTGTTTGAATGTCGACTATGTACCCTTTAACTTTTTTTATTTAAAGAGAAATAAAGGTGTGTAAAGCATAGAGATAATACAGAATTCCAAAAAAAAAAAAAAGAAATCACTAGTTAATAGATTACATATTGTCCTCTTAGAAATAGTTGCTCAAGTTACAAAATTAAAGCATACAAAGTAGATAGTCAAACAGTGAGTGTGAACAGCTATGCATGCATGAATCTCTATGTGTATTTCTATCCTTTCTGTATTAGAGGGCAAAACAAAACTTAGCAAGACAAAACAAAACAAATTCCTATAAAAACATAAAACCAAAAAGTCATATAAAACCACAGTACAAGGTGATCTACAATGATTACTGTGTTGTTTCTTATTATCTTCAATAGAATGTCTATATCATCAGGCATAATTGAAGATAGCAGTATAATTGAGTATACAGTAAATAACAATATTAGCAAAAATAAAACATTGTAGACAGTATAAAACTTCAAAGGCAGGAAATAATCAAACCATAGTGGATATTCTAGTGGATCTTGTCATCTTAAGTGCAGTTGCCTATACTCTCAGACTTGATACTATCAATCATAACAGCTTTGAATAAAATCTATCAATACAAAACCACAATCCAACAAACCAGATTCGATTACAATCAGTCATGGTAAAACAGTGTAGGTTTTACAGAGCTTTAGATTAAGTTAATAGGAAATTAAGAATAATTACCATACTACATCCTGTTATTTTTGGGATTACTGTCTGTGCCCTCAAATCTAGTACAGGTAGAATGACTGGAACAGAATAAAATACATCTAAGCAGAGTAGAGTGAGTAATGTGGGTTTTAAATCCTGGTGCACTGTTAACAATATAGTATATCAAGTCTACCTATGTTAGAGTTTCTAGTTATCCTTCTCTGCCTCATTTCTGCTATGCTATTTTTCTGCATTTGTTTGTCTAGTTTTTTCCTTCATTCTACTGCCTGCCCCACTCATTGAGGCCTTTCTACCACTGCTCCTAAAATCCTGGTATTTTTTTTCTCTCTCTCTAGAAGGTCCTTCAGTATTCTCTGTAGGGTTGGATTGGTGGTCACAAACTCACCCAGTTCCTCTTTGTCACTGAAATATCTTGTTTCTCCATCAACTTCTAGTGACAGTTTTGCAGGGTACATCAATCTGGGCTGGAGGTTATTATCTTTCAGGGCTTTGAATATTTCACTCCAAGCTCTTCTTGATCTGATGGTCTGTGTTGAGAAGTGATGCTGATGGGCTTATCTTCATAGATAATCTGTTTCTTTTCTCTGATGGCTTTTAATATTCTGTTTTTATATTGAATTTCTGGTATCTTGATTATTATATGTCTGGGTGTAGATCTGTTTTGGTTGTAGGTGGCTGGAGTTCTGTATGCTTTACATAACTGAATGTCATTTTCTTTTCCCATACTTGGGAAGTTTTCCTTAATTATTTCCATGAATAGCCTTTGTAATTCACCTGTATGTATTCCTGCTTCTTCATTCACATTTCTTTCTCTTAAATTGTAGATTCTCTTGTCTTCTGCTAGCCTTTGTATTGTTACTGCCTGTTTCCTTGTTGTTTTTAAGAGATCTTTCCTTTCTTCATCACACACTGCCAACTTGTCTTCAAGTTTTGATAGTCTATCCTTAGTTTCTTTTAAGGAGTTTTTCCAGCTTTCAATGGTAGTCTCTTTGAATCTGCTTCATGTATTCTATATTTTCTTTATATTCTTTATCAAATGTTTCTCTCCTTTTTTTATGTTCCTCCCTTCTTCTGTCTGTATCATCCTGATAGATGCTTCCTGAGAGCATTTCTTTGATTACTCTACTCATATTCTGCTTTACTTGATTTAATATTTCAGTTTTGAGCTCATCTACAAGGTCCCAAAGATATCTCTTAATGTCCATTGAAGCCATGTCTGATGTGTGTTTGCCACCCACAGTCTCCCTTGTTTTTCCTTCTCCTGGATCAGTGCTCTCAGGGTTCTGGGCTGGGGTCCTCCTCCTGCCTCTCTCTCCTGTCATGGCCTTGGCTTCCTCCACACAGGTTACAGTGCAGGTCCCAGCCCCCTTCCCTGTTGGCCATGTTTCCTCTGAAGCACATTGGCGAGGGACCTCCACCCTCTCCTGACTGCTCTTGTCACTGACGTGTCAGCAGTGGCTGTGTTTGCCTGTCCCTCCCCAATGGGCCAGTCAACATTCAGGGCCCTTAACCCAGTTAGTGCTTGCTAGGCGCAGGGAATCAATTTGGGATGGCTCATTGCGTCCCGGCCAGGGGCGCTGCCCAGTCCAAGCAAATCTCACAAATCTGCTCTGGGGAGGATGCAACCAACTGATGTCACTGTCACTCCCAGTTCAGGCTCCTCCTGCCTGATTCCAACATGTCGCCCATTTGGTCGCACCCTTCCTGGGGGAGGTTCTCATTCCCAGCGCTGACCATGTATTAATGAAGGTCTCTTCACCAACTCCACTCTCTGTTGGGCTCACCAACTCCCAATTTCAGTGCTGCTGTGCTTCCTGTGAGTGGCGGCGGGAAGGAATTTTGGGTGCTCTGCCTGCCAACACGGATTCAAGCTGGCGCAAACTTGGCGGGTCACTGAGAAAACGCTGTGTCCCATAATTTTTAACTGTTTCAGTTGTAGTCCTGAAGTATTTGATGAGCTTTTTTATGTTTTAATTTCTTCCTGTGTCAAGAGGATCCATTTCCCTCTGTCTGGGTCTATCCAGGATGCTTTATTCTGGCACATAAGTTGTTTCTCCCAGGAGGCTTTGTATTTTGTTGCTCACTGATCGGCCACTTTGTCTTCTCCCCAGCTTTAACTTTGTAACTGGAACAACTACATCCCGGATGACAGTATGTTATTTATAAACTACTGATTTCTTAGTGGGGCTCTTTCTCATTTTCCTTTTTTTTTTTTCCTTTCTTTCTTTTAGAATTTTGCATTATTGCTACCCCTTTTTCTCTTTTTTTCTTCTCTTTAAATTAAATTTTAAAAATGTATAATTGCTATTGTAAAAAAAGAGGAAATAGGAAGCACCATAAAAGATATAGCTGCATGTATGTTTAGGTGTGTGGGATTGATAACCATATTTCTAAGTTCTTGTTGGATTATTGAACAGATCTGTTTGCACTCTCACTGCTTGAGTGTCCACTTTGTGTCTTTTAATTTTGTAACTTGAATAACTATTTCTAAAAGAACAATATGTAATTTATCAACTAGTGATTTTTTACTGTTTATCTTTTTGCTTGAAATTCTGTTATATTTCTATCCCTTTTCTTTTTTTTCCTCTTTAAATAAAAAAAAATCTGGTCAACATATCTGAACAGGCATCTCACCAAAGAGAACCTGATGGCAAATAAATTATAAAATAATCTCAATGTGTTACTCCTTTAGGAAAGAGCAAATCAAAACATCCATGAGATAGTGCTTCACACCTATTTCAGTAGCTAAAATTCAAAATCCTGACAACATAAATTGCTGACAAAAATGGAGAGCCAAGAGATCCCCTCATTTAGGTCTGATGAGAGAGCAAAATGTCATAGCCATTGTGAAAGACAGTTTAGTAGTTTGTAACCAAAATAGACATATATTTTTCACAAAATTTTAGCCATCTTTGTGTTTTATATTTGCCCAAATAGCTAAAACTTAGCTCCAACTAAAAACTTCCTACTCACTAGTGTTTGAAACAGTTTTGTTCACAGTTGTCATAATGTGGAAGCATTTATGAAGTCCCTGTGAGCCACTGGATAAAGAGGTTGATACATCCAGACAATGAAATCTTATTTAACAATAAAAAGAATGAGCTACAAAGCCACAAATAAATACAAGGAAGGATCTTAAATGTATATTACTATATGAAATTAGCCAATTCAAAAAAGCTACAACATGCATAATTCTGGTTTTAGGACATTCTAGAAAAGACAAGACTATGAAGACAATAAAAAAAAATCAGTGTTTTCCATTTGCATATAAATAGAGCATACTTTTAGGGCAAGGAAGCTATTCTGTATGATGTAATAGTGGTGATACATATCACACACATTTGTCAAACATAAAAAGTGCAACACCAAGCGTAGATCCTAATGTAAACTATGCAGTTTGGGTTATTATAGTGTATCATTATTAATTCTCAAAAGTAATAAATATACTACACTAACAAGAGTTAACAGGGAATACCATGTCTGTGTATTGGGGAAGAGTGTAATATGCTAATTCTACTTTCCAAACAATTCTTGTAAACTGAAGAATTCCCTAAAAAGAAAGTCCAGTAATTTTCTTAAAAAAGATTTCAGACTTCTGAACTGTAGGACAGTATCACAAAATTTCATACACATGAAAAGGAATCCAAAGAAAGAAAAGCAAAAGGGGAGCAGTGAATGAAGCACAAAGAAATATTTAATGAGATATGTGCTTAAATTTTTTTCAAAATTAAAGAATGTCCACACAATCTAAGAATATCAGAAAACAATAAGCAGAATAAATGCAAAGAGTTGTACATATAGGCACATTACAATGAGATAGCTAAAAAACAAAGATATAAATTTCTAAAAGAGTGCAACAGGAAAAACAACAAAAACAGCAAGCATCACTTACAGAAACTCAGGATAGTTAATAACAGGTTTGATATAAATTACTCTTCCTTTTTTTGTTTTGCTTGTTTGTTTGAGACAAGGTCTCAATATGCAGTTCAGGGTGAACTCACTTTATAGCCCAAGCTAGCCCCAAACTTGCAGCTGTCCTCCTCAGCCCTCTGAGTACCAGGATTATAGGCCTACATCACCATACCTGGCTAACTTACTCAAAATATGAAAAATTCTACCTACTATTCATCCCAGAATTACAAATCCAAAGGTGTGGGGAATGCTCCAGCAATAAAAGCATTAGAGAGACTTCTAGAGAAACAAGATTTGATAAAATTCATCCCAAATAGACTGACATACAATTTTTTTTCTGGATGAAATAAACACATACATACAAATGAAATATATGAGAAAGGGAGTTTTTAAAAGCAAAGAGAACAGACAAAATGAAATTTTAAAAAAATGAATACAAAAACAGACAGGAATGAAAGTAATGAAGAAAAACATGGGTCAAATAAAAAGCAAATGATAAGATGGTACAGTATATTTAAATTAACCAGATACCTGATCACATGTAATATGAAGAGATTACATTTAAAGTCAAAGATGGAAATTGTTCAACTGAATTTTAAAAAGAAAACTGGAAAGTGTCTTGGTTACTTTTCTCTTGTTGCTTGGACAAAATATCTGACACTCAAAATTAAGGAAAGAAAAGCTTATTTAGCTCACATTTTGTTCAGTCCATAATCCGTTGGCTCCAAAGCAAGGTGACATGGCACAGGGGCAACATTTACAAGGTGGCAAAAGACAGCAAAAGCAGCAAGAGCAAAACTGGGGCAGAGTAAGCCTCTTTTCCTCTCTTAGAATGTAAGCAGGCCATTTCCCTCCTCCACTCCTCCCCCCAAAGCAAATGAAGTGCTCACATTCTTTGTGCTACCCCGCTTGCACAGGATAAGGATGTTTACAAAGTGAGAGCCCTGGTCCCCTGCTCAGTTAAACTTCTAAACTTTTCAAGTTGACACAATGTATCAACCATTACCAAAAGAAACACACTTGGTCTACTGTTGGAAGGACATGATACAATGATAATCGAAAACTACAGTGAATAGTTAGGTTTTAAAAATATATCATGGTAAAAGACACATTGCTGTTGATCTTCCTCAAAATACTAGCTCTCAAGAAGAACACACATTCAATCATTCTCATCACTTTCTGAAGCAGTTTGTGATCAAAATTCAGTGAATGATGCTGCTGAGTGCCATCCAATAGAAAAGCAGGCTTGAAAAAACATGGAGTGTCCTCATTTACTTTATTCATGGGATCTGGGACTGTGGTACATCTGGCACTTTCCCAAAATCAAAATTACCATGAAAGATGAATGTTTGGAATGAATTCCAGACATAAATACAGCCACGACAGCACAATTGAAGACCTGAATAAGGACTTCCAGAACTGCCTCAGAAAGTGGCAAAAATGACAGGATTAATATGTTCAAAGAGAGGAGGAATAACTTGAGGAGGATTAATGACAATATGTCTTTAAAAGTTTTATGTAAACATGTACCATACTTTTAAAACATACCTCAAAACTTTCACTTCGAGGGACATAGGAGAAGCAAAAACTGCCTCTTCAGGATGAAGGGCAAAAAACATTGTCACACACAGTATAGATTGGTAACCACAGAGGTGTAAGGCAGGGACATTAGAGTGCCCCAATCAGAGGCCTGGGTATTTCAAATGGGCTTCCTGGGGACTACTCGGTGACTCACTTCATCATCCTTGGCAAAAGTTTGTTAGATACATTCAAGAAAACATAAAGTTCTAGCATAAACTAAATTTAATAAATCTTCTTCAAACAGCTGGGATACTTTTTCCAAATTGGAAACTTTTTTCTGTTTATGCAAGACATTTTGAAAAAGTTTTAATAAGGCATTTAAACATCTTTTCGAAAATACATGTCTCTTTAATAATTGGAAAGAAGCCATTGCTTTTTTATCGCCATCTCAAGCGCAGAGCTAGATAATGAAGTTAAACAAGTACTATGTTCCTCCTTTAAGATGACTTCTTTAAATCTCAATTAAAATTTCCTTGCATTCTTTGAGGAGAAAGTTTAGAAGTTTTCTGTAATTGCTTATATTGAATTTTCCTGTGCATTATATTTAAAGTCTTGCCTTACAATTAAAATAATCTAAATTACATTTGTGGCTTCACTTACAACATTTTTCCGTTAATAAGAAGTATGTATTGGTTTTCTCTAGAGCACTTAGAAATATGGAACTTGACAGTAAATGCTTCATTTTTTAAAAGCCAAAATCACAAATAAGATGCATACTTCAAATGAAGGATAATATTAGGGAATATAACAGTTACTATCTAATTCCAGTTGTATTAATATACTTCCTAAAATAATCATTAGTTTTAATGTATTGAAAAGAAGAAGGAAGCATAGAGTGATTGAAAATGCTTGGTTGGAGTCCCCTGATGTGAATTTCTTTTCAGAGTGTGTCCCTAACAACTGGGTGACCCTGTACAACTAAACTCTGTGTGCAGTTAAGATTTTGGATTGTTGTAATATCTCTCATGCTTCTTTTCCATCTGATAATCCTTGTTCATAACAAAGTTCTTTATTCTAATTATTCATTTGCTTTATTCAGCATTAATCCCTCTATCTTTAGGGAATGTCTAACTCTCTAAGTATGGATTTCCATACTTACATTTGCAGTAAAAATTTCTTACAGAATCTTATTACAGAACAAGTAGAGGTTTGAGCCCTGTTCCTGTAGCTGCAATTCTGAAGCTTTAATGTTAGGACCAGGTGTATGAATTTTTAATCATTATGCCTGTCACTCTGATTAGTGGGCACTGAAAATTTAATTTAAAAAAATTTTATAATCTCTATTATCTAGCCAAGAGTAGATAGCGTGATTTATGTGAATCACTATGGAAAGAGCTGGACAATTGCTTACATATTTCCATAAGTCATTTGCATAAGTAGACTTTCAGTATCATCAATATGTTAAAGAAGAGAGACAAAGCTAAGATGAAGGTCATGTTTTAGGCTTGAGCAACTACAATGGTGATAAGCCTTTCATTTTTGGACCAATTAAAAGTATTAATAATTGGAAAATGAAGAAAATTATAACTTTTGGACATCCTTGCCTCTGAAGCTGTCCCATAGGTTTGTTCTGAAGGCTTCTAGATATATAGGTCTGGTTCTCAGGAAAAAGGTTTAGCTTAAAGACGATTTTATATTTATCTCCATATACATGGTAACGTCTAGAGAAAGGTTAAAATGTTCAACAAAGCATGAGAAGTTATAAAAGAGGTTACTTTTAAAAGGCAACACTTATATAAAATAGTAGACATTCATATTTAATATGTGCAACAGTGGGGCACTTTTGTAGCTACCCTAAAAAAGGATCCTATACACTTTAAACTGAAAATGGTGGGCTTGAAAGCATATTATTGAGTGTCTTATTTTACCTCATTCACCTGATCTGGACCATGAACTTCTGAGTCTTCCCCAAAATCAAACTGACTATGAAGGGCAAATGTTTTTACATAGTTTCAGAACACTGAGGGAGCCACAGTTGCACAACTACTGATATTCATGAATAGAACTTCCTGAACTGCTTCAGAAAATGACATGTATGATGGGATAAATGAGTTTGAAATAAGAGTTCATATTTTGAGGGGGATTAATGGCAATACGCATTTATTATAATAATTTTTTTGGTCTTTTTAATTTTTCTGGTACCGAGGATCACACTCATGACCTCACACTTGCCAAGCAGGCACTTGTACCACTGAGCTAAACTCCTAGACCTCATAACAATTTTTTAAACCTAAATATTGACAGTATTTTTCAATCAAACATTTGAGTGATCTATAAGTATTAAATGAACCAAGTTATAAAAATTAATTTCTTTAAATTTTTGCCTTAAAAAATAAATTACAAAAGAGGTTACTTTTTATATACAAAAAAAGAAATAAGCAAAAGAAAAAATTGCAACATGAAAACAAACAACAACAAAAACAATTTCAAAATGGGAAAAAAAATGAAAAAACTTGTGGACTGGTGATTAGCAGCATGATGCAGCCTCTTCAGGACCTGGAATCCAGAAACCTGCAACACAAAACTTTTAGTTGGGAGCAAGAAAGAAGTGGATCTCTGATAATTGGAATGGAAGTGAGAAGAAAATGACAAACAACAGAGAAACGAAGAAAAGGGGCACAGTGCAGAGAAAAGGATGAAACAGACTGGAAAGCTGACCCCAGCTCTCAGGAAGAGGGATCTGTCTCCACAGACACAAGGTAAGCCTGGAAGGTTGGCAGCTCCAGGAAGAGACATCTGGCAGCATCAGCCCAAGAAAAGTCTGCAGCTATTGTAAACTGCAAAAACATCATGAGATTTTACTCCAAAAATGACTCCCTCTGCATGGCAGCCTACAAAAGGAGTCCAGTGCAATGCCACCCATATTTGAAGGGATTTAATCAGGAGCCATTTGGGGGAGGGGCTAATTGCTTAGGATCAAGCCGCAGGACAACTATGGAACTACTTCACCTCAGGGTTTCCAGTGTTACCTTATCACAGTTCCTAGGTGGGAGATGGCCAAAAGAGAGAGTCACACAGAGTGTGAAGGCTAGAAGTAGACCCCCCTGTGTAGCTGAAGCTCAAGCTGATAGGCACAAGGGGCTCCAACATGCATGGTCATAAGCCAAGCCCAGCAAGTGTGGCTTTCAAAGGTGGCTGGGTTTTAAAGTGCTGGCATGAAGTCCAGTGATCTGCTTGAGCCTCACCCTTCTGCCTACATGCAGTGCAGAGGCCAGTGTTCTGACTGCTTTCCCCAACTACCAGTCTGAGAAAGGACAAGCCTGGGCCACTGGACTGTAAGACAGAGGAGACTCTAAAGAAGGGAGCATACTTCATAATCCCCGTGCTATAAAAATAGGTGTGAAACATTGTGCAAACCTGGAGAGAAACCATTCATCCAAAATTCTAGAGGAAATTTAATATATTTCCTTTTCTTTCTTTCCATTTTTTTGGTAGTATATGAGTGAGGCTTGGTTTTTGTTTTTGTTTTGCTTCTTTTTTTCTTTGTTCTTCTTAATTTTTTAAGTTTTTTTCGCCACACTTTTTTTATTTAAGGAAAAAAAGCAAAAAAAAAGGGTGGAAATAATACAGAATTTCAAAAAAAATATTAACACTAAGAACATCCCTAGTTGATAAATTACATGTGGTAATCTTAGAAATAGTTGTTCAAGTTATAAAATCAAGGCATAAAAAGTGACAATCAAACAATAACAGTGCAAACCATTCTGTTCAATGATCCAACAATAAATTAGTAATATGGTCACGTATCTTACAAACTTACACATACAATTAAATCTTTTAGAGCACTTTCCTTCCCTTTACTTTTTACAATATCTATTATACATTTTTGATCTTATTACTCCTTCAGTTTTTATTATTTTTTACACTAGAGAGGCAATGTGATATTTACAATTATGAGTCTTATTTATTTCATTTATGAGGATAGTCTTAAGTTGCCTCCATTTACCTACAAAAGCCTCAAGATCATCCTTTTCATAGCTGTATAATATTTCATTGTATAAAATATCACATTTTTTTCATCCACTCTGTGGTTGATGGGTCTTTTGGTTGTTTCCAAGACTCGCCTATTACAAATTGTGCTGCTATAAACATGAGTGCACATATATCACTGTGACATGACCTTTTCAGTTTTTCTGGGAAAATAACCAGGAGGGGAATAGCTGGATTGATTGGAACTTCCAATCATAGTTTCTGAAGAATCTCTGTACTGATTTCCATAGTGGCTGCACCAGTCTACACTCCCACTAACAGTGGAGAAGTGTTCCTTCTCCCCGCGGAGCCGCCAACATTTGTTATAAGTTAATTTCTTGATGGCAGCCATTCTTTCTGGAGTGAGATGAAATCTTAATGCTGTTTTAATTTGCATTTCTCAAATGACCAGTGATGGTAAACATTTCTTCATGTATTTATTTGCCATTTGTATATGTTCATCTGAGAACTGTGTGTTCATCTCAGATGCCCATTTTTGGAGAGGGTCTTTGAATTTGGGGGGCTTGATGTTTTTTAATTCTTTATATGTTCTGGATATAAGTAAGTCCTTTGTCAGAGGGATTGTTTTGGCTAAAATTCTTTCCCATTCTGTGGGTTTTCTTTTCATTTTATTAGTGATTTCTTTTCAAGTGCAAAAACTTTTTAAAAAGATGAGATCCCAGTTGTTGATTTGCGTTTTGTTCATGAATTCTCTGCTTACTCCTATATCTCCAAGATTCCTACCTATCTTGTCTTCCAGTATATTTAGTGTTTCTATTTTGATATTTAGATCTTTGATCCATTTTGACTTTAGTTTAGTATGTGGTGATAGGCATGGATCTAGTTTCAGTCTTCGGCATGTGGAGAGCCAATTTTTCCAACACCTTTTGTAAAAAAGGCTATCTTTCTTCCAGTGGACATGTTTAGTCCCTTTGTCAAATATCAGGTGGATGAGTGTCTTTGTAGTCATGCTTGCATCTTCTAATCTGTACCACTGAGCCTCAGGTCTATTTCTTAGCCAGTACCATGCTGATTTTATCACTGTGGCTTTGTAGTACTGTTTCAAGTCAGGAATTGAGATGCTTCCTACCTTGCCTTTGTTGCCCAGAATTGCCCTTGCTATTCTAGGTTTCTTCTGTTTCCAAATGAATTTTAGGATTGTTTTCTCTAGATCTGTGAGTTATGTCAATGGTATTTTGAATGGGATTGTGTTAAATCTGTATAACAGTTTTGGGAGTATGGCCATTTTCACAATGTTGGTTCTTCCCAACCAAGAGCAAGAAATATCCTTCCATTTTCTAATATTCTCTTCAAGCTCCTTTTTCAGCGTAGCATAACTTTCAGCATATAGGACTTTTACATTCTTAGTTTGGTTGATTCTGAAGTATTTCATTTTTTTAGATGTTATTGTGAAGGGCGATATTTCCATAATTTCTCTTGGTGAGTTTCTTGTTTGTGTACAGGAATGCTATTGATTTTTGAGCATTGACTTTGTATCCAGCTACCCTGCTGAACTTGTTTATTACCTTTAGTAGTCTTTTAATGGAGTTTTTTGGGTCTTCTATATAGAGTTTCATGTCATCTGCAAATAGTGATAATTTAACTTCTTCCTTTCCTATCTTTACTCTTTTTATTTCTCTCTCTTGTCTGATTGCCCTGGCTAGTGTTTCCAGAAGTATATTGAAAAGGAGTGGTGATAGTGGACATCCTTGTCTTGTTCCTGATTTTAAAGTGAAAGCTTTCAGTTTTTGTCTATTTAGTATAATGTTGGCTGTTGGTTTGTCATAGATGGCCTTTATAAGGGTGAGGTAGATGCCATATCTTCTGAGTTTCTAAAGGGTTTTTATCATGAACATGTGTTGGACTTTGTCGAAAGCTTTTTCTGCCTCTACTGAGATGACCATGTGGTTTTTGTTTTTGGCTCTGTTGATGTGGTGTATTATATTTTTTGATTTACGTATGTAAAACCATCCCTGCATTCCTGGAATGAACCCCACTTGGTCATGATGTATAATCTTCTTGATGATTTACTGCATTCTATTTGTCAGTATTTTGCTGAGAATCTTTGCATCAATGTTCATTAGTGAGATTGGCCTATAGTTCTCTTTTTTGGTTGGATCTTTCTCTGGTTTTGGTATCAGAGTAATACTTGCCTCCAGGAATGATTTAGGGAGGATTGCTTTTTTTTCAAATTCATTGAAGAGTTTAAGGAATACTGGCATCAAATCTTCTCTAAATTTCTTGTAGAATTCAGCTGTGACTCCATCAGGACCTGGGCTTTTCTTTGTTGGTAAGTTTTTAATTACATTTTCAATTTCAATAGCTGATATTGGTTTGTTCAAAATTGCTATATCTCCTTGGTTGAGCTTTGGTAGTTCATATGCTTCCAGAAATCTGTCCATTCCCTCTGTGTTTTCCACTCTATGTGAGTAGAGATTTTCGAAGTAGGTATTCATGATCTTTTGAATTTCCATGGGATCTGTATTAATTTCTCCCTTTTTAGTTCTTATTGCATGAATTTGGGTTTTTTCTTTCTTTCTTTTGATAAGGTTAGCTAGGGGTTTGTCAATGTTGTTTATTCTCTCAAAAAACCAGTTCTTCAATTCGTTAATTCTTTGTATTGTTTTTTTAGTTTCAATTGCATTGATTTCTGCTTTAATCTTTACAATTTCCTCTCTTCTATGAGCTTTGGGTTTACCTTGTTCTTCTTTTTCTAGAAACTTAAGATGGAGCATTAGGTTGTTTATTTGTGCTCATTCTTTGTTCTTGTAAGACAATTTATTGCTATATATTTCCCTCTTAAGACCACTTTCATTGCATCCCACAGATTACAGTATGTTGTTTCTATATTTTCATTGAATTGTAGGTATTGCTTTATTTCTTCTTTAATTTCATCTGTAGCCCACTGGTTGTTCAAAAGGCTGTTATTTAATTTCCATGCATTTATCCAGGTTTTACAATTTCTTTTGCCATTAATTTCCAGTTTCAGTGCACTATGGTCAGATATTATGCATGGTATGATTTCAAAACCTTTGCATTTACTTAAGAATGTTTTTTGGGATAATATATGGTCTATTTTGGAGAATGTCCCATGTGCAGCTGAGAAGAATGTGCATTCTGATGTGATTGGGTGGAACACTCTGTAAACGTCTACTAAGTCCAATTGCTCACAGGTGTGATTCAGTTCTGTTATTTCATTGCTGACTCTGTCTGGTTCATCCACCTCTTTGTGACAATGGGCCATTAAGATCTCCTATTATAATTGTGTTCTTGTGTATTTGGTTTTTCATGTCCATGAGTGTCTTATATAGTTGAGTGCTCCTGTATTTGGTGCATATATATTCATAATTGTTAGTGCTTCCTCTTGAATTTTTCCACTAACAAATATGTAGTGACCTTCTATATCTCTTTTAATCATTTTAGGTTTGAAGCTCACATTGTCTGCAAATAGAATAGCTACCCCTGCTTTTTTCTGGGTTCCTCTTGCATGGAATACTGTTTTCCATCCTTTGACTTTTAATCTATGAGTTTCCTTTTGAGTCAGATGTGTTTCTTGTATGCAGCATATTGTGGGATCCTGTTTCTTGTTCCATTGTACCAATCTATTTCTTTTTATAGGTGAATTGAGGCCATTTATATTTATGTATATCACTGATATGTACTGGCTCAACTTTGCCATGTTATGTTCCAGTTGTTTCTTTCTGCTTTTCCCCTTATTGAGTTGCTTATCCTACCTGGTGGTTTCTTTCTGTTGTTGTTTTGGGGATTGTGGTCATTTTTATCTCTGTGTAGAATGTCTTTCAGTATTCTTTCTAGGGTTGGCTTGGTGGGCATGAATTTCTTTAGTTGTTCTTTGTCATGGAAGTATCTTGTTTCTCCATTAAATTTGAATGAAAGCTTTGCTGGGTACATCAGTCTGTGCTGAAGGTTGTTTTTTTTTCAGTGCTTGAAATACCTCACTCCAAGCTCTTCTTGAGTTGAGAGTTTGTGCTGAAAAGTCTGCCATGATTCTAATGGGCTTTCCTTGATAGGTGAGTTGTGTCTTTTCTCTGACAGCTTTTAGTATTCTGTTTCTATGCTGCATGTCTGAGATCTTAATTATTATGTGTCTGGGTGTGGATTTATGTTGATTGTGACTGTTTGGTGTTCTATATGCTTTACTTATCTGCCTATCAGATTCTTTCCCCATGTTTGGGAAATTTTCTGGTATTATTTCTGTAAATACTTTATGTATGTCATTTGCCTGGATTCCTGTATCTTCGCTAATCCCCATTATTCTCATATTGTTGGGAAGCTTCTGGATTGTCATTTCATGCTGCTTTGTTATTTTTAAAAGTTCTATCCTTTCCTGATCACTAATTGTGATCCTGTTCTTAAGGTCTGAAATCCTATCCTCAGCTTCCTTTAGGCAGTTTTGCACGCTGTCAATAGAATTTTGTGTTTCTTGGATGTCTCTTTGAGTTTGTTTCATGAATTCTGCTTGTTTTCTATACTGTTCATTTAGGGTTTCAATCAGTATCCCATGCTCATGTACTTTTTTCTCTAGGTCTTCTTTAGCTGCATTCAATCACTGCTTTAGTAAAGTTGTTACTTCTATCTTTCAATGGGAGAGTACTTCTAATTTGATTTCCTCTATAGCCTGATGGAATTGTTTTTTTATTTCACTCACTATCTTTTCAGAGATTCCCGGTGTGTTACTTTTGGGGTCCTCTATTTCAATGTCTCCTATACTTGCTTCCTGTGAACTATATATTTGAGACGGCATTTTTCTTTTTCATTTTGTCATTTTCACTCAGGTGATATTTTCTATGTGTAGGGGGGGATCACACACACTCTTTTCAGACTCACCAAAGTCTTATAGTTAGTTGGGTTTTACTACTGGCCCTATTTATCCTCTGTACACCTCAATTTTAGGGGTATACTCATCACATTGATGCAGTTAATCTGCTGTCGTCCAAGGTTCGCTGTCTGGGAGCAAAGTTCCAAATTTTTTCACACTAACTGTAGCCTGCTGAGGTCTTCTGATGTTCCAGGTGGGATGGAGGGCCCAGCAGAAACAGTCCAGGGCAGTTTTCAGTGTTGGACAGGCCTCCTCGATGTTCTTGGTGGCAGGGAGGTCCCCTGGTGGAGGTTCCAGGCCACTTATGCCTGAAGCAGGCTTCCGCTAAGTTCCTGGTGGCAAGGCAGACCCATGGTGGAGGTTCCAGGCAGCTTATCTCTGATGCAGGCTTCTGCTAATTTCCCAGTGGCAGGGTGGGCCCTCTGGGGAGGTTCCAGGCAGCTTACCCCTGATGTGGGCTTCCACTAAGTTCCGAGTTGCAGGTTGGGCCCACGGGGGAGGTTGTTGTTTGTTCTTTTCTATTACTTTTATCTAACTCTGTTAATTTCTTTTTATTTCTTAATAAGATGCTTTATCTAATTTTTTTGCCTGCTTCTCATCTTCCATTACATAATTTTTCAAATTTTTCTTCTTTCATTCTTCCGTTTCTTTTATTTTTAGTATAATGATTAGGTTTTTATTAATCTTTAGCTAGTTAGCTACATGCTGTTATTGTTGAATGCTTTTCTATTGTTTGTGGATATACAGTTGTTGTATTTAGTAGATATTTACTGTGTTAATATTTAGTTTGCCCTAGTGTTTATAATTATAGATCTCTTTTCTAAATTAAGAGCAATACATCATTGGTTTTTAGAGTATGTGAATATTCAGTTTGTCTTTGATATTATTACTGTTGATTTTGTAGTTATTGCAAAAGAAATTTTTTTATTGCAAAGTAGTATGGTTGCTGCTATTAATTGGTTTTCTCTATATGATAATATATGGATTTCCTTTATGTTATTACAAATGCAGTTTTTCCTGGAGGACTGGATACTGGGACAATTACACTGCACCCCCTCCAAAATTAATGAAGGTGGTTGGATCTTGGGATAGAGGTAAAAGCTTATGATTAATCATTCCCAGAGTGCATCACTGAAAAGCACTGACTATCTAGAGATCTCCCATCCAAGTACTAACTAGCCCCAACCCTGCTTTGCTTCTGAGATCAGACAAGATCTCAGGCACATATAGGGTAATATGGCCATAAATGAGTTCTCCATACTAAGAACAAAGTCTTTCCATTATAAATGACCCAGAAATACAATCCCCTGCAGTACACACACACACACACACACACACATACACAGACACAAACACACACACACACACACACACACCAGAAACATGAGAAGACAAGGTTAAAAAATGCTTAAAAAAACTTTCCAGTTCTCCCAAAGCATCTGTTCTTGGGGCATCAAATGGTAGAATATCAAAAGGCACATTGGAATTGACAAGAACATAAATAAATAGAAAAATAAGATATGTGGGGAGCTCAAAGAACATAAAATTAAAAAAAAATAAAGGACAACAATATAATCAATGAGTTTGCAGAAGTTTAAAATATATGCAACATGTTTCATGGATTACATTTGTTTCTTATGCTGGAGATAAAGATCTAAATATTAGAAGCAGAAGCATTAAATTGGTTAGAAGAGAGAATAGACAGAAATCTTGAAGGCATAGGTGTAAGCAGAGACTTCATGAACAAAACTGGGAAATAATAGAAAAAATCAACAACTGGGATTTCATCCTATTTAAAAACTATGCACAGAAAAGAAATCACCAACATGGACAACCCACATAGTGGGAAAAATTTTTAATCAGGTGTTCCTCAGACAAAGGACTAATACCTGGAACATATAAAGAATCTTTAAAAATCAGACCCCCAAATTTAAAGACCCAATCCTAAAATGTACATGTGAGATGAATACATGTTTCTCAGAGGAAGAAATACAAACAGCAAACAAATATATGAAAAAAAATATTCTATATCACTGGTAATTCAAGAAATGTAAATTGAAACAACACTGATTCCATCTCACTCCAGAAAGAATGGCTATTATCAAGAAATCAACCAATAACAAATACTGGATGGGCTATGAGGAAAAAGGAATTGGGGCATCAAATGGTAGAATATCAAAAGGCACATTGTCTAATGTTGTCAGTATAGACAGGTGCAACCATTGTGGAAGTTAGTGTGGAGATTCCTAAAAAAATAGGATTAGAGGTTCCATTGACTCAGTTGTTCTTCATCTTGATATCTTCCCAGAAAAATTAAAACATCATACCACAGCAATATATGTGAAACTGAGTTTATAGTAACACAGTTTGTAATAGTTAAATCTTGAAAAGAACTCAAATGCCCATAACCAAGTAATGGATAAAAATGTGAGTTTTTAATACAATGAAGTACTACTCAGCCATAATGAAGCATAAACTTGAGACATTTCTAGGTAAATGGATGCACGTTGAGACCATACTCTTTAGTGAAAATATCAGAAATACGTGTGTAAATATTGATTTGTCTCCTTGTTGTAAGAAACTGAGAGAACACATAAATACCAAAATGTACTATAGGTATTGTGAAATAGGAAGAAATCATTCAAAAGGAAATAGAAAGGAGGAAAGGGGGGAAAAGAAAAGAAAAACAAAACAATATGAGAAGGATAAATTGGAAACAAAGCTTTGTAAATGAGGGCAAAATGGGTTAAAAGGAGGAGGAGGATTGGGGGAAAAAAGAAATAAAGGTATATCATATACAGGTACAAGTTTCCAATGATGAGTATGATCATCATGCATTTTTAAATTATGCCAATAAACTTAATAAAAATCATAAAACATGAATGACCAGGTTAATAAAGAATTAGAGTCTGTGAATAGGTACCAAACAGAAATTCAGGAGATTAAAAGTCTAATGAAATTATGGCCCAAATAAGAGAACAGTGTGAGGATAAAGTGTCCAAACCAGAAGATAGCCCTAAGGTCAGTGACCATACCCAAAGATACCATAAAACTAGAAGAGAACATAGAAAAGGGGTCTAAAAATTGCATGAAAAGCCTGTTTATGAAGTAATAGCCTTCGGAAATTTATGCAAATACAAGAAAAGAACTTAACATACAAATGAGCAAAGCATACAAAACCCTAAATTGCCACAATAAGAAAAGAACTTCCCTAAAACACATTATAGTTAAAATCGTAGAAGTCCAATATGAGGATTGAATTTTAAACAATGTTAGAGAAAAGCAACGAATCATTCATAAAGGTAAACTCTTCAGCATTACATAAGTCTCAACACAATTCTTGAATGCCAGTAAACTTGGAGTTAACTGTTTCAAGTCCTAAAAGTAAACAGCTTCTAACCCAGATTGATATATTCTACAAAACTCTCATTCAGAAATGCTGGAACAATAAGCTATTTTTATGACAAAGTGGAGCTTAAGAAATCCATGGCTGCCAAACTACTGCTCCTAAAACTTCTCAAGGATCTTCTTCAAAGAGACAAGGAAGTCAATAATGCCAGAAAGCCTAATAAAATGAATACACCAGGCAGTGTGAGTCACTAACCAGAGGGAAAAAAAAGCATGTGTGTGTGTGGGGAGATTCACCACAGGAAAAGAATACAATGACAGGAATAAGTCAATAATACAGTACTTACTCTCAATGTGAATGTTTTCAATTCCCCAATCAAAAATACATTGGAAGAAAGGATCAAGAAACAAAAAGAGAAGAAATATATTTCATTAAAAAGAAAATACATAGACTAAAATCAAAGAATGGAAAAACAAAATTCCACACGATAACACAAAAACAAGCAGGAGTAGCTATCCTATTTTCAGAAAAGGGGATTTTACGTCAAAACTAATCAAAAGAGACAAAGTAAGTAACTATCTATTGGTTAAGGTAACAAATCAACAGAAAGTGATAAAAATCATGTCTTTGCACCAAACACTGGTGGGCACAACTTTATAAAACAAACACTACTGAACATAAAAATCAGATAAGTGTCAACACAATAATAAGGATGACAACCATACCTAACAATCACAAATAGATTGATTAACTAAGCAGAAATCAACAAAGAAATATTAGAGGTGAACCAAACCTTCAAAAAACGGACTTACTAGATATTTGCAGAGTGTTCCAACCCTCCCCAAAATCATAATACACATTTTTCTCAGCAGCACATGGGATGTAATGTATTTCTCCAAAATACATTACATACTAGGCCATTAAGCATGTTTAAGTAAATGCAAAATTATCAAAATTATCTCATGCATATTACAAGATCATAGTGCAATGAAATGAGAAAACAATTACAAAAAAACTCACAATATTGTACAAGCAAGTGAAAATTAAACAATAATCCCTTGAATAATCAATGGATCACAGAAGAAATTAGTTCCTAGAATCAAATGACAATCTCTGGATAACATACCAGAACATGTGGGACATGGTGAAAGAAGTCCTAAGCTTAGAGCTATGAAAGTCCACATCAGAAAAACAAAACGAGTCCCCAAAAGAGTCTAATGATAAGAAAAATAACAATGCAAATCCAAAGCTAGTACAAAGATAGAAGTTACAAATATCAGAGCAAAAATTAAAGAAAATGTACATGAATAACAACAAATAACCAATGAATTGAAGAGTTGATCATTTAAATAAAATGGATAAATCTTATTTAACAAAAAAGGGGTAAAAGACCCAGCTTAATGATAAAGTTGTCACAATACAATACACAGCACTGAAATCAAGAATATTAGTAACTACTTTAAAAACCTGTACTTCCACAAATTGGAGAATCTAGAAGACTTAAATTCCTAGGAACATACGAAATACAAAAACAAAATGAAGAAAATATTAAAACACAAAATAATCCAATAACACAATGAAATTGAAAGAGTGATTTAAAAAAACTTGCCAGGAAAAGACTAGGACCCCATGTATTTACTGTTGAATTCTACAAGAACTTTAGGAAAGATCTAACATCAATATTTCTCAAACTGTAATAAAATTAAAAGGGATGGCATACACTCAGAGTCATTCCTCAAAGCTAGCATTACTGTGTTTCCAAAACCAGAGAAGGGCCCAACCAAAAGAGACAATCACAGGACAATCTCTTTAATGAACATAGAGGTGAAATTCCTCCACAAGATATTGTCAAAAAAGAATGCAGCAAATCACCAAAAATATTATAACCAAGTAGGCTGTATCCCATAAGTGGTTCAACATACACAAATCAGTAAATGTAGTACATTATATAACAAAAGCAAGGACAGGAATCACACAATCATCTCAATAGATGCAGAAAAACATTTGTCAAAATCCAAAATCTACCAGGAGGCTGAGGCAGAAAGATCACTCAGTTCATAAGGGTAGCTTGGACTACAAAGTGAGTTCATAGCCAGCTGAGCTGCATAGTGAAACCCTGTCTCAAAAAGAAGAAAGAAGAAAAAAGAAAGGAAAAAAGAAACAAATCCAAAATCTATTCATGACAAAGGAAAAAAAAAACATGAAGAAAGTCAGCATAGAATAACCTTATATTGGTCTGAAAAAAAAGCCATTTATGACAACCCTACTGCCAACATCACATTAAATGGAAAAGACTGAAAGCTTTCCCTGTAAAATCTTCTGATTTAGAAAGACAAAGGTGTCCACTATCTTCACTCTTGTTCAGTATAGTACTTGCAAAATTAGTGAAAGGAAGCAGACATGAGAGAAAGAAATAAAAGGGATATGTCATTTTTGAGGATGACATATCCTCTACATAGAAGAAAGGACAAAAAAATTCCACTGAAAGATGCCTAGAATTAATAATGAAATTCAATACTGTAGCAGGATAAAATGAGCAACAACAACAACAAAAAACCCACAAAAACCCAGGAGGATTCCTATGCACTAATAATGATCTTACCAACAAAACAATTAGGAAAACAATATCAATAATAATAGCATAAAAAATTAAACTTCTTAAGAATTAACCTAACAAAGGAAGTGAAAAAAACCTCTACAACTAAAACTATCTTACTGTGGAAAAGGACAACAAAGAGAACAATATAAATTGAAAAGATATAGCCCTGTTCCTCCGTAGGCAGAACTAATAATGACCATAATTCCAAACTGGTATAAAGGTTTAACACAATCCTACTCAAAATATAAACAGTATTACTTAAAACACTAGAGAAAATAATTCTAAACTTCATTAGAGACCCAGAATAGTAAAGGCAGTCTTGGGCAACAAGAGCAAAACAGGAGACATCACAATCCCAGAATTCAAGTTACACAATAAAGGAACAGGATTAAAACAAAAATGTGCTGGCACGAAACCAGACACAGAGAGCACTGGAACAGAATAGAGGATACAGAAACAACCCCAAGCACATTCAACCCTCTGATATTTGACAAAGGCTCCAACAACATGCTGGAAGAAAATTAGCCTCCTTGACAAATTGTGCTGGGAAAACTGGCTATTTCTCTGCAGAAAATTGAATCTTTCACCATTTACTAAACTAAAATCAAAATAGATTTATGTTCTAAATATTAGAATTGAAATACTGATTTTTCTGGAACATAAAACAGTAAAATCATTGGAGACAGAGGCATAGGTAAGGATTTTTGATTGGAAAACCAAGAAATTGCGGTAAGAATTAACCAATAAGATCATATCAATTTTTAAAGTCTCTACACAGCAAGGGAAATAGCCAACAGAATAAACAGCCAACCTCCAGCATAGGAAATCTTTTTCAACTATTCCTTAGACGGCAAACTATATACAAAAAGTTTAAAAAATAGATTCCCTCAAAAACAAAAATCCCAATCAAAAATGACCAACTGAAATGAATAGACTTTTGTCAGAAAAAGCACAGATGGCCAATAAATTTATTTTGAAAAGAAGATCAACATTTTTGGCCATTACAGTAACACAAATTAAAACAACTTTGAGATTCCATCTTTCTTCAGAAAAAATGGCTACCATCAAGAAATCAAATAATAACAAATGCTGGAGATGCTATAGGGATAAAAGAGTCCTTTTATATCATTGATGAAAATGTAAACCAGTATAATCATTAATAGAGATTGTTTTTAAAACCCTGAAAATAGCAATTCCCTTTGACCTAATTATTCCTTTTCTATGTATTTTCCCCAAAGAGTTAACAAAATCATATTATAATGATCATACTTACCTGTGTTGGTAGCAACAAAGTCCTAGTAGCTAAATCCAAGAAGCAGCTTGCATGTCCATCAATAGATGAATGAATAAAAACGTGGTATTTATATACAATATTACTCTACCATAAAGAAGGATAAATGAGTCATTAGAATGAAAATAGTTGCACCTTGAGACTACAAGGGTAATGAAATAAATTGGACACAAGGATTAAATATCACATGTTTTCTCATGATAGAGAAATCAAAAATACAAATAAAGCAAAATTTAAAAAAATATAATAATCAGGGAGACAGAGCTTTTTCAAAAGGAAGTGGTACCAAGAGAAGGAGACATAAGAAAGGAAAGAGATAAAAAGATAATTAAAATGTGCTGTGTGTATGTACCGACTCACCACAAGCAATGTAATTATTATGTGCTTAAAACATGTACCAAATTTTTTTAAATTGCAGAATAATCAAATATCATTTGATGGAA
The DNA here is from genome assembly GCA_004027455.1 of Hydrochoerus hydrochaeris. Classification (NCBI taxonomy): domain Eukaryota; kingdom Metazoa; phylum Chordata; class Mammalia; order Rodentia; family Hydrochaeridae; genus Hydrochoerus; species Hydrochoerus hydrochaeris. Next base: position 249,891 of record PVLA01000949.1, on the reverse strand, counting down.
ACGCCTAACATTATATTATATCACTTTCTCTCAGTCTTTCTTTTGTTGGATGTGTGAACATTGTCATGTTTATTAATCAGTAAACCAAGGTAATAATCAAAACTTTTCAGATATTTATTTTGAGCCAATGAAGATTAGATAACTTAGATTGATCATCTCACTGATCACTAATTGAAAAAGTCTCACAGGCTTACTTTTAGTTGTTTGAGGACTCTCCAATCTAGTGAGTATAGATGTTTGCATTTCCAGTGATGTAGAAGGGTTGTTTGCAGGCGCCAGAGAGCAAACAGGAGTGAAGGTCTTCAAGGGAGGAAAGTTAGGAAGGCTGTACTGGACTTGAGGGCTAGTGTTTAGACAAGGGCACTCCTGATTCTGGAAAAGGTACTCCAAAAAAAGAAAACTTTTCAGTGCCTTCCAGAAACCAATAAGGTTACAGGAACAATGTAGATATGATAAAAAGCATTGCTAGATATAATAAAAAGCATTGCTTGGTAAATCTACCATTTGGATCATGGAGGGCTGTTCTTTATTATCCCTACAACAGGTTTAAATTAAACTAAGACTGCTATTTCCCCTAACCCCTGTCAGTTTAAACCACAAATACTTAGAAGACGATGTCATGCTAGGTCTTAAGTTATTGCCACAGCTTTTCATTTAAACTGTCTCTCACTGAATGAAATATAATCAGTCAAATGTAAAGAAAACACACAAGAAGAGAAGGCAAAATAACAGTTGATACAAATAAAGAACTTGTTCATAAGAATTATACATAAATTGTATAAATTATACATAAATTTAAAATACCTCAGATTGTTACATTCCAAAAGATAAGGTTAGGAAATTTGTTATAATACCAAATGAGCTTAAACTATGATAATTGGAGTTACAGATTCAATAGATGAGTATGAAAGCAGGTTAGATATAGCTAGAGAGAAAAACAGTATGCTAAAATACAGATCAGAAAAATATACCCACATTGATTATTAAAGTCAAAAGGAGAAAAAAGAGAAAATAAAAAGTGTAATAATCATAGGAAGCAGAATAAGAAGGTATTACTTATGCATTAGTTGAGCTCAAAAGAAAAAGCATGGAAAGAATCAGAAAAAATATTTGAAAATATTATGCATGAGAGTTTCACAAAACTTGTAAAACATTGAATCACACATTTAAGAAACTAATAATGATACGGTACAATGCATTGATAAAGAAATGACTGAAATTTCACATATTCCTGAAGGAAAATTATTCTGTATTATTACATCTATTTACTGTAACAGAAGTGGAGTACATTATTTCATCCATTGAATTTAATCTGACCTTGGGACTGGTTTTAACTAGTATGAATGGGAAAGAGGTTTTGGTGTGAAGTTTTGAGTTTTGGCCCCTTGAAACATTAGCTCACAATATCTTGCTGCCTATAAATTGTTATGTGAAAAATATTGAGGCTAGAGTTATAGATGACAAGAGACTCTATGGAAAGAATGACCAGGTGAACAGCCAGCATCTATTGGATTATGACTATTCAGCCCTAGTCAAGTAATCTAGTGGCTGCTGCTGCAAATACTTGGAGGACAAACAGAAGAAATATCCAGCTGAATCCAGACCAAATTTCAGACCCACAGAATCATGAGCAAACACATACTTTATTATTTTAAGGCACTAAACTTTGGAGATAATCCATAGAAAATGGAAAAAGAAATTAATATCTGTGTTCACTTCCACTACTATTGCAAATGTTTTAGATAATCCATTTTTAAAGAGGATTTATTTTGTCCTACCGTTTTGGATGAATAAGTCTGTGATCAGTTTGAGCTTTTGTCTTTGGGCTTGTGGCAGGGCAACATATTGTATTCAGGAGCAATGGCACAGGAAGCTGTTCACCTCATGACCAAGAACTAAAGAAAAGAGAAAGAAGGACTCTGATTCCATTATCCCCTTTAAGATAATGTCCCAAATGCATGGGAGATCGTCCACCAGGGCCCAATTTTAAAAATTTTCAACCAGCTCTCAATAACAGCCATCTGAAGACCAAGCCTTTAATCCAGAAGCCTTTGGGTGACTTTCTGGATCTAATCTATAGTAATATCTGAAAGTTTCAAATTTCATAAAACCAAAATATACTCATGGCTTTGGAATTTGGTATTGTGTGAAAAGTAGAAAAACTGTGGAGTAAACTTACAGTGTAATCAGAAAAGGCAATGAGGAAACATCTATAGGAGGGTAGGAAAAATCTAACTTGTATTGTTCAGTGGCAAGTACAATTACTTGGAATAAGCTGGAAGATATTAAATACTGAATGAATTTGTGGGTCTATATTGAATGTTATGCAATAAAAGGAAAGTGTCTGTTTGCAAGTCCAAAGAAACTACAGAGGTTTAAGTGCTTGTAAAATAAAACCATTTTTAATCTTCTCTTCTTCCATATTGCAAAAATATTCTAAAAAAAACTGGTATCAGAGTAAGAATAAAATCTTAAATTTGGTCTAAGGTACAAAATTGAGACCTATATCAATTTAAGAAGCTGGCTAGTAAACACTTTTAGCTAGGCAGAAAAATTTGTGGCTGCTTCCTCTCAGCTGCCCAAGATAATTAAGGTAGAGGAAGACATGTCTTGAAAATATAAATGTTCCTTAACTTACAGTAGATAGGTCCACAAACCCATTGTAAACTGGGATTAACGTACTTCAAAACTGCATTTAGCATGTCTAACCTACTGAACACTATAGCTTAATAACACACTACACTGCCAACTATTGTTTGTTTGTTTACCCTCTTTATCATGTTCTGACAGATAGCTATGGTTCACTGCTGCATTGAAAGAGAGTATCTTATTTTATAATTGTGGTCAGGGAATGTCCAGGGCTGGGGAGTTAGCTCAGTGGCTTAAGAACCTGTCTGGCAAGCGTGAGGTCATGTGTTTGATCCCCTGTACTCCCCCACCAAAAAAATCTAAAGTCCAAAGTAGAGTTTATACTGAGTGCATATTGTGTGGGAGACAACTTCAGTGATTCCTTTTGAATCCAAAACAATTACTGTGACTTTGATTATTTGAAGACTCATTTCCTTATACTGATATGTAAAAAGCTGGCCAGGATATTTCCTTCTCTCTTCAATTGGCTTTAAGCATTGCAGATAAGGCTAGCTGAGGTGCTAACATGCAATTTCTATAGCCAACAGACAATCCTGTTTCCTCACATAGTGTTCTCTGTACAATACGGATATGTACAGGATTGAGCACTCCAGATGTTAGAGCAAATAGCTCTGGGAATGTCAACTGGGTATAAGCCTCGAGATAAAGAGGCTATGACTCCCCAGGGCACAAGAGTTTGCATATCAGAACCAAAGTGATAGCCCCCAAAACAATTCCATTGTTACCTAAATTGTAATTGTAAATTATGTAAATTGATTCTTCCACATATCTTTATCTCTGCAATCTACAGAGATGCCAATCTTGCACCTGGCCAGCCAGCTCAAATTACTCACCTAATTCCCACCATCCTCACTGTCACTCATCCCTGAGCCACCCTCCTTCTTCACAAGATAATAAATTCTGGGAGAGGCCTAGGATCAAGGCCTTTGTCCGCATGTCCTCACAGGGATTGGATTTAGGGCTCCTTGTCTGTCCTTAACATGGAATATGTCTTGGTGTCTTTACTCTCGCCTGGGTTGCTTTGGTGGTGGTGGATTGGAATTAACTTGCTGAGATTCCAATGATGTCTCAATGGGGTTACAAGTATAACTTTTTGGATTGTGAGGAAAACTAGAAAGAGGACTACAATAATTGGATGACTGAACTCGATTTTGGAGTTTACAATATATTTCTTTCACAACTTCATAATATTAAAACTCATTAAGTAGAATCATTATAAGTCAGGTACCATCTGTAACAGTACCTGGGACTTTGGGAATTTGTAGTGTCACTTCATAAGATTTAAGGGAACTCCACAACATTTTTAAGATAGTCATATTAAAAATACACGGCTTGTTTCTTCTAAAAGAGACTAAGAGCATCTTGACCGTGACATACACTGATGCTGTGAACACTTCATTTTTTATGGGAAGAAGAAAGTAGAGAAACTTATTTATCTGTGAAATGGACCATTTCATATAGAAAAGATGTGATTATTGATAGGATAGAGTTAAGAGTCTCAGACAACAAAGAACTAAAGAATTGCTGTTAGGGTACATAAGCGGAGCACAGACAAAGAGCATTTTCTTTACTGGAGGAAAAGAAACTAGTAAAATACATGCGTTTATTATATTTTAAAAAGTCTATAGACCAATGATTGCTATGAGTTTTTCAATCTTTCTCCTTTTGAGCAAGGGTGTCTATTAGGTTCTCTTATGTCTGGTTTACCTTTGCTTTGGGGATGCATGCAATCATTTAATTTGTCTTTTAAGTTCAACCATCTTTTTGAGTTCAGAAGAGATCCCAACCAGGACTAGCTGTACTCTGCAAACCTTGTCAGCATCCGAACTGGATGCTGATCAAAAGATCCGAAGCTATGACCCCATTCTGCAATTTGATGAGTTTTGGGCATTGTTAGAATAAAATGCCATATTTTATAACTGAAATGAATATAAATAATTTGTGACCAGACAGTACATTATGACAAATTAACAAAATTAATCAAAAATTCCTTCCATTCATACATGTACATCCCTTTGCAAGAAAACTTCCCTATTCTCTTCATGAAGAGATGTTTGTTTCTTTATCCCCTTGAATTGAGATTTGCCTTGTGACCCTCTGTAACCGACAAAATTTAACAGACGTGAGATAGTCAAGAAGCCATGATGAGCCTCTTTGAGGAGAAGCCACCTGGAGTATTTCTAAGCAATGTCTACCATATGTAACACCAGAAATGAAAAATAATGACTCCCAAATGACTACAGCCATATCAGTACTATGGGTAGGACTGATAGAAAAATCAATCAAATTGCAGACATATAGAATCTAAACAAATAAAAATTGTTTAAAATTCTTAAATTTTGGAGTAGATTTTTTTTTGTACTGGGGAACCCATGACCTTGGCTTGCCAGGCAGGTGCTTGTACCACTGAGCTAGAGCCCCAGCCCCTGGAACTGATTTTATAGAGTAATATGTAATAGGTACAAGTACAGCCAACATATTCTTTACCAATAAAATAGAAGTATATTTTCAAGCAATTAATATATGAGAAAATTTATTAACAAAATATCCTCAATATATCAAATTCTCAGTGAACCCACATAAAAAGAGATGTAAGAAATCTGAAGAAAGTCTACAGTAATGTGGGTACATGTGAAAGAATAATGACTTCTTAAAGATTAATAATAATATACCTTAGTGTATTAGATACCCCTGGGAAAAGACAGGCACCAGTACGATATATGAACAGGAGGGAACACAAAGATATTCAAAAATCATAATAGTAGTAGCAATAGGTTGGAGAGGGATAGGTGGCCTTAAAATGTTCAAGTTTCTTAATTGTTGGAGAATTGATAACAGTTCTAGGAAACAAAGTTTTATATGCTGTATCAAGTACACATTTGTAATTTCTAGGGTGACTTCTAAAAGAATAAGTGTGGTTAACTATCAAACTAACAGATGGAGGAATTGGAAAAAAAAGACAAAAAGGGAAAAATGAAAAATACACTAGGCAAGATAAACAATGACATAGTGATTGCAAATATATCAGTGATTTTATTTGCTCTCAGTGGAAAAATATTACTATCCTTAATATAGAAAGATTGTCAAACTGGGTTAAAAATACAATGAAACCCAATCATTAATTAATTGATCAAATCAAACACACCTTAAATGTGATTGTTAGCCATAAGAAGAGCTGCTGTCTTCAGGGAGGTGAAGAGAGGTAGCAATCAGAACGGTATGAGGAATTTTTAGAGGCTGGCCAGTGTTCTATTTCTTGATAAATTTACAAGCTGCACGCATGTTTAATTTGCAGTCATTTATTTTAGTCTGAGTTTATGTGTATGCACTTTCCCTAATGTGTTTATTTTACTATTTAAACAATTACACACACACATACACACACATCACATTAAGTTCTTCTGAAGTTCAGTAGATGGCAGTGTAAAAAATAAGCTTATTATCTTCCACACTAAAAGCACTAAAGAAATGTTTATTGTGTTTTATTTTTATATCTTAAATAATACAAACAAATATATCAATAATATCATCTCATCTGACAAAGCCATTATGATGTTTATTTAGAAAAATCAACTAATAAAAAATAGCCAAGCTTGTTTCAATGTTTAGTGAAAGCAGAATTAAAAAGTTTATTTGTCCTGACAAATACTAAAGCATATGTTAATAAGAATAATACTATTTCATCATTCCAAGAATATGAAGAATAAATATACTATACATGTACATATTTAAATACATTATATTTTATAAAATAATGAATTAGTATTTCAGATTTGTTGAAAAACAAATTTGTTAAAAAATAGAATGTGCATGTTATGATATATGTTTGGGTGGACCCCCAAGCCTCATGCATTCATGGAGGTGGCTGAATCTAGCATTTGTGATTGGTTTGTTGTCTAGCACTGGGATTGGCAGTGTGAGTGCTGCCCCCACCCAAAGGTGGACAGCTTGCATACAGTATAAGGGAGGGAAGAAGGTGTGCTTTGTCCCTTTTTGCACTTTTTGCTCTTGTTGCTTGCAGCCACCATGAATGGCTGCCCCTTAGCCATGTCAATCTGCCTTGGAGCCAGCTGAGTATGTCCTGAAATCTCCAAAAACTGTAAGATAAATAAACCTCTCCTTGCTTCATTTTGGCATCAGGTGTTTTGTCTCAGTGAGAAAACAGTAACCAGGACAATGCATGACTTGATGTTTGTTTTATTTAAGCAGTAAATGCCTTATTACCTGACTCTCTGCCTCCAGGAGAGTAATTATACTTCAACTTCTTAGAAAGATTCATGTAAGAGTTAGTCATTCTTGTATTTGATACTAATTTTTCCAAACAGGATTTTGAGTAAAATGCTTTCAGCTAAGGGCTATATTTTGAAGTTGTTCTGTTTAGTATCTCACTTATGTTCTTTTCAATTAACACTTTTCCACCAGCATTTGAAAAACACCATTATCTCATTTGCAAAAATAGAATCACCAATGTTTTGGCTAAACTGCATTATGCAATAATATTGGTAAAACTAGCTAAACAATATTTTTTAAAAATCATACACCAAGGAAATCAAAGCCAGAATAATCAAAGAAGAATACTGTTAAAAATAAATAGATAAATGTAACACAAGAAAAAAACAAGAGGACATATATACTTCCTTAAAAAGGAGAATAATATCTTCAAGAAAGAAAATGGAAACAAAACTTTTAGAAAGTGTTTTATTGAGATATATTTTATATACTCTATATACTTATGTTTAGTATATATTTGTTTTGAACAACTCTCACTGAAATCAACTTCAGAATATTTCCTTCATCCCAAAATAAATTCTTCACACTTTAGCTGACATTCTCCTGTCTTTCTATTCTCCCTGGACTTCTAGCCCTAGGCAATTACTAATTTATTTTCCATCTCTGTAAATTATCTGAATATTGTGTCTGAATAGAATCATGTAAGATGTGATCTTTTGAGTGGTTTATTTAACTTAGTAAACAACTCAAAGTTCCTCTATGTTGCATCATGTGTCATTGATTTATGGCAAACAATCTCAATTTTATTAATATTCCACATTTTCATTACTTGTTGACACTTTGATGAATACTTGGGGTTTTTATGTTTTGGTTATCGTCAATAATGCAGTTATGACCATTCATTTACAAATTTCACTTTATTTACTATACTTTCAACTCCAGAAATTTAATTTGGTTCTGTCAAAAAGAATTCCTTTCATTCTGCTAACACTGTTTTTATATAACATTGTCATCAGTTTCCTTTGCTTTTTAAATTATTTTTCCTTTAGTTCTTTATCATAGTGACTTTGTACCTTTCCTTTCACCTTTTAGATCAGATAGCTGATTTCTCTCAAATATAGTCTGATTTCTTTTTCCAGTTTTATGGCTCACACCTTCCTCTTTCTTTACATGTCTCAAACAATTTTGCTGAAAACTAGACATTTTAGAAAGTGTTGTTACATCTCAGAGGACCTCCATCCTCGGTGTTTGTAGTTTGATTCCTTATCTGTGTAGTCACTTTCGCATATCTCTCATAGAATGACACATTTGATTTTGCTCCTCAGTAGGTACAACCAGCATTGCCCTCATCCTGGGATGACAGTGGTGGTAGGAGGGCCTCTTCTACTCTCGTTTTCCAAGATCACACCCACTCATTAAGCTCTACGAGTTGCCAACTGATCAATCTGTTGTTTCTAATAATACCTTGATGCATAAATTGCTCTCTAGGCTGAATCTGATAAAATTAAATAAGATTTCTTTATAAGGTAAGTTTTGAAATCAGTGTTTGAGCTTGGCTCTGACCCAAGGAACATTCTTGGTGTTCTTTTTCCCTGGCCTTTTTGGGTAAAAATATTGGCCTGTGGTTTAGCTTATGTCTGTTATGAAGTTACATCTTCTCCCTGATTGCTTTCCTCCAAAACCTCCACTGTTTCTGAAGACACCCTTAGAAATGAACTTCCACCATGCTGTATTTCAAGTGAAGTCCTATATATGTGTGTGCATTATGTATGAATGAAGTCTACCTTTTTTCCTATACAAAACCTCTGAGCTATGACTTCTAGAGTTGGCTGTGGGGAGGGTAAAGTGTGATTGAAAATTACAGTGAATTTTAGAAACATATATTACCCTAAGATACATAGTGCCATTAAACCCCATCAAAATACTTCTTTTGCATGCATTTATCCCAAAATTCTACCACTTTGTGAAGCAGCTTTGGGAGTCTTTTTCCATGAGTCTTTTCAAGATGTTTAATACATAGATTCAGGACATACATGGTAAATGCTGCTGCCAAGTACCATTCACTACTATGCTAGGCTGGGAAAAGTATAATAATGTGTCTTCATACATCTCATTTGCTGAATCTAATACCATGCACTTCTGGCTCTTCCCCAAAGTAAACGTGACCATAAAAGGTAAGAATTTTGAATTAATTCAGGACATCCAGGCTGCCACAACAGTCTAACTAAAGGTACAAAAGAGGACTTTCCAAACTACTTCAGCAAGTGGCAAGCGCTACACGAGTGGTGTGTTTGAAGTGGGGAGGGGCATTCTGAGGAGGATTATAGTGATCTGTCTTTTACTGTAATAATTTTTAAAAATTCAAACACTCACAATATGTTTTTATCACACCATGTCTGTTTTCTCTGAGAGACACCCTCTATTCAGGAATGTCGCCAGTCTGGGCAGTAGCCTCTGGTAGTCTTAGTTTACAACTCTGGTCTTAACATTTCTACCTTACAGACGAGCTGTGGTGGAGGCAACTGAGCCCCAGCACTTTTAGACTGCTGGGCCAGAGACAGAGTCTCTGCTAGATGGATAGGGAGGGACTGGGAAGGAGAAGGGAGCCCTGGCCTTTAGCCACACTTGCTTAGTAACTGGTGGGGAGGATGAGAAATGTGAAAATCCTGCCCTTTTCAGAAAGACACAGTACTGCATTTACTCCACTGGGAACTGAGGGTTGGGAGGACAGAAAGCGACCTGAACATTATACCACACCTGGGGAAAAGATTTTGGGAAATAATCCCGAACTTTCTGTTTTTGCTGACTTTTAACAGATTCTTTTCTGAATGAACATTTCATTTGATATAGACAATTTCCAGAAATTTTGAATTGTGTGTATCTAAATAATTTTTACCTTCAGTTATGCCTGTTTGATGGAGAGTGGGTCTAGAGAATCTGAAAATGGACTTTAAGTGTGAGACATCAAAGATAGAAATGCAAAAAAGGTACATATTGCATTGTTTCTCTGGAGTGAGAAACTGAAAGTGTAAATATGAACCAAATTATACAATAGATATTGTGAAATAATAAACTGTTTAAAAGGAAAGAGAAACTAGGGTAGGAGAGGGGAAAAGGAAAGAAGGGAAAAGAAAAATTGAGAAAAGAAGGATAAAATGGAAAAAAGGCTTTGTAAATGAGAAGGGGAAGAGAGATTCAAGAAAATGGAGGGTTATGGGAGGGGAAAAAGCAAATCAAATTATATCATGCAGAGGTAGAAATTCCTTATGATGAATGTGATCACTGTATATACCTAAATTGTACCAAAAAGCTTATTTAATTTTTTTAAAAAAAGATACCAATCAGCTCTTTGTTAAGCAGTTTTCACAGGCATTTGTTACCTTATTCCATCTAAGATTTTAACTTGATCCTGCCCTCAGAATATTGTTGCATTTGTGTCAAGCCAATCTTTCATTCAAAAGGCAATTGGGGAACCTGGAAGAACATAGGTGGGACTTACTGAGCTTGCAGTTTGTTTGAATGATTTTTTAAAAAATGTCTTCTATGTGTGTGTTGGCAGAGACATGTAATCCAGCATTATTGGGAAAACTGAGACAGGAGGATCACAAGTCTGAGCCAAACCTGGGCAGGTTAGTGGTTTAGTGACAACTTGTCTCCAATTAAAAAATAAAATAAAATAAAGCTCACTAAGAAGTCTTTAGACTCAACTACCAAAACTGGGGGAAAAGTCTCCTATGCTATTATGTGTGCAGAAATGAGCCTTAGATAGTTTTTCACTGTAATTTGATACTTTATTTTGAAGATATTAAGAATATCTTATCCCTACCACTAATCATCGAAGATCATGAATAGCTACCAAAAAGTACCTAATAGTTTAGAATGAGTAAAATCACAATATTGCCTCAACCCACTAGTTCAAATTCTAGGAGCTTAGTCTAAGGAATAATTAATGGTATGTGTAAAATTTAACTGCACTATGTTTAACAAATTGTTGTTTATCATAACAGAACACAAACAATTTAAATGTTTAATGGTAAATCATTGAGTACTTTGTAGCATATTTTAGAGCAGAATATTAAACAGTTTTTAAAAATTTGGAAATAGAAAACTAGTGATAGGCAAAAGTTAAAATACTTTGAATATCAATAAAATTATACTCAAATAGTATATACAAGATGAAAATATTTAGAAAATATATAATTATGCTATGTGACTGATGTCAGTTATGTAGTTTAAAACTCAAAGACATGATTTGATGTATTTTCTAATTTTTGTGATTTTTTTTTTATTCTATGTAGATCTTGTTCAGTGCTCCCTGAGACACTTCTGGCTAAGGCTTGCTTGCCTCTGAAGTGGAATTCAACCTATTTGCCAGTGACCCAGTCATCTCCTGACTTTGCTAGGGCTGAAGAATCTGCTTCCAAGCTCACTCATATAGCTGCTGGTAAGGCTCAGAAAAATTGCTTCTAAAGTCATCTACAGGATGCTGGCGGGTCTTGATTACAGATAGTGAGAATGTCTCCAATAGGATGCCTGAGCATCTTCACAGACTAAGTGGTGATCAGAGACAGTCAGCAAGCACCTAAATGGAAGCAGCTATTTTTGAGTTGCCTGATCTTGGTAGTGACATGCATCATTTCCATGAGTCTATAATAATGAATCAATAAATCTAGCCACTATTTAAAGGCGAGGAAACAAATAAGGGCATAAATACCAGAAGACGTGGTTCACTGAAGGCTTTCCTTACAATTCTCTGAATTTTTAATGACATCCTGAATCTACTTGAATACATTTACTTTCAGAGAGCCATTAATTGAACAAAACTTTATTTTTCCAACTAATACAATGTTTTGAAGGGGCAGAGTGGAAGTTCAGTTTTCTTAATTCCTAAGAACAAATACATTTTATGTCACTCACATTTTCTTTTTCCTTAGCTTTATGTTAGCTATTAAAAGTATCCACTTTGTAAACAAGTGAATGATTTAATCTGTTGAATAACAAGGACAGAATCACCAAAATTCAATCCACAAATAAACATGAAGTTACTATTGGGTATAATAAACAGAAAAATCCTATGTGATCATGATATGTAATTTATTGCAGAAACAGCAGAAGACATATGGTACAACATATACACACAATAATGTAATTTAAAATTATTGTTTATAAAATAAGTATCTGTAAATTAAGTCACATACTGGATAGATGTGGCTAGCCATGAAAAGGCATTATTTAGTATAATCAGTCTTCATTTTTTGCAGATTACTTATTTTCAAATTTGCTCGTTTGCTGAAATTTACTTGTAACCCCAATCGCAGTACTCAAGGCATTCATGTAGGCACAGAGAGATAATTGAAGACACACAGATAATGGTTAAAATTTTTATTCTCCTACTACACATTTTACCAGTTAAGGTAAAACCAGGTGATGCTCTGCCTTCCTATGTCAGCTCTCATATTACCAAGGAACATCCTTTTTGCAGCGTTGCTGTGATTCTGTCTTGGCAATTTGCTGTTTAAAATTACTTTAAAATAGTGCTGGAGTGCTGTGTAGTGTTCTTAAGCACAAAAAGGCTGTAATGCACCTTAAAGAGAAAATATATAAGTAAAACAAGTTTTGTCAGACAAGGATTAGAGTACAACTGGTCATGAGTTCAATACTCATGAATGATACTAATATATATATTGTCTATCTATGGTAAACATAAAGCCAATTTATGTGTTGATTGGTTGACAGAAATCTTATCACTGTAGGTGATCAGGAACCTCTCTTTATTTTCTCTAGGAGTAATTCAATACTTTCAGCTATTTTATAAAACATGAGTACTGAGAAGAAGGAAAATTAAACTGGAAATACTTTTCCATAGTAAACATTTCTAGAATTTCTTTTAAATAAAGAATGCTATACTTGTTTAAAGAATGTAATAAAAATTTTGCAAAACTATGGAGAAGAGAAGAGGTGATTGATTCTTAATTTCACCTTATTATGCTTAAATTCAGTGGGGTTCTCATAGCCATTTTTATAAAGAAATCTTGGCTGGCATGCGAGGTTTCTAGTTTACTTTTTCTATCTGTCAGCCTGTGTCACAACCTTCATGGCAATTAACTGTGCTTTTGTGTGCTAATTACCATTATCCCACTATGAGGCCATTATTATTCCTATGTCCTTAGTTTGAAGCTCAAGTGACAATCAGTCTTCTAAAACAATTGCATAGGAGGGAGCTTTAGAAGGCCAGTCAGAAAATCCTTACCTGAGTTTTGTTATAATTTATTCTGCTTTAAAATTGAACAGAAAGCCGTTTTAGACATAATTCTTTATAAAAAAAAAAAACACTCTGCTTTATTTACTCGGTGGAAGTGAATTTGCGGTTTTTTTTAAAAAACAGGAATGGGATAAGAGTTGTGCTTTATATCTGAAGATCTATTGAGGCACCTAATATGTTTTTAAAAACTGATTACAAACCCTAATTATTTTTTATCTGAGTCAGTGTTGCCATTGAATTGCCTTATTCAAGATCGTTTAGATTAATATAAATTACTTTCACCACACTGGATGCCAGGTATAAGGAGACAATTAGATCAGATGTGGTCCATAGTAAAATATTTCCTTTCTGTGATGTTCTTCTTTGCTTTTCTCTTCTTACATTAAATCCACCCCTATCAAATCCTGAGGATGTTTGAAGAAGGAATTACAAGGGTAGGGTAGGGACAGAGATATGGCCTTTCTGGAGTTTTCAGAACTGTTGTATGCTAAGTGAAACCTGGTAATGTATTCTGTCCATGTCTCCAAAAAGTCAAAAGCATTTTCAGCGTTGATTTCCCATAAGAGTTATTAGACCTCATTCAGACTGGTTTAATGAGTGCAAAAGGTGACTTTGTGTCCAAGTAGATACTCTCATATTAAAAGACCTGGAGGCAAAACGTCATATATGTATGTAAAAAGTTATTTTGGTGGGTGAAGAGGGGGGCTATTGCAACTCTCTGCCAAGGTGCTATTCAGGCTAAGTGGGCAGGAGAAATTTTCCTCTGCTTTATAATGATGATTATTTGAAAATCACAGGAGCGCCAGTAATTCATTCATGAACTGAAACAGAGCTGGGTCTCAATGCAGTGGTATTGAACTTGCTGTTGGCAGTGTTAATTGATTCATTTGTTTGGAAAGTTTCACCCCCAGAGAATCCCAATCACAGGTTCCCTGAGTAAGGAACTGACACCCAGCAGGGTCCAGATATGCAGGGACACATTTGTGCGGATGCTGTCTTCAAAATAAACCATTTCCATCTCCTGGAAGGGGCTAAATCTCTTAGGAACATTCCCCAATCCTGAGAGCTTCAGTAAAAGGCTTAGATTTTTGTCAGACATGGCAGCTGAGCATTGCTTCTTCCCTGCAGGATGGAAAAAAGGGACTGGATCATTGGTTACATTTCAAACTAGATACTTATTCTGTGGGAAATATTGGGGAGTCCTGATCAGTCTTGGCATTTATCAGTGGGCGCATGTTAGTGAACGGAAAATTGCTTTGCAACTTAAGGTTTAACTGACATCCACAGGACATAATCCAAATCTGTTTCTTACATATGTAATGTCTGTTTCCTTAAGTGGATGGCCAACAATGGAGCTGATTCTAAGTTTAGGTTATATTGTTTCCCTGTACCTGCTAGAGAATCATATTTAGCATATAGTAAGCCTAGATAGGGAGTAATAGAAGAATGAAAGCAAAAGCTTTATGGTTGAAATTTAGAGACATGGTTAAAGGAATTTGCTAAAAACCTGCAGAAAATTTTGAAAATTGCTTCAATTTTGTGGTTCCACTGGAAGAATGGGAGAGTCTATTCTTTGTTTTTTGGAACATTATGAGTCCATTATGGACTCAAACACAACACTTTTACCCTGAATGTACTGAGTATGAATGTGTGCAAAGAAACATTTTCCAGACAGAATTTCTACTGAGGCATTTTTTGATACATATTTTTACTGAGACATATAATTATATATATTTTTGTTTAATTGACTAGTTGCACAAAAATAATCTAATACTAATAATAGTACAAGTAGTAAGAGTCATGGGTCAGGCAAGAGTGCAAAAGCTCTCAAAGTGAGTGGAAAGCATTCATCCAAATTAATTATTTACTATGGAAAACTTCTGCTTTAGCAAAAGTAAAAGTGCGTCTATTAGATAAACACACTGGTTGAAGGAGGAGGAGCTTAAAAAAATCTCCCTGCGTTTAAGTAATTGGAAAATTTGGGTATGGAAGCTTTTTCTCTGTAGTATTACTTATTGATCATAAAAAAACATGGAATTTCAAATTGTGAAAATTTTGACCACAGTCATAGCCATCACCACTCTGGATTTACTCATGTTTCAAAAATTAATTGCGTTTAAAAACCACGAAATAAATCATGACACCAACACAGTGAGTTAAGGAGGCTGATGCATGTATTTGTAGGAGTTGAATGTGTTTGCTTACTACAGAAGTTTAAAAATAGTTTTCCAGTTAACATCTTTTCCACATAATGGAGATGTCAGGGTAGGTTTACATGATTGTGTAAATGGTCCAAAGTTGTTTATGTAGCTCTGAACTGCTGAGAGATGTGCAGGAAGACCTAGGTTCAGCAAAACCCCCTTGGGGCTTTTTTTCCCAGCGAGAGAAGCTCAGGCTCTCTTGGGGTTGCTAGAAATGCATTTCAGATGTGTTTCACAGGGCTTACTTTCCTCTGCCTGTCGGACTCACTTTGCACAGGGATTGTGAGGGCTGGAGCATCTCTGAGGTTTGGAGTTGAGGTGAAAGAAGAGATTTCTGCAAGGAAACAGTAGATTTCTGCTGTAGAACGGCCATGGTAACGGATTAACCAATGCACGTGCTTTTGAATAACAAGGCTTTTAGTATGCCCACCCACACCACAAATCGATTCTGATTCTTCTCCCTATTTTATCGCAACCATTTCCTCTTCCCCAAATACATTCCAGCTTTCAAAGCACATTGCATGGGTGAGATTGTAGGTCCCTAACGCTGCCTGTCCCGGTAGGCAGGTGAAAACTCCAAAAAGCCCCCTCTTCCGGCTCCTCGAGTTCAGTGCCACCCATCCACCCAAACCCCGGGTTCAACAATTCTCAGCCCAGAAGTACTTGTTTTTCTGACCAGGGTAGAAATTCCGCGTCCTGGGAGCTATAGGCTTGAGTACCCAGGCAAGTCGCGCCTCCTGGTGCCCCAACACTTAGGTTGCAAAGCAAGGCTCCAGCCCCTCGGTGCGTGCCTGACCAACACACCCTCTATGCCCTATGCGGGATGTAGGCCAACTGTGTCCGCTGCCGGCTGGGAGGATCAGGAAAGCACCCTTTGCCAATTTCGCCCTTGGGGACTAGGGCTGCCTACGCCTGGTAGGGCTCGGCAGGTGCAGCGCCTCGCGTCTCCTCCGGCAGCGCACTGCGCATGCCCAGCTCGGACGCGGGCGGGCTCCCGCCTCCCGCGCCTGGCCACCTCCCGCGCCTCGCCCCCTCCCTGACGCTGCCGAGCCGGCGTCCTGAGCTCCGCGGCGCCGGGTTTTTTGAGCTGCCGGAGCGCGAGGAAGGCGGGGAGCGCAGTACCAGACCAAGCTCCGAGTTCAACCCCCGGATTGGTCGCAAGTAGGGATCTTTCGCCACTACGCCGGGACCCTCGGACCGAGTCTCCGCTGCACGCGAGGCTCTCCTGGCAGCGCCCAGGGGCTGAGGTGAGTGACGGGCGAGCAGCCGGGGTCTGTCTCCAGCCTGGCTGCGCGGTGCCCCGGCGCCCCGCTCTCGGATCTGCAGGAAAGGGAATGGTCTTCGCGGGTTGCGGATGCGGGGGAGAGGGCCACGCAGGATTCTCCCTCCTGCAAGTCTGGACGGAACTGTGGGCTGCACCCCCTGAGCCGGCTTGCCCTGCCGGGTCGGGCCAGCAGACCCTAAAGCGCCCTGACCTGGGAAGAGTCCGGGCCCCGAGGAAGCCAGCGTCTCTGCACGGTGACCTTTATCCTTCACAGTCTGAAAATAAGTTTGTTGCGCCGCAAGGCAGCTCCCAAAACGAGGAGTCCTGAGCCAGGATGCTTCAGGGGCCCTTAAAACCAGCCCCTCTAACGGGTGCAGGCTTTCGCCCTCCCCGTGCGCCCCGGGTGCTGGCGAGCGGCTCTTCCCCGGAGGTTGCTTTTAATGTGACCCCCAGGGTTCCAGCTGCTGCCAGCCTAGGAGGGAGGTGAACTTGGGCAGGGGCTGAAGGGACTCGGATCTAAGGGATCCGGAACCTCGTAGCGCCGCTGAGAAGCCCGATTGAAATACGCTGATTTGGGGAGGGCCGCGGTGTGCGGGTTGTTGCGGCGCTCCGGGGAGACGGAGACGGCGGCTAAGTAGGTGGGCTCCGGTGAAAGACGCCTGATCTCCAGTTTGGTCTGAGGAAGCTTGTAGGGATGACATCCATTTCCAACAACTTCGGAGGGAAATTGTCAGGGTTTTTTTTGAGAGGCAGAGTCAAACGCCTCCTCTCGCAGACAGCCGAGAGAGGTGCGCCCGGCGCCCCGCACGCACAGACATACTTGTTCTCCTTCCGAGACGGAGCACTCAACCCTTTTATTTGGTCTCTTTGTGCCTGGTGTCTACATTGTACTGATAAGAAAGGTGTGGAGGTGAGGGTACAAGGATGTGGGCTCCTGTGTCACTCCGAACCAGTCCAGGAGTCTGATATATAAACGCACTTTGCAGCACCGCGTTGCTGCGCAGAGGAGGCGGCTTCCCGAAACTGGAAGATAAAAGTGGTAGATCGTTGGCCTGGGGTCTCCGGTTTCCATTATTTGGAGCCAGAAGGATTACGGAGTTTGTGCAGGGTCAGTCAATGTGACCGATCTCCTCGGTTGTGTGAAGGAGAGTGGGCTGGATCTTGGGGCGTAGGGGGGGTTTGTTTGTAAAGAGGAGCTTGCGAGCAATGCTTATGGAACTTTTTCTAGTTTTCCTACTAGAATGAACACAGGGGTGGGAACGTTTTTGCAGAATAACTGTTTTAATTGAAGCTCCTGCAGTGTACCATGATGTTAGCTGCGTATTCCAAGGAATAATGCCACATAATTGATCGCTTGGGCACCTGAGCAGAACAATTTAAGGTGTGATTTTTATCTTTGCATATTGAGGTTTATGGTTTTTGTTTTTCAGGAAGTGAGGCAGGAGTGTAAAGATTGTAGATAACCTTTCAAAGAGGTCCACATAATAGCATTTCAAACCTGATTAACAAGTTTGTTCTGTTTCCCTATACCTAGATAGGGGAAAAAGAACTGTCTCTTGTAGGCAGGCTCCTTCAAGTATCTGGTGGCTTTCTTGATAATATTTTGGTGGCACTTATGACAAAATTCTAACTTCACCCATAAATTTATTCTTGCTATCTTCGTCTTGATTTCCTTTGACACTTGTGGGTATCTGCCCAATAGGTTGTGAGAGTGTGTAAGATTTGTAAGGATCAAAAACAAGTTCTATGAGAATATTTTTTTTTTGCTGCTTTTGTAATATGCTATTGATTTTTTTGTTTGTTTCTTTAAACTGGCTTCAAATGCTGTTTTGTTGAGGTGAGATCATAATTATAAAACTCATCATTTTTCAGTGTGGATTTTAGCCAGTTGCCAGTAAGCTTAGAACAACTGCCATTTTGAATTAGGGGCTAAAATTCTAGAATCACCTGTTGTTTAATGCTGCAAGTCAGAGCCACGTGGATATTTCCACAGCGGCTGAGTTCTTTATTGGTAGCCTTTGAAAACACATTCAATTTTTTTGATTTGGAGGACTTTCAAGGCAGGCAGGAGTCAGTTCTTTACCTGTATCCAGAGTCACTTCATGTTGGCAGATAATTAAGAGTCATCAGACAACAAAACTATCAAATACTGTTGGATTTTTTTAATCACTTTGTTTTTATCTAATTCACAGTACTCTGGTTTTTGTTGTTGTTGTTCAGAAGTTGATCTGATACTCCCACTCCAAGCTCTGCATCTTTTGGCTGCAAATTCTTCTGAAAGGTCCACAGGGCATCAATTATGACAGCTTAGGTCATAAAGAATAAAAGTAACCTAAATAAGATTTTCAACTGAAAACTCCCCTGTACATTTCTGACTTTACCAAGTTTGATAAGAATTCTAATGTTTTAATGTTTTCACTTGTTATATTCAAAGATATAGGCATAACATACATTAGTTCTCTCTTTTAGTCTAAAGTTCATTTTCATGAAAACTTAGTTTTATAGGTCTTTAATTGAATGAATCTATTTCGTGTGATAGTCACAGATCTCTGCATACTGCATGTTTTTTCCATAAAGTAGTGTTTTAAATCTGATGAGGGAAAACGATTTATTTCCTAGACATAATCTTTGTTTTCTTTTATTATTACTATCTGAAGAAAATTTGACTACACTTTACTAAAATTTACTTATAAATTAAAAACATGTATAGGTTTACAATACAGTACTTGTAAAACACACTCAGAAAGATGGTAAGGATTAATAAAGCAAAAAATAAGAAACAAAGTCAGTGTATTTGTCTGTGTTCTAGTAGTGTTTTGTACGGTTCCTGGGGTGCATACCTTTATTAGGGTTTGAGTCTGGATGTCCCCCTTACAGTCTCATGCAGCCATGGGACAGGTTTCTAGAATTGTAACTAACTCATGTGTTGGGATCTGTGCCTAGATCCCTAATCCCCCAATTGGGTGTACAGTGAAGGCCCGAAGGAATGAGACAAGCAATGTGATCTTTAGAGCTCTAAGAGGACTAAAATCCTCTGCAGAGTTTGTAACTCTGCTAGCAGGCTGACTCACTGACCCTGGGCAGCAGGTATTTAATCAAAACAAGCAAGGCATTGAGTGGAAAATGCAGGAAACCTGAGCAGGATCTTGGGAGGGGTTCAAGAACCCCTCAGAGAAACAGAGGGTGCTAATTAAGGAAAATTATTCAGAAAGTGTCCAGGTGGCCTCAGCTATGGCCTATCTTGCCCTCTGAGGTGTCTCTTCATTTTCTGTTCAGCCATGCTTGGGCCAAGCGACAGCCCTGCACGAGTATGAAGTTTTAATGGCTCCAACACTCAAGATTCAATGCTGGGATTATGGGTGTGAGTGCCACACCTGCCCTAAGGTGTGTGTGGTCTGCATACAATATTAGGGACAGAAAGTCTTCTCTGTGAGTTCCTCCCTTTTTGTTCTTATTGCTTTTCTGTTTTCTGCACCCTTGAACAGTTCTCCTGTGCCATGCCACACTGCCTTGGAGCCAGCTGATTATGGACTGAAATCTGCACAATCTGTGAACTAAATAAACCTTTTCTTCCTTAATTTTGGACATCAGGTATTTTGCCTAGCAATGAGAGAAAAGTAACCAACACAACCCTACTTTAGAGGTCTCTGATAGTTTGGCATTTTTATCTTTTCCTCATTATCTCTACTCTGTCATTCACTGATCCTGACACTATACCAAAATGCAAAACTACTAGAAATCCTTACCTCCTGTAATAAATGGATTAAAAGTACTTGTTTTCCTGTTTTTTGGATAGAATTAAGTCTGAGATGAATCTGTTTGGGAGAAGTCATTCTGGGTCTTCCAATGTAGATACATAAGTGAAGAAAACAAATCAAAGTTTCTTTACAGGTCAGGAAGGAAGGTTGCTTTCCACAATACAGTAAAGTGTGAGGCTGGGAGATCATAGATTTTGAAAAGATGATAGACCTTAGAGTATGTTCACCCAGATTCAGATCTGACCCCACCCCCACTATTAATTCCTTTTACAGTATTAAGTAAGATATTACATAACTTCTGTGAGCCCTAGTTTCCTTAGCTAATTGGGACAACATCTATTTCAAACAATCATGACAGAGATCAAACATAGGAAGTTAAAGTGGTTGGCTATATTACATTGGCTGCTTTAGTGCCTACAACAATTGAATACTGAGACCTGGGATTTAGCTCAGTGGCATAAGCGCCTGCCTGGCAAGCACAAGGTCATGAGTTCCATCCCTGGTACCAAAACAAACAAAAAAACAAAACAAAAAACAATTGAATCCTGAAAGTATACTGGCTCATGTGGAAATAAATTTATTTTTCATTCAAAATCTCAAAATGGAAGAGTGTGGTAATAATGCAAAGTGTAATTAAGAGACCTAGCCCTCATCTGCTGTGTACCTTGGTCATCTTCAGTGTATTCTCCATGTTTACGTGAATCAGGCCACTGGAATGATGTTAATTGTCCAGGCCCTGAAGTGGTGCATGTCACTTTTGGGTACATTTTTTTGTTTCATGTGCATATATTATGCCATTAGGAAAAGAGGAAAATGTAGACCAGCTGTGTATCCAGAAAGGAAGGCAATGACTGGGAGAACAGGCTGCATTTGTATAATTTCCTACATATACAGTAAATATTACTGTTTTCTTCCTTTATCCTCTGGTTTACCAGGCAGAAAAAGTGGCATTTATAAGAAATAAAATATTAACAAAATAGTTCATAGATGCATACTGCTATTTTGAGATTCTTTTGAGATGTGAGGATTGAACCTAGAATCTTCACTGAGCTATATTGCTTTTTATATTTTAAATTAAATAATTTTTTAAAGCTAATTCTTGCTGAGTTGCCCTGGCAGGGTTTCAACTTGCTATCCCTTCAGCCTCAGGATCCTAAAGGTTTGGATTACAGGCATGAAGCACTATTCATGACAGCTTTGGAGTACTTTTTTTTTTCACTTGTATTTGCGTTTATTCTATGCTTAATTTATTTCTGTGCTATAAGTTTTTGTTTCTTCATTTTCTTCTGGTATACCTTTTTCTTCTGTGCAGTTTCCTCTCCTGGTTTAGGAACAATTTGTTCCTTTTCTGTAAGGATCCTCTCAATGTGGTAGGGGGAGCTCACGTATGGTTTAATCTGGCCATGAGCTCTGTAAGTACGATGGTACCTCTTGGATGCTTTATTCACTTGGATATGTTCAATGACCAGGAAATCTACATCAAAAATTTACATTCAGCATTACTGTCTGTATTTTTGGGCCACCCTATATTCAGCTCCATAGTTTGGCCCGGGTACACCTACCAACTCCACCATTGTAATGCTGGAATAGCACACACACATTGCTTATTTAGTGTGATATCCTTCAGATTCCTGCCTTGCAGATATGCATACCCTTGATCGCAGGTGTTCTTAAAGTGAACTTGAAGATTTGGGCCTCTTGATTTGAATGATTTTGTGGGGTTTTCTTGGACAAGAGAGTAGCCAGTCATTTTCAAAGGTCACCTCAGGCCACTTGCAGGAAGAGATTTTGGGGTTCTTTTAGAAGCACTTTGCCGCCTTAGATAGCTATCATTATTATCTAGGCAGAGATAAATAAAATAATTTATTTAACATAGCTTGTAAGGAGCAGAACTGTGATTTGTATGAGGACTTTTAGTCCACAATTGATTTTTCTTTTCTCTTTCTGCACAGAGACACTATGGTTCTTTTTTTGTTTTGTCTCAATAGTTTCCTTAATTAAGCAATTGCCTATATAAAAATAATCAGGATAATTAAAAAATCCTAAAGAAGATCACTAATAGCATGAAATTAAAATATAATGAATAGAATTAGATATGATATAGGTTTATGTTGAATACTATCTAGGATCAGGAGCAGATACTGAAATTAAATCCACTTCCTCTTCACTGCTCTTTGTTTTCATTTCTGATAAGCAAATTTTCAGTCTATATTCTGAATCATAACCTTTCCTTTAAGCTGCTGCCTTTGAGGTTCTAGACCACTCCTCTCATGCAGTAGGTAGTGTGTGATGATAAATCCCTGTTCCTTTCTCAGCATATGCAAATATTGTAAGTTTACTGTTAAAATAGTCTCTTCTAACTTTTTTTGATTGCATATATTGATCTTCATCCTTGTCTCCCCTAAGGAAAACTTCTCTCTTGAAAACTTCTCTTTTGAAAAACTTTTAAAAGTACTTTTTTGCATGACAGAAGGGACTTATTTGAGCCTAGTATCCTCTTAAAAAAGATCTCCTTTGTTTTCATCCTGTTGTCTTGGTCCTCTTACATGAGAGAATCTGCCTCATCATCTCCTATTGCTTATATATTTGTTTTTTATGAACATGCTTGTTAAAGCTTTATTTCCATGTGGTTACAGAGTGAAATGTGAAATGATCAGTAATGAGGGTATACCTCTTGCAAACTCCATTATTCTGACATTATGAAGTCATTTTCTCTTGTTTTTCAGTATGAATTGGTAGCATCTTCCCAGTTAATGATAATCTCTCCGCTTAAGTAGGAATACATAGTATAAACTTATTGCCTCAAAGTGCTTATTTATTTTTCCTGATTTTCCCTGAATCTTATGTTCTAAGAATTCTGTTTATTTTTCCAAGACTCCTTCCCATTTTTCCTTATTTTTGTGTGTGTGTCATTTATGTATATGTATCTGCAGTGTCCATGGAGGGGTGTTGGGGGTTGCTGGGTATCAATCCCAAGGTCCCCTGCATGCTAGCTAGGTAAGTGCTTTACCATCAAACTACATCCTCAGTCTATGTGCATGTGCATGTAAGTGTGCATGTCCGTGTGTGTGTGTGTTTCAAGCTCCTTCTTAATGATTTGATGGTATTGGAGGGGTAGAGGAATTTTATCATACTTACTATTCTGTTTTTGGACTCTCAGAAATCCAAGTCCCATAGACTCTTGAGATCATCTAACATGAGCTTCTTAGATAGATACATTCAAAACTGTGAGTGATTTAAAATAACTTTTCACTTCTTGCTCTTGGGTATTTCAGTGGTCACAGCATAGCTTTTGAGTGGGTGGCTCTCCATGCAGCCATATATGGAGTCAATTTGTGGCTTTGTCCTTCTGTAAGTTCCTAGAATCCTCATCTTTCAGCCAAGGTATAGGGCATCAAGAGGGACATCAGTCACATTTTACAGAGGGTCATTATAGACTAAACTGAGGAGTGGGCATCTGTTACTGGTCTAAATGCAAATGAATTTGAGATGCAGAGTTTATCTCAGTGCTTTGGAAGAAAAGAAAATGGATTTGGGGAATACATAACTGGTCTCTCTTGAATGAGGTCAGGTGAGCTTCAGGTAATTGTATATTTCCCTCCCTATAAATGGAAAAAAGGAGAACACAGATTCTTGTTATTTGGCTAATAAGTACACATTGCCTTTAACTCTTTTAATTTTGGCCTTTATCATTATCACATTCTTGGTGCACATGACATGGGTATGCCTTAAGTATTGAAATATGTGAGTGAGTGGTTGCCATGAAATAAGCTGAGTCTCTGTCTCCATCATAATTTTTTCTAAAACAAGCTTGGGCCCCAGTAAAAACCCCTCTGGGGCAGCCAGATGCTTTTCTGATTCCTAGGGACTACAGTTGGATACTTTCAGTCAAGAATCTCGTGGGATCCCCCAACCAGGCACATACATATATTCACCACTTCATCACAAACCCAAAGCTCCTATTGTTCTTAAAGCTTCTCTCTCTTTGTAGAGTTATGGAAGGGAAGAGGAGGTAAATCTTTGGGCTTAATTCTATCTTCCAAGATGTACACTTGTTCCTCCAAAGTGATTTTTTTTTTTCTCACATCCCTGTCCCTCTTGGGCCCAGCTGTACCAATCACTATAGCTACCTATAGTGGAGGTTGTGTGATTTTATTTTTCCTTCATGCCTTTGTTTGCATTGACTGTCTCTCTCTCTCTGGTCTACTCTTGTCCTTTTCTACTGTGTTTGCCCTAGTTTGCAAATATCCAACTCAAATGTCATTCTCTTTAGCCTCTTTGAATACTACTGCTCCTCTTAGATTTATTTCCATGCTGCTGATAAAATAATCATGAGAGAAACCAACCCTTCTTCTTCTCCTTATTTTTTTTTTCCAGAACCAAGGAATCTGGACAATCACATTTAGAACCAGAAAAGTCCTGGGAAAAGAGACATTCATTGCCCTATGTACCTTACCTCACTGTTACTACTCACATGGATTCTTTGAGACAATGGATAAGAGCTTGAAGATTTGAGTCAGAAAGAATTCTTGTCAGTTCTATATCCATTATTTTTTTACTACTTATGCCATCATAGATAACAACCTTTTCTAGATTTTAATTTTATTATCTGTGTAATGAGATAAAATATATCTTAAAGGGTTGTTTAGATATTGACAAGACAGTAAATTAAACCACTTAGTTTAATAATGAGTACATCTATATAACGCATCCGTTTAAAATTACAAGTTTTGTGAAGATGACGTGGAGTACTGTATTTAAACTGCACATTGCTTTCAACATGGTAAATGAAAAAATACCATTAAATTCAGAATATTTGTGTATGGAGTGTTAGTCACATAGTTTGTGACAAACAGAGCAAATAAAGCCAAACATGTTGGTAAATGCCTATAATCCAAACAGTCTGAGAGGCTGAGGCAGGAATATCACAAGTTCTACATTCAAGCCTTGCCTGGGAAAATTAGCATTTTAGATTAATTCCTTTTTAGACAAAGTTTGATTTTTTTCTTGTTCCTAAGCCAGAGTTAACAATTTTCATGTGTTGGAAAGACGTTGTTTTCATGCTTGAGCCATGCTAATTTTAGCTCACAACTCTCTTAAATGAGCTTTTCTAGTATAAGTTAAATAAAAGTGGTGTATTTTTGGGAAGAGAATTTGTTTCATTAGAAAATGAGGGTTATGTCAGCATTTCATAGTGGTCCAGTTTTTAAAAAACACATGAAACCTCCTTTGTTCTTACCACAGGGAGCTATTCTGTCTAACTTTAGGCTGAATTTTTGTGTATGAAAATTCTTTGTATCCTGCAGAAGTGTATTAATAGAAACCCTGAATGTTCATTTTACCATGCCTTTCAGGTTTGTTATGGAAATTTCTGGTAAGGACAGGTGCTGCATATATGTTTATGATAAAATGGATCCAGTTTGGAGCAGGAAATCAAACAAAAACATAATATGACTTAAATCATCATGTATGTTTTGTAAGACTTGATTCTGGGCAAACTGCTATCATTTTTGCATTGTACAAATTTGTATTGTCATCTGTATTATGATGGGTCTTCAACTATCAAATATAAATTTGACTAGTTTTGTTGTTAGTCTCTCCTTTGATGAGCTATTAGCTATCTATTGACTCTAGACTCTTGCAGATTAGTGAATTAATTGGAGAGGCCAAGCACTATTTACACTGTATTCACTTAGGTAACTAACATCCTTTATAGAGATAATGATGCCTTAAGCCATGAGTATAAATCCTAGTAAAAATTATAGCACAAACATGCTTATCTGGATTCTTGAGCCTAAGTGACTATAAATAGAGGTTTATCTTTAATATAAAAATATTTTTAAATAGAAATCCCTGACAAGTATATTCCATTCTTAAACATGAAACTATATGTACAGTAATTTACTTTTTGATGACACAGGGTCCCTGTGATAAATACAGTAGTTTAGAATAGAGCATGAACCTTAGAATCAGACTGACCTGAATTTCAGTTTGTGCTTTGTACTTTACCAACCATTGGATCTCAGCCATTGATACCTCTTCTAAGGTAGTTTTTAAGTCTATAAAGTAAATTTAATTTTACCTGCTCAACAGCGATGTTGTGGATATTTTTAAAAAATGATACACATTTAAGACTTTAGTACTATGTACAGAGCACATTCTAAACATTAGGTTAGTATTTGCTTTCTTAGCATTTACAATTATCTTTGCAACTTATACAAAATGCAGTTTGTGTAGGTGCTTGTTGTAGTCAGGGTTTTCAAGGAAAACAACTACATACAGGACACATGATTTATAGTATTATTTATAATGGTCACCCAAGGAATCAAATACAATGAAAGTTCAGGGTATCTGTTCACATATCAAAGACTTAGAAAAATCCAGCCGAAGACCTGGATCCCATGGCAATAACGTGCATGAGTTCAGCTGAAAACCTAAAACCCATGACAATGCCCCTGACGAGTCCAATTGCAGGCCTAGAGCCCACAACAATGACTCATGTAAGTCTGTTTCACGAATCTGCACTGGGAAGGCCCCAAGATCAGTGGTGGAAGATAGAAAGTCTATGCAAGTGAGGTAAAGGATCTATGCCAATAGGTTGAGGATTATGCATTAGAGCCAAAAAAATGATGCTCAAAATAAGGACCTATGCTCCCCTCAAAAGTATCACAGCCACCCTCAGCAACAATGAGGTCCCAAGCTCCTCCAACGATAACAGCAGTGTTCATATCAAGAAGCTAGCATGACAAGCTTCTCCAGGAGACTGAACACACATCTTCCCATCTGGAGCCAGGGAGCAATGCTCAGAATAAGGACCTTAGCTCCCCCAAAGTGGACTGCAGCCACTCTCAGCAACAACAAAGTTCTGAGCTTTTCTGATGATGAGTACAGCCAACTTCCTATCAGGGAAGAAGCTCAATGAACTCCTCCAGCAGAACCCACAGCAACAGGAGAACGAACAGCACCAACCAACAACACTCATTTAGAAGAACCCACAATGCTACTTTTCCTCTGCAGGTCTCCTTTTTCTGCTGACAACAGTCCTCAGGTGGGCCCTGTATGGTCCGCACCATGCTGATTCGGTTCAGGTGCTGTTAAGACAGTCAGTTTTCAATCCACCACAGTGCTTTTATGATTTGTTAAAACAATGAGTATTTTTCCTAGGTCTATAAAACTGAATTATGCAAAAAGATACCATCTTGGGCAGCTGGGTGCTGATACCTGAACTCATAAACCCTGTCTGACTTCTCTTGCTGTTCATATTGTCACATACGATCACTTTCTTTGGGGAATTAGCCTTTTGTGCTTGCTGTTTCTATTTGGGAACTAGAAAAATCAAATACATAAACTCATCAAACATTCATAGGAAGAGTAAGTAGGTTCTGGATGAGGTTCTGAAAGACTGTTTTTCAACCTTTTTTGTGAAAAAAAAATCCATTTTCACTATTCTCCACTTTACTTTTCTATCTGACTGAGATCCTGGGTAAGATGTCACTGTTCTATAGAAGATACAGAAAATAACCTGCTTAAATAATGTGGTTGCATGTATTTGGGATATACTTTGCAGAAGAATCATGTTTCTGAAGATTCCTGTGTTACTGTTGCACAATGCTGACTATCAGGCCTGCAGTGTAGTAAATGTCATTCAGATGCTGGCACTCTGAATACAACATAGTCTCACTGAACAAAGACATCCCTTTTTTTTTTTCTTGAGCACATTTTAAGGTCTTCCTAGTTATTAGAGTCAAACTAACAATTCCTAGGTTTCAGTTCAAAACCCAATGATCAGGATTGCAGACACCACAATAATGTTAGGTACCATTAAATTGGCTGTAATGTGTACGTATGTGCCCTCTGTAACAAGAGGCCATTGTGAATTCATAGTTTCACTAACTCAATTCCTTTATTAGCAGCAATTTACAAGTATATTGTAGTTTGTAATATATGCTATAACTGAAATGAATATTTTAGTCATTACTGTTACTCTGAGCAGAATCTTTTCCTGTTTTGTGAATTAAGAAGCTTTTAAAAATTTTAGTTTTCTTATAATGTGGCCCCTTAAATCAATGTATTGCATTAAACCCTGAAGTAAATTGCATAGTGTAATGCATTCATAGAAATAATAAGTCCTAGGAGTCAAGTCTTCACAGATGGAAAACATTGGTTTATGTGATAAACAGAGGTTTTAGGCAAACGTGGTTATTCAGAATGATCTTATGGTTCAAATCCTGGCTGCACTGCTTATGTATTTATAGCATCACACTAAGTTATTTAGTCTCTGTTTGCTGATTTTTTTCTCAGACAAATAATGGAGCTATTTCTGTAGTGTTGTAAAGATTAGAATTTGGTAATTGTGTAAATACAAATCTGGATATCCGGTATTTAATTACATTATTTCTTAATGCTGAATTTGCCATTATGATCTCATTCTTTTGGTGCATTTGTTCAGTATGATACCAGCATTATGGATGAGCAATGAGAATGTTATGACTTACAGACCTGAAATTCCATTTTTATAACTCTTGCTATATGAGTTTTCTTTCTTTCTTTCTTTCTTTCTTTCTTTCTTTCTTTCTTTCTTTCTTTCTTTCTTTCTTTCTTTCTTTCTTTCTTTCTGTTTTGACCCTAAGGATTGAACCCAGGGCTTGTGCATGAAATTCTGTTTTTACAAATGCTCAATAAGGTGATTTAGGTTTGCTCCTATGCTTTTATCCATAAGATAGACAGTGCAGTCTCCTCCCTCCTCTGTGTGGAGCAGAGGAAGACAACATTTCCATAGTGTGTTGTTTTATGGTTGACTATTACAGCAAGCCACTGTATCAGAACTACGATGAGATTAGCACTTTTTGAGATTTCATTTTGGGGAAATGGTTTTGGCGATGGTCAAGAATCTTATTTGTTAGATAGAATGAGATGCTGACTTGACTGGGCTCTCATCTGTATGCTTTCTATCTCTGCCATAGCCCGTCTTGCCAACCTGCGAAAGAAATGCTGACATGTGACAGAGTAGAATCATAAAAATGTTTTCAGTTGCTTTCAGTCAAATGTGATTGAAATTTTATAAAAGATGTATGCTTTCTTTTGATTTGCAATACTGACAGTATTGGGAAATGTATTTCTGTTTATTCTGGAAAGTAGCAGCCACTTTATGGGTGCTTTGAATTTCAAAACCTAGCAAGGATTAAAAATAATGACTGGCTTATTAATATGTATGTGATGAAGGAGTTTTACATATTGGAGGAGAAAATAGTTAATGTTAGTTTACTTTATGTTTTTAAAGCCTTTTAATAGTGAAACATTGCTAATAAACTTGTTTGGAATGTTGGGTATTGCATCTTGGTATATAAATTTACTATTTATGTTATGGAATTCAGGAAATATTTGTAATAAAGTTTTTGTTTGTTTAGAATTGGTAATTTCACTTCCTTACTTGGCTATTTTAATTACTTTTATGTTTCTTTCAATATTTCTAACATGTACAATAAGAATTTATTCAGTATTTTCCATTGTGTTTTCAGTTTTTTCTTATCAAGCTCACTCACACCAGAATCTTAATTCATTGACAAGCCTAAAGCTATTTTATATTGTATAGAATCTAAATTATATTTTTTAAAAATATAAGTTAACCTGACTTCAGCATTCTGATCATTCCTTCACTGATATTTTTAGACTATTGAGTTAGATTATTTCAAAGATTCACTATGTATTGCCATTTCTAAGTGATTCTTCTGACCATATGACCAAGAATTAATCAAAGCTCCAAAATATACATTTTCAATAGAAAGTCTGGTAAAAGTCTATTTCTGTTTTCTTAGAATTCAGAAATCAGAACAGTCTGCAGAAATATAGTTATGTTGTCATATTTCATCTCCCCAATGGCTTACATTACCAGAGTCAAATAACTGAAGTGAGTGGAAGGACTGTTTTTGTTATACCCAAAGGTAATAAAATGATGGCCCAATCAGTAGGGAAAGTTTGAGTTTGTTATTGATCCTTAATGTTATATACTCTGTGTCTTATTGACTATTAATGTGCCTTCTAGCTAGGCCTAGGTGCACAACTTAAGTACACAGTCTATAGTTTAGAACAGAGGGTCTTTCATGTAAGTCCTTTGTCAGTTGCCTGGTAGTTATAGTACATAGATGGGCATCTCCTGGAAGTTTGTAATAGATGAAGACTTGTGGTCTGCAAACCTAGTGTATCAGAATTATTTTATGAGGTGATTTGGACATACAAAAAAGATTAATAGACATTGATTTATAATGTATTCTTAACTAACAGAGCCAACTAGTTTCCTGTTACTAGCCCTAAATGTCAACTTTGTATTCAATATGCTTACTTGAGTAGTCACTATCCAGTAATTTAGAATTAACCATAGATGTGATGTATTTTGGTCAAAAGATGATCAAAATGTACATGGTCTGAGACGAATACACAAAATTGTTTTCAGAAATACAGAGAGAATATAGTTAATTTGGATGTAATACGTATTGCTTTGGAAATATGTGGTGGGAGGCTTTATTATTTAGTGGAAACAGGTTTGTGAAACTTTTTGCTTGAAGCCCATAGTAGTAGAGTTCTCAAGCAATTTCTTTTTTTGCAAAATGTCAGAAAACCAGAGTTCTGTATCTACCATCTTACTCATTGTTGTGAATGGTCAGTTTTCAGTGAGTTCCTACAGCCAGTTCCTATAGCCAGTTCTAAGGATGAACTCTTAGAAGGAACACATGAAAAGAGCTCTTATGTGTACTTTCAAGGAGGTTTTTGCTTATCAAAAAGTCAAATTGCAATGTAATGTGGGATATGATACAGGCAGTTGCATAGAGATTATGGAGGAGGAATTGATAGCCAAGATTAAGTGAAAAGAGGAACAGAATTTTCATGCTGAGTTTGGAAAAATCATTTGAGCAAGAGATGATAGCATGTACAACTGCCATGGCCAGAGCATAAGGGAAAATGACATATGCAAACCATGGCAAAAATTTGAGTGGACTTTAGGGATGTGGAAGAGTAGGGTCTTTGGTTACAGAATTTCACAGACTGGAGTGTAAATGCTGTCTCTAGAGTTGGGCTGTGGACAACCAATGCCTCCCAAGTTCAGCATGACACCCTGGTTGATGAACCGGGTTGGTGTGTGGAGTGGCATTCATAGCCTAAACTTTGAGGTGCATGTTTGACCCATAGTATTTACTTCTTATTCTGGCCCATGTTAATTTTGGAAGATAACAGTGAAGGGGGTACAAAAGTGTATTTGCATTTTATGTATAAAATATTTATACCTGTTAAATGCATTTCATATTTAAATAAAATATGCATAAGGATTAATAAGTAATTTAGAGCTTAAATTGGAGAACTAAGACAATGAGAAAACACCAAAGGTTATTATGTATATGTAATATAAAAAGGCCTCTCACAAAATAATGAAGTGCTTTTATATTGTTGTATTAGAAGAATTATCTTCTGATGTAGGTTTCCAAATGGAAAATTGCAGTTAAGTACAAGGCACTCTTGTTGTTGTTGTTGTTTTTCAATTATAAAACATTTAGGTGCCTGAGGTTTTCATGACAAGGTGGCCAGCATCCATCTGCTATCCAGTGTAGTTTCTGGCTTCATTCCATTTCTTTCCCGTGACTGAGGTGCATTCCTTTCCTAATAACATTTGCTGTCCTGAGACATTATTAAAGAGAATCTAATGCCGTTTGACATTTTAGGTAGAAGCCATTGATATTGTTGCATACTTTACAGTTTTTTTTTTTAATTTACCGAAAGAAATTTCCTTTCCTAACAATAAAATATTTTCTACTGTTTGTGAACATTATGGATGGTAAATGCTAAGCCTACCTTTCCACTAGTAAGAGGACCAGAAGTCTCTGGTGGTTTCCTCAGGCAGATTCTGCTCACTGCTCTATTGTACCCCAAGGTTAGCATGTCCTAACTTGTGGGTAGCTTGTGATAGAATTTGTGATTAGGAGCCCCTCTCCTCATTGGGGAGATAGTGAGCTCAGTAGTACAAGGTTGAAAATTGTCAGTAGGATTATTCCTTAAGCTGTAGTAATGTCCTGACCACACTGTCCAATGTTACTTTCCATTGGAGGGTTTGGGGATATTTCATTGTCAGTGCTTCCTTCTCTTCAGTCTACTACTTACTGTGTTTTTACAGGTTTTGACAGTTGGTTTTCTTGCTTGCAACCAAGGAATTATGTAAAGATTATTTTTTCACTTTACCCTGTTCTCTTTCTCTCTCTCTCTCTCTCTCTCTCTCTCTCTCTCTCTCTCTCTCTCTCTCTCTCTCTCTCTCTTTCTTTCTTTCTTTCTTTCTTTCTTTCTTTCTTTCTTTCTTTCACCAGGAATGGAACTCAGGAACATGCACTTGCCAGGCAGGAACTGTGCCACCAACCTAGATCCACTGCTGTCCTTTATCTTTCTATTACGAACTTCCACAGCAGATTCACAGGTGACCTGTGCAGGTTCTGCCAGTAGTTAGCTCGAGGCCCCTGCAGACTTGGAAAATTGATCCATGTAGACATCATTTCCCTCAGTTTACAGTTAAGTACATTCATTTCAGTGTTCTGAAGAATGGGGGAAGATGCTAAAAAATGGTGTGTAAATCCCTCTGCTTTCTTCTGCTTTTCAGGTATTTCAATGTGGCTTTGTTCAAAAAGGGTTCTAACATTTATTTAGGCATAGCTAACAAGTTACTTCTTTCAAAACCCATGCCTTTTCTCAGTATTTTATACCACGAAATACCTTCTGAAGTGAAGATCAACACCTGACACTTCCCTTCTTGTTTTGGCCAGTAACTTGTTTTTTTGTTTGTTGTTTTCTCTCTCTATCTATCTATCTATCTATCTATCTATCTATCTATCTATCTATATATATATTTAGGAGGTTTTCACAGTAGGGAGAGGATACTTTTGTTCCTAGCCTTCAAACTTGTTGCTGTAACTGAGTGACAGGAGTCTTGAAATTTATGCATGGAATCTCAAATGTTCCTCCAGAGTACTTTGTAATAGACTGAGTGTAAAAATCTGAGTTTAACTTGGGCCTAGTATTTGTAATGGGGTTGAATCCCATTATATTCCTTTCTCTGGAGTTACTCATCACTAAACTCTTTTTGAGCTTCTGTTAGAAGCAAGGTATTGCAGGAAGCCTGGCGTTGGATATAAAACCCTATGCTTTGTACTCAGTGTGAAAGTGGAAGAGAGGTTGCATTTAGGACTGGATATACTCTCAGGGGTAATTGCTATAAAATGTGATCTTCAGAAAAACCTGGAATCTTTAGAAGAAAATAAAGATTCAAAGACTCTCTCTAAAGGTACTGAATCTGAATCTTTAGGAAGTTGTATTTCGAATAAACTCTTTATACAGTTCTTATGTTCAGCCAGGTTTGGGAAGTGGAGCGTTTTGTGGAACACTAACTCTTCTAACTTTTCATAATTTCTTAACAGAAATGAGCCCAGGAAGTCTGGGTTTGAAGCAGGTTTTCTTACACTAGGATTGTTCAGAGGCTTTATGTAGATTAAAAAGTGCACATTTTTAAAACTTACTTGACTATGGGGTGATCTTCCACTTCCATTCCGCCTTCCCTGCCCTTCACTCAACCCAGTAGTAAACTGCTACTGTTGTAGGTCTTAGCCCTGTGTTCTCATTAGAATCATCAAAATTATTGGCTTCTCATTAAAATCGTTGAATTTTATTGGCCTGTGTTGAACATGGGTTCTGAGTAATAGAATATTTTAAAGATTCCCAGGTTCCAGGTTATTTTATTGAGGACAACATGTTTAGTAGTAGCATACTCTTTGGATATACAGTGGTTTGGAAAATTTAGCCTTAATGTGTTCCATGTAGAGGCCCAGTTTTGAAAAATTATTTTCCATCCATCAGGGAGTTGTACTCACTTTACATATAAAATGTCATGTTTCAAGAGTATGTTTTAGTGTGTCTTAGTCTGTTTTGTATTGCTAAAGTAAAATACCTGAGATGGGTGCTTTTTAAATAAAAAACATTTATCTATCTTAAATTTTTTAAATCAAG
Source organism: Hydrochoerus hydrochaeris (assembly GCA_004027455.1). Lineage (NCBI taxonomy): Eukaryota > Metazoa > Chordata > Mammalia > Rodentia > Hydrochaeridae > Hydrochoerus > Hydrochoerus hydrochaeris. The sequence goes on along the minus strand of PVLA01000949.1, from coordinate 215,493 downwards.
AATGTAATGCAAGTATCTGTTAGATTCTGGTGAGAGCTGCATTGCACAGGTGTAGTAGTGGTAGGAGAAGAGAATTCACAGGGCCAGACAAGAAACCAAGAAGGTTGAAGGGCTTGTGCTATTTTTACAACAACATATACTCAGAAGAACTGACTGGGGTCCATAAGAGCTATGTTAATTCTTTCGGAGGGCATCGTCTGCACTGACCTAATCATCTTCAACTAACCTCGCTTCTTAAAGGTTCTTCCACCTCTAACCACTGCCACACTGAAGACCAGTTTCCAGCAGGAGAACCTCTGAGGAATACCCTCATAGCACGTTTTAAGCGAGTTTTGGTCATAAGGTGTAGCAATAATAGGAACTCTACCTTAATGTCTTAAGATGCTTTTATTGTATGATCTCATTTAAACTTCTGATAATCCTATGAGTTTGGTGTGGTGATCTCTAAATTCTAGATAACAAAATTGAGAATCAGCGAGATGAAATTGACTCGGGTCATACCGTCAGTATATGCTATCAAATCCCAGGTATGCCTGACTATCAGTAAAAGCTCTTAGCCAATTTGGATTTCTACCTAGGATTCCTTAGACACATTTATGATAATGACCAATATGTGCTTAAACACCTTAGTATGTAGATATTGCTATCAGATTTAGATTTTATTATAAGCAGGTGAATCTTCTTAAATTATGGAGATGTGAAAGGAGTTCCAAACATTAAAAACCATCTCAAAATAAAAAGATTTTGGTATATGAATAAAAGCACAATTTTTATAGATTTGTAAATTAGTAACTGGAACATATAAATTATATATTTTTCTTTTTATAGATGTGTGTGAATATTCATTGTTTAAATATATTTTTATATAGACAACCTTCCAAATATTGCTTAGCTTATAGAAAATATTGAGTTTGATAGATGTTTTATTACTGTGACCACACATTTAAACAAAAGGAAAATAATGATTTTGACTACTGACAACACAACTTTGAAGGGGATTTATGTACTAGTCCAAATGTATGGTTATTAGTCTCTCAGAAATGATACTTCATTTTAAAAATTAAGACATTTAGATGTAGTTTTATGAAGCATTATGACATTTCGATGAAGTTTTTCAGTTATATGTTTTTTTATTTGACAGAGAACATAGAGTAATATGTAAATGACTTTATAGAGTCCAAGTGTGGTGGTTAATTTTAGGTGTTAACATGGTTAGGCCATAGTACCCAGATATTTAGTCAAATATGTCTGAATGATGTTATGAAGATTCTTTGAACATGAAATTAATGTTAATATCATAGGATTTTGAATGCAGTATTTTCTCATATGAGTGGGCCACATTCAGTCCGTGAAAGACCTTCAGATTGAGGCTGACCTCCCTGTAGGGAGACAGAATTTTCCCAGCAGCCTGATTTGTGGATCGTCTGTAGCATTAACTCTTTCTTGGATCTTCAGCCTGCTGACTCTGATGATTTTGTATTTGACAGCCTCCATAATTAATTTCATTAATTCCTCAATGACCAGCTCTGGCTCTGTCTCTGTCTGTCTGTCTGTCTCTCTTTCCTTCTCTTATTATTTCTGTTTCTATGGAGAATCCTGCACCAATATTCTTTTTTGATTATTTAAAGTTCATCTATTATTTTAATGAATTTTACATGGAGTCATTTTCACAAAATTTCTATCATTTGATGAGTGATGGATGGAACCTAATTCAACCACCTGTGATATTAATGGTGTTTCAGTGTGATTTTTGGCAGCTTCAGAGTAATTAGGAGAACAGAAATTTTAAGAATGTAGTTTGTTGCGTTCTGTAAATTTGTGGGTTTATGGCTTTCTAAGTATGGATTTGACATCTGGTCCGAGTGGGATAATTTATAGAAATGTGAGTGGAATCTCCTAGAATTCGTTTCATTGTTCCACTTAACTTACAACTACCATGTACTGTTTAAGTGCTATTCTTTTAGTCAGAAAAGAGAGAAGTCAGACATGGAACCTGCTGTGATGGATCTTAGAGTGTGGTAGGGTTTACTGATAAAGGAGTTAAGCCCTTTGAACTTCAAATAATTGTAAACTGTGTAGATACATGAAGAAAAGAATAGCAGACAGATATGAGCAGGATCTACTTTAGAAGGCATAGGAAGGTGTTTTGGTGAATGTGAATTTTGACATATGAAACTTGAGAGGAAGCTAGAAATACAATAACCATAGAAGAAAGATCTAGGCAAAGATATAATGGCAAGTAGGGAACTTTGGTTAAGACCTTGATTTGCAACCTGGCATAAGTTTTATTTATAGACAATGAGACTGCCTTTAACCAACAAAGTCTTGGGCTATGCTAAGTGAAGGATTCTATATTTGGAATGCTATCGGAGAAATGATAGTATTGGACAGACAGGGATACCTTAGTTGAATTCCAGTTTAAGAAGATGTTACTATTCAAATAATAATTTCATAATTTGTTAGTTTTAACATATGTTTAATTCTGTATCTTTTTTTTTTTTTGGACTGGGGATCGAATGCATGTCCTTACGCTTGCCAAGCAGGTGCTTATACCACTGAACTAAATCCCCAGCCCCAATTCTGTATCATTTAAACCACAATATGAATCATTTAGGTAATAGATAAATATGTATTTGGTATGGATATGACTATTAGGAGTATGGATTACTGTCTAAGGATGACTCATTCATACTTGTCTAGAGATCCTAAACTTTCTAATGTAACTTTGCTGGTTGTGAGACTCCTCATACTTTGGGAAGCTAGCTTTACTCCTGGCATTGCTTGAAAGTCTAGGCTCACTGACTATGTGAATTTTATCAATGATTCCCTCCATCCCCTCCTTTTTTCTTTTCTTGTTTCCTTCTTCCTCCTTTCCTTAACTCCCTGTTCATCTTTCTTTCTCTTGCAAAGAATAAATGTTGGAACAGTATCGAATATGATGAATATGTCATTTCAAGTATAAGAAGTTACGTGCCAGAAGATACATATCTTCCAGGTCTACAGAATTGTAAAATACATTCCCATTGAACTTACAATGTATATGGAGCCTTTCACTGAAGAATACAAGCAAATGTCAAACTTGTAACTTGGCAGAGTTTCTGTTTCTCAATGTGAAGAATTCAAGTATACAGATTCCATATAGATTGTTGAAATGAAAAGTTGAGGTAACCATCTTCATAATTCAAAGAAAAAATCTGCAACTGATGAAGATACAGGGTCTGGGACTTTGACTAATTTAGATGGATGACTAATGTTTCATTTCCCTGGATAATGTCTGAACTATCCATTTCAGTTTGACTTTATAATCCTTTGTATTTTTAAATTGTTCTTCCTTAAAGGTTATCAGTCTGTAACTATATATTTTAATTTTATTAAAAGATCCTTCATCAAAGTAAGTCTCCATTTTATCACTTTCTGCTAGCTGTTTTCCTTAGAGTTAATGCTGTTACATTTTGGTTCCAGAGATATTTATTGTGTATGAATACACATGTATATGTTAACATAGTTCTCAATTGTTTGCAGTTGATTATTCAGTGTTTAAACCCCTATCTGGAAGTTATAATGCTGCACTATTACTCATCATTATTTATGTGCTTTACAGTCCTTTGTTACTATAAATTAAGTCATTGTGAACAGGTGCAACTTTTCTGTCCAGTTCAAGTGGGACACTTTAGAGAAATGCAAATGAAATTCCTTTCTGGAATTTATTTTATTCAGCTTAATCCATAGTACTGCTGAATTCTAGGACTAGATCCTACAGATATAAAGGAGAGAAGTCTTACATGGATCCTGCTGTCCTAGAGCTTGGAATCTGGTAAGAGCTACCAAAAAATGAGTTAATTAAAAAATTAACATTTGAAAATAATTGTAAACTGCATAGGCTCTCTGAAGGAAAGTAGAAGGGGTAACTTAGAGATAAACACTACAGTATGCAGGATCTACTTTAGATGGCATCATCCAGGAAAACCCCAAAAGATGATTTGGAGTTTCTCAGTTGAATTGTAGTATATTTTGCATGGTTAATTTTATTAATATTTCCAGATTGCCTTTCAAAGGAATTATCACAGCATATAACAGAATATCTTCAAAACAGTGTCCTGCCTTAGAGGCAATAGCCCCTTAGTGATTAGCAGTTCATTATATAATTCATTACCATTAGCAGTGTTTATAAGGCTTTATAATTGATCATGTGTCTAGGTCGAACACCTATGTTAGGGCTCTGTACAACGATATGGTTGGCTGTTGTTTTCTGTTCCACTCCATTAAAAGAGTTAGCTGAGGACTCTCTATTAGAGATTGCCATGCTATGAGTAGTGGGTCTTATATGTAAGTCCATGGTCTTTGAATTTGTGCAGCAGGTGGAAGCCAGAAAAATGTATTTTTACCTTAGGGAAGGCTCAGAATCTGATACTAAGCTGATAGCCTAGCTGATCTTGTGGGATCCTGCAGTCAAGCACTGCAGAGTTAACAGTAAATAATAATTCTCATTTGCTGAGTGCTAACTGTATGCTTGGCACTTTAGTGTACATCTAATTTCTGATCTCTGGAATAACCTTCAAAGGTGGGAATTATCCTTATTTTACAGTTTTGGCAAGTTTAGTTCAAAGAGGTGGAGTGCATTTCTCAAGGTCACTTAACTAATAATAGGGATTTCTCAGTTCTAAAGTCTCTGTTTTTAGCATTGCACTTGCATTTGTGACATAGCTACCCCAGCTTCCAGGGGTGTTTTCTCTGTTATTACATCATTGAAGTTGGCTATCAGAATCACTTTGCTTAACTAATTGTAAAGGTCTTTACTAGTAAGCATTTATGCCAATTTAGAAAGTGTGTTTTCTAATGGGTCTTCTTTTGAGTGATCCAGTTTTTACCATGCTGTCTATTAGAAGGATGATCAAATATATCTGTTATTTCTGTACCTGGTAGTAACATGTCTCCTTTTGTAACCTACTCCTTAATATTTCTGATCTAATACCTCCCAAGATTTATTGAGGTGCTACAGTTTTTAGCGCTATACTGACTGTAATTAGTTGCTGACATATAAGGATTTATTATTGGCGATTTCTTTAGAACTTTGTTTTGTGTATTAGGGTTAAAAGATAAGCGTTAGAATTTCAGATTTACAGTTTTTGATTTGTACTACTTAACACATCAAAACTGCCTTTGGGATCACCAGACAGCTTAACGTGGAATAGATCACACTGCCTCTCTATCTCTAAGTAAAACTGAGCTATGTAGCAAAGTAAGATTATTGATGATGTTGCATTGTCAAATTAATTCTTCTTAATTAAGCCCTGGTCAATTTTTAAATATATAAGTGGTTTAGAAGAATTCAAAATACTGGTTTAGCAAACTAGGAACTGGAAAAACAGTAATTCCACAAAGATGTAAAGAAAGAAATCAAGACAAAACGCTAGACTATCAATGTATGAAGAACAAGTAAAAAGAATCTCCCTGTGGCCGGGTTGGTAGTTAGAATAAAGATCAGGAAAAAATCACTGCCTAAATTCAGTGGTCAGTATATCCTTTTGAAGAATGTACTGAAGAATTTAAGTGAAATTCTCACACTGTGACAGAAATTTTAGAGAGAAGAGTGGAGTCTATTAAAAAATTTTGAGGAGGTAGTAGCGCCAGAAAAACAAAAACATCAGCATGAACTTTCACTCTCACTTTTTTTGTCACATAGTTTAATCATGCCAGTAAAGTCAACTTGTGTTGGTAAAATGAAATAGGTTGTCCTTGAGACCATACATTTCCAAATACCTTGTTGGGCAATGATTTTGTTTTCAGCAGCTTTATTGAGGTACATTTGATATATATAAAACTGCCGTGTGATGGATTTAAACATACACATACACTGGTCAGACCATAATCATTACAATTAGGGTAATAAGTATAACAATTGAACCCAAACTTTTTTTTCTCCCCTCTTTTTTTTGCTTATAAGAACATTTGAAATCTCGCTTAAAATTTGTTGAATGCACAATACTTTATTATATGCCACATTTTACCTATCCACTCATCTGTCAGTGGACATTTAGGTTGTTTCCACAGCATGGCTCTTGTGCATCAGGCTGTAGTGAATGGAAGACTGCACATAGAACTTCTACATCTGTCCCTCTGAGGTTCTCTTTCCAATTTTGGGAATGTTCATATTTCTGTGAATATTTATAATTTCTTCAAATTTTTGTGTATTTTAATTTAAAAAAAAATCTCTTCACAACTCTTTAGAAGAAAACAAGAGACATTATGGTAGCCACTGTAGATCTCCTGTTGTCTTGCTTTGAAATCTGTGTCACTTATATTGTTTTCTTCTGATATGCTTTGTTCTGTTTTGTTATGTTTAGTTTTACCCTCTTTAAAATTAAATAAAAATTATCTTCATATTTAGAATTTCCCGTCTCCTGACTGTGATCACTTTGATTATGCCTTTGTGTTGTGGTCAAATGCCCCCACCACAGCATGTTTTAATTGCAAGCATCTCTTGATGTGGAGTTCATTTTGATGTTTAAATATTTCTGTCTTCTTTATGGAATATCCTTTAGTGAATATGTTTGTTCCTTAATTCAGTAATTTCTGTCTAGTTAGAAAACATGGACTATTATATGATAGAATGGAAAAGGAAAAAAACATAGATTTTTTAAATTAATATTGAAGCACACTCAGTGTGCTATACAGTTTCTGGTATTAAGGTGTTACATAAATAGATGAGTGAATTCTAATTTTGAACCTTTATCTGATGTCTTAGTACTTTCTGGCAATAAGAAATAGAGGTCTGGATTTCCAGTAGATTTATGCCTTACAATTAAGAAATATTGATCTAATAATTTTTTGTCCTATGGACTTTAGTGATGAATAAGATTTATTTAGCAACTTGCAATATCATAGCTTTTTTTTTGGGGGGGGGGTTACCGGGGATCGAACTCACAACCTTGTGCTTTCCAGGTAGGCACTTATACCACTGAGCTAAATCCCTGGCTATCATAGCTTTTGATTGATAATGATAGTTCCTTAGCAAAGAACTGTTTTGAATGGAATGGCAATTTAAGGTTTTTTCATATAAAAATGAAGTTCTATTTGTGGCAAGGTTGAGATCAGGAAAGGGGAATGTAACTTCAATATGGTAGAAAACTTTCCATATACTGTTTTTTTTAAAAGTATATTTTGGTTTCTGTTCATTGTAAGCAATGAGACTTACTCAGGTTCCACTCAATACTAGGGGTTTACTAAAGGGGAAATAAGAACTGAACAGAGAAATGTCTTCCATATGAAAGATTCTGAAAGAAATTATGGGAAGTTATATAATCATATTATACCTGAACTTCACCTAGATGGTAAGAAGTGCAAGTCTAAAAGATTATGTGGGATTTTTGAAACTTTTACTTGATTAGGAATTCTAGCATTTTATAGACTCATTATATGACTGTTTTACACAGTTAATATGAGTTATCTATTGATTTTGTTAAAATTATTTGCTCTTCTCAAGAGAATATTGAATTGGATAAATCACCATCTCCCCAGTTTGATACACAGTATTCTTGCTAGGGTCCACCTCATACCCTGTAGATCTGCTTTCATTTATGTGGTTTCCACCACTATGCCAGTAGCAATGAATGAGGTTACCACTAGAATGTTCACAGAAAATTAGTATTTCAGAGACATTCTAGAAGTACTGCTCTGTGAATCATTCTTTAGAACCTAATAGATGGTTTCTTTTTCCAAAATCTCAGAAGAAATTCAATATTTAACCAAATTAAATTGAGGAAGGGAGAAGGAAGTAACCTGTTCTTAATATAGTAGAAATTCAGGCTGATTTAACTGGTGTGTGGCTCAATAATCATTTGAGAACAAGCACCATGATTGAAACTAGACTTGTTTTCTTTGCAATTGATTGCTAGAAATCAAGAACATTCCTAAAATATCAAAGAAATTGCATAAGAGATAATTTGAGTCTGTTCCATCTTTATATACCAGCCAAGAGTTCTCTACAACCCCACCAATTATAGAGGGATCAAAATGCATGTAGGAAATATATGCCAACTTCAGTTCAGTTGCTGAGTGCCAAGTAGTCTTGCACCTATACGACGGTAGAGGTTTGGGATAAATGGAGCCACATTCATCATTGTTGTAGAACTCTGCCAGTGTTTAAATGGTGCTACAGGGAGCTATAAGTCATGCACCAAATTAAAAGATTGTGGGCTCCACTGGTGTAGTCAAAAGCAAGCTAAAAGCTAAGTGGCATCAGACCAAGGGTAGAAGATAATTTGACACTGAATTTTCTTCTTCTTCTCAATGTCATTCTTTCAAGCAGAGCAGGAACAAAGGAAGTCCCTGTGGTTAAAAGATGTTTATTTCTACATGCCCATTTCTCTTTCAAATGAAAGGCTTTTGCAGAATATGTTTCAGTGAAGCCCTTGAAAGAAAGTGACATGTTACTTACTAAATGGGAAGACAAAGATAGAGCGCTTATTAACATTTATACAGCCAGGGCTTTATCTGCTTGCAGATAATTTGTGACTTATTTTTAATCTTCTGCCAGTTTCTTTCCTCACTGTTCTGTTTACCTGCTGATTGCAACCCTGAACAAATCCATCATTGCTGAGCATTTAGTGAATTCTGCTTTTTAAAATTGACTAGAAGAAAACATGTATTTCCAAAATGGACATTTTGATGCTAGCTGATGTTTGTTAATTGATCATTATTGCAAAATACTCAGTGCTTTAAACTTAATATTTACAGAAACCTCATGATGTCAGTAACTATTGTTACTACTGTTTATTGATAAGTGGAGGCTTAAAACGTTAGCTGACTCATCAAGGTCTTGGAGATGGCAGACCTGGGATGTGGATGTTATTAGTTAGCTTTCCTGTTGTTAGGACCAAATACCTGACTCCCACTATTTAAAGGAGAAAATGGTTTATTTAGCTCATAGTTTCATAATATTCAGTCCATAACTAGATGGATCCAAGGCTCAAATATTATGGCAGATGGTTGTGGCTGAATTCATGACAAATTGGAAGAAGATCAGAACATTGCCAGAGAAAAAGGGGCAAGGGATCGGATACAGCACCCAAGGTCAGGAATCTGTGATCCACCTGACACAACCAGGTATGTCCTTTAGTAGTCTGCTAAGCATTTTTTTTTCCTATTTTTTCTTTTTCTCTTGGCACTGAGGATTGAAACCAGGGATTTAGCATTGAGCCCTTATTTTAGTGTTTTATTTGAAAACTGGCTTTCACTAAGTGATTAAATAACCCAGACTGGAGTAGGATTTGCAATTCTACCTTAGCCTCCCAAATTGCTGGGCTTGTAGATGTGTGCAGCCATACTCAGCGCAATCAGTTCAAGCTAACAGTCATCATTAATTCTCAAAATCCACCTTTTGTCAATTTGATAGCAAAATATATCTCTTTAAATTATACTTAATCTACAAAGAAAGGCAGTAGCAAGTTTAAATTTCCACCAAATATGATACAGCTGTTCTGTTGGACAACAAATAGTACAATAATCCCTTCACCAAAGTCTCAAAAGTTTCAGCATTTTTCAAATGTTCAAGTTGAAACTTTCTCTGAGATTGAAGTGAACCTCTGAAAAAGTCAGAAAATAAGTTATATAGTATGAATGTACAGTGGCACAGAATAATTCCTAAAGGGAAAAATAAAGAAGTAGGAAAGAATAGAACCAAAGCAAGAGCAATACCCAACAGGACAACCATGATTCCTATAGCAACATGTCTGGCAGGTGGTAAGATGTAAGTTGCACAAAGTTTGGGTGGCTCCACTACTACGGCCTTACTGGGTGCAGTCTGCATTTCTCTCACTTTGGCTTGCTCCACTCCCTGCCTTTGGCTTTTCTCAGAAATCACTCCACGTTATGGCATCTCCAACTTCCAGAGGTCTCCATAGCACTTTAACCTTCATTCCCACAGCTTCACGTATTCTCAAGGTAAATTCCTGGCCTTCCAGACCTTCCTTTGAGATTTGGGTAGGGGCCTTCATAACTCCTCAATTCTTGCATTCTCTAAGCCTGAAAACCTGGGATCATGTGGATGACAACAAGGCCTGCTACCAGCATAATAGCCAGGCCTTCTAAACCATGAGTGTGGTGGCTTCTAAATACCTGGATGGCTGAGCACAATGAAATTAATGCTGGGAGCCAATTCACTAAAATGTCTTTCTCAGGCAGGAATCTCAGGTTTATATCTCTGCACCCTTGAGCCTGTGGTGGGTGGGGTCTTGCTGATTTCTGAGATACACTCAAAGCATCTTTATTCTTGTCCCTTTATAAAGTACTTGGCTTCATTTTAATTGTGCCCCTTTTGGCCCCAGTGATACACATCATTTGTTTTGAGCAAAAGTTAAATATTTTGAAGTTTTCTGCACATTTTTTTGCCTTAAATTTACTATAAATCTGGCCAAAGTTCATGATGGCTAGGAAATGTAACAGAGAAACAGTATCAGTGAGAAAGGTGTGAGGTGCCAGATGAAGACCCTAAGATCATGCCTCCATGACCCACTTAGATACATTCAGAAGTATCCTTTACCAATTATTTAAGTGTTTCTTGATCTAGTCAGATAGATCTGTTCACATATATGAAAAGATTTAAAGTGACATAGGATTTAGATCTAGTTTACTTTTATATAAAGATCAAATGTAGCATAGTAAAGGAAAGTAGAGAAACAGTTGGTTGGAAAGATCAAAAAATGAATGTAGCTTGCTTCCTATTACTATGAACTTGAAAAAATAGACTAGTGTTTAGTTTTACAGGAATATTTGATCTACAAATTGATTGAGTGTATTGTGTAGAAGAATTATACAAAATATATTCCTTGGATCATGAAAGAACTATAGATCAGTTCCTAAGGTCAAATATGTAAAATGCTTCTTTTGTTGATTCATAATATATATTAACACATTACAGGCCAGAGAACTTGTTTAGGAAAATGAATAAATTATGCAAATTTATTAATTTGAAATTTCTCAAGATTTAGCAACTTTAATTTATCTTATTATTATTTTGTAACACCATGAAACCTTTGTGTAGATCCTTTCCATTAGTGTTGGATAGACATCTTTGCAATTATAAACAAAAGAGCTTCCTTCATTAGAAGGAAGTTGACTTCCTCATTGCGTTGTGAGAGAGTAGTAGTTTATGTTATTAAGGTAAAAAAAGTTGCCTTCATCATGCCATTTTGAGCTCTCTTATTCTCAATCAAGTGTTGATGGCTTTAAATTTTTTTTAGAACATATATAGAGAAAGCATGTTTCTTGAATTTGATTTTCCTTTCTTTTAACAGGTCTTATTTTCCTGGATATATTTCTACTTGTTTAAAAGCAGATGCTGTCTGAAAAATTCCTGAAAACCATAAATATGTTGAAAAATTTTGAGATAAACTCTTCACCCTGTTATAAAAGTTAGATTGCTTTAACAGTTGGTCTTTTTCATCATCTGCTTGGCAGTTTGATGACCTTGAGCACATTTCCTAGCTGTTATATAATTCAATGTCTTCACTACTTAACTAGATTGTTCATAAAATTACATATGATATATCAGTATTTATATGAACAATTAGATCCAAACACATTTACATTGGTAGTTTCATGAATGAATCTTGCATCAGTACCAGAGAGACTTATTTATCAGAAGAAAGTTTTCCAAAACCAGCATGTTAGATAAACTTTACATGTTATAGTTTCTTTAACTTAAAATTATCCACATTGTGAATCAGAATACATTTTAAGACTTTTTAAAGAAATTGATTAAAGATCTATACTGGTAAAAGTGGCAGAGTGCACTGTAACTTTATCATTAAAATAAACTATATGGCTCTATCTGTATTATTTCACTTCAGTTATAACTTTTATTTTTGTCATATGGGGAGTTTGCATGTGTTTATCATCGATGTTTCATGTTTTTAAAAAACGCTGCTTCAGAGTCTTTCTTCTGAAGTTGAACTTTAATTCTAGAGAAAAGACATTAGTATAGCCTGCTTTTCTGGAACTCTAACCTGAGAGCCAGATCTGACAATATTAAGTGTATACAACAGATTCAGGACAAGATTATAATTCAAACCTCTGATTTATTCAACTCAGTAAGAGCATACAATATGAGTGAGTAGCAAACTTGTTGGAGATCTGTAAGTATGAAATCAACAGTATTTAATTCAGGTAATAAAATATTCTTAAACACACACTACATTAAGAAGGCAGAAGTTGCAGTTCTAATTATATGTCTTAACTACATGTGGGATATTTATAAAGCAGCTTATCAAAAAAAGAAGCTTATCAAATTATATGTAAATTTGTTCCTTTGGCACAATTTCCCTGTATAAGCATTATTATTAGTTCAGTATAAAATGCTTGTTATCAAAATTGGCTGTAGCATAATTCTGGGTTTGAATAAGTAGTTCCATTTTTATGGTTCACTTTGCAGTTCTTTGTAGCTACTGCTGTTGTGTGCAGTTTTCATTTTGTGTTTTTTGAATAATAATAATTCATAGATCTACAGTTTCTTATCTGGAACTTCTGGGGTCAAGTGTGTTTCAGATTTTTATATTTAAAAAGGGTAATATCTACCTGTGCTTTATGCTCTGTTATATTCCAATAAGAGTTTTAGTACTCAAGCTTATTGACATTTCTTAATGTTTGAATGAAAGAAAGATCATAAGCAATTTCTTTTCATCTAAGGTCAGATTTTGCTACCATTAAATTTTTCAAATAAATTATTGGATATTAGAATTGCAGATATTAGGTTATGAACCTGTGGTATTAAATGTCATAGTTAAGTTTTATTGAGCTTACTGCAAACTATACATATTATCTTGTTTAATCTTTGTAATTCTTTGAAGAAGGTGATATTATTAATTTCATTTTACCAATGAGGAACAACTTCAGAGAAATTGTATTTAAATTGAGTTGGACCTCAAAGCTGGTATGTTTAATTGCTGCATTCTCCATCCTATATTTAAGTGTTCTGTTTTGCAGGTCAGAAATTATCTTATGTCAGCCCAAATGGAGTTAAGGGAAAAGGTAGCACGTGACCAATGAATGTACCAAATCCATGATGGGGAAGGAGATGGGTCTTATTGGTCTTAGTAGCAAAAATTATTTGACTTTGTTTCTAGGATATTACCATTAGAATAAGTGTGCTTTTGAACATTATAGTGTTTTTCTTACCATCTCTATCATTCAGATATTTGGTTGGAGAAGGAATATGATATTTGTTTAGACAGACAGGTGGATAGAAAATATTTGAGAAAGGTATAATGAATACCATGTGGATGGAACAGTGTTTCTAAAGAGAAATTGGCTGTTTGGAAAAGAAGGTATGATTAATGTGGGAACAGAACAGACTCCCTTGAAATATTCATTTTTTATGGATGAAATATTCATTCTTTACATTTGAAGATGAAATTAAAAATCATGTGAAAATGTCATTTACTTTTTTTAAAGAGTAAGTTGTTTTGAATTTACCACCTGCATGATATATCCTAAAGTTGGACTTAGAATATAAGTTCCTGTTTGAGTTAGCACAATTTCTATCTAGGTTTCTATCTCAGACTTAGAACCAATGATTCTGTTTTTTAACCTGAGTGCTACAGTACTTCTAACTAGATAGCCAGTGGGCACTGTGCTAACTCAGGTGATCCAGAGAATCTGTGTATGTTCTTACCCAGCATATCTCCCACCCTGACTCAACAGAATTTAAAAGACTGGGGATGTGGTGGAGATGTTATAGGACTCCTATAACTCTGTCACAAGGAGCCTTGTGATAACTACTTTTCCTTTTTTAGTTTTTTTTTTTTTTTTTTGTACTAGGGATGGATATTTTAGTATATGTGCTGTCAAAGTGAAGACAGTATTGGGACTTTTCATTGAGGTTTATTGCCAGCCCTACATTTTTTTTTTTGGAGACAGTATGATATGTCAACTTGATTGGTTTGGGCTTCCGTCTAGGGGATTCATGAAATACAGTTCTAGGTGTTTCTTTGGGTCGTGACTTTGGAGGCATGACTGAGGGTACTGCGTGTAGTTGCTGGCCTATTTCCTGGTTGGGATTGTTCCCTTGTTCTTCCCACCCACTGTGAATTAAAGAGCTTCACCATACCCTTCTGCCATGATATCCGTATCTGCCCAACGTGTATATAATCTCTTGAAAACATGAGCTAAATTAAATCTTTTCTCCTGTAAATTATGGTTGTGAAGTATGAGGTCTCAGTAATGAGAAAGCAGACTAATATAGATGGAATCCCACTAAATTCCTTGCACATTTGATCCTCCTGTATCAGCCTCCCTGAGTGCTAGGATTACAGGTGTGCACCCCCACACTTAGCTTCCATGTTAATTTCCTAGTGTCTTCACCTTGGGATAAGTCACACACAAAAAAGTCTGGCTTATGTACTGGGAAGAACCCATGCTAGCCACTTAGAAAAACACCAATTCTTGGCTAGCTGTCTACTATCCAAAACTCCTAGCTGATACGCCAGACATGCGTCACGTGTATTGCCTTGGACAGTCCTATTGAACCAAGTCTGCAGATTACTTCAGTGTGAAGTGCCACCTGATGAAATTTGGGTGGATTTCCCAAGAGGCACTTGCTTAGCAGAGGCCAGATACAGAAATGTGAGAGATAATAATCCATGGAAAGCCACTGTTTGCCAGTGTATATCCAAAAATAGGCTTGTTGTAAAGAGGGAAATAATGTGTGATATTCCTTAAATGAAAGTGAACAGCTGTTTTATTATAATTGTTTTGACAATCTAGAAACCAAAGTCTTTTTCTCTAATGTCCTCAGAGGTTTCATTATAATTCACCATTGTGATGAGGATAGTGATCATGCTGCATTCTCTGGTTAACTACAAAGGATGAGTACTTATGATTGGCTGATATACAAGATGATCATGCTTTTACCTTAGGGAAGAAGTTTTAAAATTTCTGTCTTTTGCTCACTCATGTTTATTTTTTTCATGAGTTTTCAACTGAGTGGGATATTCTAGACTACTAAAGCTTTATTATCATTAAGTTTCTTCTGTAGAACTCTGATATATTTCAGTCAGGACGACAGGGTCATTTCTCTGTTGTTACAGACTCTCCATCTGGATGGACACTAAGAGAAATAAAATGTGGTAGATTCTGAAGAGGTGACAGAAAGAGTCAAAGAACAGCTTCTTGACAATTGGTACAGACTGCCAGAGTGAATGTCAGAGAGAAATTAGTTCTTTGGAGGGATTACAAAGGGGATAATGAAATCAAACAAACAAACAAACAAACAAACACAAACACGCAAACAAGAATAAAATAGGAAGGATGGATAGGGCAGGAGTGAAGGATTTGGTGTTAGAATACTGCTGCCTTCAGTAGTAGGGCACATGGGAGGAGCTGAGGGAGGAGAGAAAAGAGGAAGCATTGGTTGTGAAGTCAACACTAAAAGTGACTGTGCCTCATATCTGTAATTCTACCTTTACTCAGTATATTTTCTTGCTGGAGAAGAAATATATATATATATATATATATATATATATATATATATATATATATATAAAATTTTTTTTTTTAGTACTGGGGATCCAACTCATGACCTCATGCTTACCAGGCAGGCACTTATGCCGGTGAGATAAATCCCCAGCAGGACTATATTCTTAATGTTATAACTTTTTATAATCTAAAGTCATTTTTTGTAAAGTTTGTTCTCTCATGTAACTCTTCAGATTTCCTAAATGTCATTGTCTCATCAAATATACATTGATTGTATTTTAATGATTGTTGCTAGCAGAGGAACCAGAAAAACATAATGATATTTTACAAATAGTATTTAAGAGAAAGTTATATATTCCAGTCAGGTCTATTCTCCAAAGAGAATAACAACATTTTTAAAAAAATAAATTTTATGAAATGTCTGCATTTTCCCTAGCTGTACATAGATTGTATTTTCAGGAAAATTTTGTGTAATTATATTATCCTTAATATTTGCAGACTTGCTGTAGAGTTTTAAACTTGAAGAGAAGAAATTTATATTCCAGTACAGCAAAGTAAATATATTTTCTGAGCTTGAATTGTAGTTAAGTAATTTTAGTAAATTATTTGTATGTCTGAGCTCATGAATCATTTTATTTAGCATTGTATCTTATTTTAATTTATCATTGGCTAGGTTCTTTAATAATCTCTTGATTTATTAGGAATCACTTTATAGAATTACATAAAAGTCATTGTTTTCAAATGATTTTCCTATAAAAATTGAGTATGTCTCTTATAAAACTTGTATTTCTTTTCTGTGACTTTTCTCATTCATCTGTTATGAGACATAATGCAGTTTTAGGATAGAATTTTTTAAAAAGACCCCAAATGAGATTCATTTCAGGTTTTTTTTTTCACTTTTAAGAAAAATTTATGAGTTAGAAATTGGGCAATGTGCAACCCAGCTTCACTAAAAAGCATATGCCTTGCTTAGGGTGAGGCATTTGTGTCTTTCACCCCTCATAGATTGCTGCAGTCTTAGGGAAATAGCCCTCAATCTGGCATTATGTATAAGACTGACCCTTAATTTTGTTTGTGTATTAAAACCGATACCTTGGCTCCACAAAAAGGCTAGCTAAATCAGCTTCTCTAGAGTAAGCAGGCCTCACAAGTAATTTCAATTCATATACTTACAGTTGAGTCTGAGAATCAGAAAGACAGATGGCAGGCTGATGGATGATGGGTTCTAATCTGAAGAACAGAAAAGCTGTGAGAAGACACATGGGTGAATCCTTAATTTAGGGAGACCTAGAGTATTATGAACTAGGATATTTTGTAACTTCTGCTAAAATTGTTGGATTTTCTAAGACTTTTTATGACCCTATTTGTCCTAATAGTGTCTCCAGTTGATCTCCACTGCAGTGATTCTCAACTAGAGTACCTTTCTGACCATCATGAATATGGTGATACTACTGGCATCTAGTGGGTAGAGGCTGTGGATGCAACTAGCTCCATGTAGTATATAGGAGAACCCCTTTATTATTTATGATTCTCCAGAGAAACGGAAAGTCTATGGTATCCTAGCTCACCAAGTAAGACAGGAAGAGTTTCGTTTTTTTAAATTTATATCTTTCCTTGATGGGATGGGATTCACCTGCATTGGGGGTGGGAAGTATGACTTTGTCTACTCCTTTAAATATTAATATCCTCCAAAGTACGTAACAGAAATGGAATACTGTTTGAACAAATATCTGGATATTTTGGCCCTAACAAATTGTCATATAAAACTACCACAGCTGCCCACAACCAATAATTAACTGAGTCAGAATGTCACTAGTGCAAAAGTTGAGAAGTTCTAATCCTGTGAAGTGAAATGGCATCCTTAAAATAAAAAATATTCTGGGGCTTAGCACTGAGAAAGGTAAGACAGTCAGACAGGAGAGCGGTAGATATGACCTGCATAGACCTCAAGGAAGCCAAATGGAGCTTGGCAGTCTGGCACAGGAGGAGCTGGGCTTAATGTACATTAGAAAATTGAAAAGAGCATTTTCATTAGAATAGTGTTTTTCTTGAAAGTGTTTTGTATTGGTTAATATTATTTAAATGTATCAAGCATACAGGTTCAGAGGTGGGAAGTCCATATAGCTATCTATGTTCTGGTGAATCTAAGGATCCAGTGGCTGCTGAGTGCAAAAAAGCTGAGAGCCTCAGAAGAGGGATCAAAGACCAGTTCCAGTTGAAGAATAAAGGCAAAAAAAAAAAAAAAGAAGAATAAAAGGCCATCCTGGATGTTGCTTGGGTAGTGGAAAATCTAAAGAGGCTGAAATCTGATGTCCTTGGCCAATGACAGTGGCAAAATATCCACCTGACAAGCAGAATGGAGCTTTTCAAATGTAACCCAACTTCCTCCTTTCTGCTTTAATCCACCAGGATGGCAAGTTGACTGCATGATCCCACTCACAGTCTCCTCTCAGTTTGCTGCCCAGTCATGCCTAGAAACACCACCTTAAACACACCAAGAATTGTGCTTTATTAATCTTCAAGATGTCTCTTAACCTAGGCCAGTGATGGCAAACATTTTAGAGCTTTCGATGATGACAAAAGAACAGCCTTCTGTGACATGTGTGCCATGGGTTTGCCACTGAGACAAACGGCCAATTAAGATTAAATGTCACAATATTAATATAACATGTGAGTATTGCTTATCTTACTGTCTGAGAAGATAGGTCAAGTTTAATATCAGCATTTAGACAGTAATCTCTTCTGTGAGATGTTGTGTCATTCTTGAACCTCCAAAACTGGAAATATAAGACAGAAGTAACATAAATGATCAGTGAGAAATTAACGGTAAATCATTTGTTCTCTGACTCTGTCTTTTGAGAAGGAATTGGGAGGGGCCTTTCTGGATGGTGATGGGGATGAAGCATGAGAGATGAGGCTGCTCACTGTGGAGGAGGGGTGCTGTGAAAACACCATGTTTTTTTTTTTCTTTTTGAGACTTGCTGTGTAGGTCACACTGGCCTTGAACTCACTACATACCCCAAACTGGCCTCAAACTCATGGCAGTCCTATGTCGGCCTCCAAGTGTGGGATTACAGGTGTGCACCACCATGCCTGGCTGAAACATTGTGATTTGAAACACATTATTTTATTGTTTTCAAACATGGGTGTCTCTGCCTGAAGTGTGTCTAGATTTGAGTGAATGAGAGTATAATAAGTTTTGGCCTCTGAGTGGGAATATTGCTCAGTGGCACAACACTTGCCTGGTATGCACAAGATCCAGAGTTCAATTCCTGGCTCTAGAAAAAAAAATCGTAGGAAGTTCTGGTGTCATAGGACTTACATTTATTAGAGAGAAGAGGTTGGTGTCATGAAATAATACAGCATTTCTAAGCTTATCTCCTATTACTCTTCTGGTAAATACGTCTTAATTTTCTCTTATGGTTGTATTTTCCCTTGTTCTATCTGTTTATTTCTGATAGGAGTTTTCTTCATTGCCAGTGCTAGAGTTGAGTCTGTGATGCAAGCTGAGGCATTATCATGTCAAACCAGTCTCATCTGTTCAAGGTTATTCTGAAACTCTTTTTTTCCTTTACTGTTATATCAGGAGTCCATACCATAACTGTCGTACTATAGGATTATGGACTCCCAAAGCCTTGTATACTCATAGGTGGGACTTTTAGGAGGTGATTGGGTCATGGATATGTGGTAATCATTAGTGGATTAGTTCACTGAAGAGTTTATTGTTAAACTCATCATGATGTTATAAGGTTAAGCCTGGTTAGAGGAGATAGGTCACTGGGGTTGTGCCTGGCAGGGTCTCTCTCTCCCTCCTTGCTCTTTGATCACTTTGTACTTTCCATACTATGATCTGTTTCTTCTCTGCCATGCTATCTTGCCTTGGAGCCAGCTGGCTATGGACTGAAACCTCTATAAACTATGAGCCAAGATAAACCCTTCCTCCTTCAAGAGGGTGTCAGGTATTGCATCCCAGTGAATAAGAAAGTGTCTGACACCGGAGACTCACCAAGTGAAAATATATTTCAAGGTAGAACAGAACTAAGAGATATATCATTTGTGCTCTTGAATAAAGCTGTACCTGAAACCAGTATCTTATCAGAATTGTTATGCAACCATTATATTTTCCAATTTTTTCTTTTAAGTGGGAATTGAACTCAGGACCTTGCACTTGCCAGGCAGGTACTGTGCTGCTATGCTATTATCACTGGCCCTACATTTCTTTTTTGTTCATATGAATTTGTATTTAAATATTCTTTTACTAATGACTAATAAATATTACATACGTACAGAATTAAGAGAAATTGTATAATGAGAAGTAATAGTATAACTAACTTAAAACTAATGGATTTGTCTTTCATACTCCATTATGTAGTCTTTTATTTACTAAATTAGAACATTGATAATATTCTTCCATTGTTGCATGCTTGTATTTTTGAAAAGTTAGTAAGATTTCACAAGCTACTGTATTAATCTTTTGTTTGAAACTTTTTTTTTCATGTTTCAAAGAGTTTTTACATTTGAGAAGTGCTGTGATGACAATTTTTGAGGTTATAATTCTTGGTAAGTTGAATGATTATTCTTTTTTAAAAAATAATAAATTTGTAGAGGATAATAGAATTATAAACAGAGGCAACAGAATTGATAGACACAGCTAGAAAGAATTGGATTTTTTAATATTAGTTTATTGCAGGAGTTAGTTAATTGTAAAATGTGCTCTTATTCAGGAAAAATAAGTAAATGTTGAAATATATGGATTATTAGTTTGAGGGAGTAGTTGTGTGTTATCAGCCTCAAAATGATTGCAGAAATGAATAAAATAGAGTTCTTAGATAAGACATTTGTGACTTAACAAATTATAATCTGGGAAAAGAAAAATATTTTCACAGTGGCTAACATCACTGAATCAAAATAATTGTGTAGATCATGCTTGAGTTCAGATATAACCTAGATAAATTCTCTAGCTGTGGCACCCATCTGTCAAAAATGAAAACTATGGTTCCCTCTTTAAATGGCTGTGTTAGACTGAGGTCATCTCATTGTATCTAAAATGGACATGAAATGTCAATTTCATACATTATAGTGGCACATTTCATATTGCTCTACTTAAGGTTATGTCAGCCCTACCCATAAAAAGCAAGTGATTTAGGTCTTGTTCTAAATGAACTAGGCAGAGGTATCAGCCACGGGCCCTGCCTTGCCTCCAGAGAGAGGGAAGGGGAGAAGGGGCAGCAGGAACCATTTTTCCAGTCTCTTAACTCGAAATTTTAAGATATTTCAAGTTAGGATGTCTTCGCCATATTTTCCCACATGTTCATTCATTATAATTGGTACTTTTTTGGGTGCTGAATTTTTGAAAAAATGTTTTATTCAAAACTAAGTTTGTTGCCTACCAGTGACTTGTTTGCTTAAGCGTTATTTGTGTACTACTTTATATATTTTTATCACTCTGAGAAACTTATTAGCCTTGTCTAGAAAGAAGATAGTGTTTGGGGAACTTTGCTTGTCATGGCTTTTTTACAAGTGACAGAAAAGCACTGAAGATAATTTAAGTAGGCAAAGGGGGATTTTTAGGAGGAAAATTTTGAGTTCAGTGGAGCATTTGGAGATTCAGTCTTCAAATATGGTAAGGTCAAAGAAACCACAAGCTACAAAGTGCCAAAGAACCACTTTTGAGAGTATCCTATCATTCTCCTGCTGTCTCTTGTCTGTCGGAAGCCATGCAAACATTACCTCTTTCTCTTTGCTTGTGTGGATTGCAATTCAGAGTCCTGGGCACAGTGCATTTGGTTGGCTGAGCATGTATCAGGCTTGGTACCCAAGCCACAGAGAGGCTGGAAAAGTAAGTAGCCACTGAGTTAATTTCCATAGCAGAATCTAATTGCCTGCCAATATATCTTCTTATGTTTGGGACTTTCAAAGGAGAAAAGAGACTCCAAATGATTGGCAGCTATGGTGCTATGGAGTTCTTGGATTAAACATTATTTCTGGGCTTGCTTATGAAGGTGTTTTTAGATGAGATTAACATTTGAGTCAGTAAATTAGATCATCCCTCCCATTGTGGATTGGCTTATCTAATCTTTAAGGGCTGAGATGCAGTACAAAAGACAGGAGAAGAATTCACTCATTTCTTTTTCTGTCTACCTAATTAAGCAAGGACATGGATCTTTGCAGAGTGCAACTTTTAATATCAGTTCTCCTTGTTCTTAGGCTTGTGAACTCAGACTGACATTATAATATTAGATCTTTTATGGATCTTCAACTTGCTGATCTATTTTTCTATCTAAAAGGTATATAAAAACATTACCTTCCTCTCCTATGAGATTTCTCTGGAAAATTCTTCATATAGCAGCAAAGCAAACAAGTTTGTTATGTGTATTTTTAAAATTCAGAATGGGTAAGAGGTAAATTTTGTTGGAAAGTTGTCAAGAGGTTTTTTTAGGATCCTAGGATAGAACATCTTCTCTTCTCCAACAAATGAGGGATGT
The DNA here is from genome assembly GCA_004027455.1 of Hydrochoerus hydrochaeris. Classification (NCBI taxonomy): domain Eukaryota; kingdom Metazoa; phylum Chordata; class Mammalia; order Rodentia; family Hydrochaeridae; genus Hydrochoerus; species Hydrochoerus hydrochaeris. The sequence continues at coordinate 193,537 of PVLA01000949.1, read as the reverse complement.
TATGATTTAGATCTAAAGCATCTCCCCAAAGCCTGTGTGTTTTGAAGGTATTTGGGTTATGGGAGCCCTCTTCATCAGTGGCTGTGTCCATTAATGAGTTCAGTAGCTCAATGTGCTCTTAGTTGGGCCTATTAGGAGCATGACCTGGAAAGCTGGATTTTTGTCCCCAACCCCTCCTTTCACTGTTTCCTGGCTGCCATGGGTTGACCAGCTGCTCTCTGCCATGTACTTCTGCTGTGCTGCTTCAACCTTGGAGCCTGTCCTTATGGACTGAAATCTTGAACCAAACAAAACTTTCCTCTTGAAAATTGAAATTGTCAGTTTTTTTGGTCCCAGTAATGGGAAAGTAAGAGAGTGGATGATGTAGTCTTTTGATTATTGGTTTCATTATGAAGCTTAATTGTCAATTTGGTTGGCCTGGGGCCCACCTAGGAGATTAAAAACACACTTATGTTTGGGTGTGTCATAGATGAGCATAATCTGCTCTTCGGGCTCTGCCTCTTTGGTACTTTCACCTGCCATACTTCTTGTTCCTCCTCCTCTTCCACCTCCTCTTCCTTCTCTTTTCAGCCCTTTTTATTTTGACATAGGAACTTTCAAGATTACCCAGGAAGAACTCAAAATGGCAATCCTCCTGTTTCAGCTTCCCTAGATTGCTGGGATTATGAATGTGTGCTGCCACACCCAGCAAGATACCTATGTCATACAGTTCTGGGACTAGAAGGACCATGATTAAAGCACCATAGATTCCATGTCTTGTGAGGTTTGTCCTTCTGATTCATAGATGGAGCCATCCTGTTGGTGACTTGGTAGAGTTCTGATGTGTTGCTACACGTCCCATGGTAAGGGGCAGGTTGTATACATGTCTGTGCTTGTATTCCTGGTTTCTGTCTTTATTTTCATAAAGCCACAGGATTCAGTTATGGGGCTTTGCTTAGCAATCTTTTCTAAACCTAGTGACTTTCCAAAGGCCTCCCCTCTAAGCAGCAGAGTTGGATTAAGTTTTTACCCTCTTAATACAATCAACATGTAAATTTGGGAATTAGAATATTGCATAAATTTTTGGGGCAGTGACAAACATATTTAACCCATAGCAACTCATATTCTTTGTTTGCTATTGTGTATATTAGGACAGAGTTGATTTATACCTCAGAAATATATTTGGAACTCTGGAAAATTCCTTCCTTCCTTCCTTCCTTCCTTCCTTCCTTCCTTCCTTTTTCCATCCCTCCTCCTTCTTTTCTTCCTCTTTTCTTTTTTCCAAGATGCTTACTTATGAGATCACTTCTTCTGTATGCCCATATCTGCTTTATATGTATGAGTCAACGGGCTCATTGTCACCATAGAATATTGTTTAGAATTGCAGCTCCCCTTTTTGTAAAGTTCCAAGTCTTACGCTCTTCCAGCTGGACCAAACTCATTATACAGTCTACAAGGTTCATGTGAAACCCTCAAATTACTTTTTTCTCTTCTTTGTTTGGAATATAAGTTGCTTTGAGTGTTTGGGAACATTAATAGCATGCAGAACATCTTAGCATTGCAAGTGTGTTTTTTTCTGATGCAGGAAGCAACTTTCTGTAAATCCGAGGGATGTGTTAGGAAGAATGGTGCCCCATCTAAAAATGTTCTTGTTGAAATATATGAAACCTGTGAATGAGTGTTAACTTATGTGGCAAAAGCGACTTTGCTGGTGGGACTAAGTTAAGGATCTTCATTAAGGGAAGAGTGTACTGGATTGTTCCGGTGGACCTAACGTGTTATGGATATCTTTATAAGTATAAGAAGGTGGCAGGAGACAGAGTCAGAGGAGTTGTGATGATGGAAACAGATGTTTGTGTGACATGATAGGTGACTTTGGAAAAGGAAGAGGGCAATAGCTTTGAAATGAGAGTGGCCTATAGAAACTGGAAAAAACAAAATATGGATGCTCTTCTTGACCCTCCAAATGGAACCAGTACCACAGCCCTGCTATAGCTGGGTTTTAGCTCTGTGAGATCCCTTTTGGATATTTGACTCCACAACTTTAGGAAATAAATTTTTATTGCTTTATATAATTTCATTTATTGTAATTTGTCACAGTTATAATAGAAAATGAGTGCAGGTGTGAAGCTGAGGAAACTATGAAATGCTCACTGAGACTTTTGAAACAAATCTTTAATGCATATTCTAAAATTATATTGCTCCTAGAATCTCAAACTGACAACTACTTCATACATTCACTGTTACCAGGTTTTCAGAGCAAAATTGTACTACACTGGTGTTCACACAAACACATTTCCACTTGAAATATTTCTCAAGTTCATATGATTGCCCCCAACAAGCTTCAGATCTTTGGTGGGTACATGTTGGTGTGACATGATAGGTGACATGTATTTTATGAAACCTGCTTTACCAGTGAATACTGCAGCGCTCTAAGTCACGATCAGTTGGCATAATCAGGAACTGAGGCTCTATCTCTGGTGCCAAAGCCACTGGCTGTTAGGTCTTGGTAACATCATTACATACTTTTCATCCTAACACATCTCATATTCCTTGTAGGATATTAGAAGTAATGTTTTTAGTTAAAGGCACATTTGCTATTCACATGTAAACCTGTTGGACCTTGCTTTGGTTTACCATGGGGCTATTTTGACTGGTCACATAAGCAAAGAAGGAAGCAAAGGATTAAAAAAAATGTGGGTGCTTATATTTTTCTACTATCTGTGAAACCATCTGCCTCTATATATGATTATTATAAGTAATATTTTTGCAAAGTTATTTTTAAATATTTCCAAAATATGCTATTCTTTTTGTTTGGAAATTATATTCCTTGACTTTATGCCAGGTTTTGGTATTTTTCCATTGCTCACTTCTGTCTTAGATGTCTCCTCCCTTGCCAGTTCAGAAACTAGTGCAAATGATGGAAAAATGATAAGAATAAGGGGCAGGTAACAGCGGAGGAGAAGCACTTCATGGAAACAGTGTGATCTTTGGAGAGAATCGGTGAATGGATTTTCACCTGCCTTTTGGGTTTTGTGAATGAGCTCTGTGTTTTGCAGTTGTTAAGTACTGAAAGTATACTTCTGCTCACCTCTAAAAGAACAACACGAGTACTCTGCAGACCTCACCTCTTTTCCATGTTAACTGGATTCAGATGTACACCATATTTTGTGCCTTCATTGAACAAGAAGTTTTGCTAGAAGTAGCTCAGAGCACTTTAGATGACTCACTGCTGCATATAGGCATTTTGATTGTCCCATGGTTTTTGGTTCACTTTATAGACTCTTAAAAAAAACATTTTCAGTGTTCTTTGTAACTTGGAATAAACAAAATTAAGTAATTCTCTTTATCTTCTTGTATCTGCACATTTGGCTCATAGTCACCTTCGCAAATATTTTGGTGTCTAATGACATTTATAGTAGTCAGTTTTCCCTTTGCTGTCAAAGAAATATTCCAAGAGATTTAAGTTTGACTCACAGTATCAGAGGTTTCAGTCCATGGCTGGCTGGCTCCAAGAAAGAACATTAAGGCAAGAGGCCATGGTAGTGGAAAACTTTTCAACTGATGGCACCCACAATCAATAAGTAGAAAGAGCCAGAGAAAGAGGAAGGGACATGGGCAATAATACAGTCTTCTAGATGATGCTTCCACTGCTTATCTCTTGCAACTGAGCCCTGCCTACTAACAGTTCTTGCTACTCTGAACTCATCAGTGGTTTAATTCAATTATTATTGTGTCATCCCTATGAGGCAATCACATTCCAAAAGCTCTACCTCAACACATGAGCCTTTAGGGGACACTAAAAAAAATCTAAATCATAAAAATGAAACCAATAGCTTGTTAAGTCTGATTTTGCATAAAGTATGTGCCCAAACTATTTGATGTTCAATAAAGTTCATTTTCTTATTTAGTCTTTGCAGTAATTTTTAGCAAGAGGTGAAAAATCTTCCTTCTTTAGAGGTGAAGAATATCAGGCTCTAAGATTTAGCAAAGTAATGTAGTCTTGAGCCTAGGTTATCAATAACTAAATTCTTGCTCCTTTTATGATACCAATTTTGGTATTATTGCCCATTTATTAATAGCTAGTGTTTGTTAAATGAGTATAGTGGGCTAGGTATTGCACCCTGTTCTTTATTTACACTCAATCATCTAATCAGCATATGTCTTAGCTACTATTAATCTCTTATTTAAAAATGAAAAAGTGAGTTTGTACTTAAGTGATTACCCAAGGTGCTGATGCTTAAAGTAAAGAATCAGTAATTAGACACATGTGCTACATCATCCACATGATTGAACCCTTGCTTGTGATAAGCCGGTAAAGATAGTGTGCTACCTAAAGAAATCCAAAACTAATTTAATGAGTAATGTGGTTTGTTAAATTGATTTATGCCATAGTGTTTTGGTTACTTTTTAAGATTGCTTGGGTACATGTGTTTAAATGCAAAAGCAAATTATGAGAGGGAAAATAGTGGTTCTGAGCTCTCTCTTTTGAGTTACAGAAGTAAAAATTGAGCATACTTGATCAGAGAATCTGTACTGAAAACTCAAAGTTTTTAAGGACCAAAGGAGGCTCAAAATATTTTGCATTTTTAAGTATAGCAGATTTTAGTTTTTAGAGTAGGTGTTTCCAACTGGAGCAATCTATGCAAGTCCTGAAAAAAATTCTGAAAACTTCAAAATCTGAAACACTTCTAAGTAATTCTAAGCATAAGGGATACTCAACCTGTATTTGGAACTAAAAAAACATATAGTAGCATCAGATATGAGCAACACTCAGTTTCTTTCTTCAGCAAATATGGGAAGAAAGTTGGAGGGCATGGAAGGGAACTGATACCTACCTCTTAGGCCTTCACCTTCAAGATTTACACATCTGTCGCAGCTATAATGGGAGCTCTGGGATTCTTCACACTCTAGTATAATAACCCTCCTGCTTTAAAATTATTCTGTCACTTCTTGATCACTAAAATATGAGCTCTTTTTATCTGGAAACTTTCATATATACATGATAATTCAGTGAAATTTATGGCATCTGATGGTATATCTCTAAGACATTTTGGGTTTCCAAGATATTCTCTCAGGATAGTTAGGCACTTGGCTGAAGCTGCTCCTATTGTAGAAAATTCACAAGCCCTGGCTAAGCACAGAAGTCAAGGGTTCAGGGTAGGTGGAGAGGATGATGGTGAAATGTATGTGTGAAATTTGTCTTCTTAAGTGTTCAACTCTGCCTGCCCAGCGACATGCGTGATTCAGATTTGGCTTGTGGTATACTCATCTTTCTGGCCACAGATCCTCATGTTATGATTTTTATTTTCTGAGACAGGGATCATGCTGTGCAGGCCAGCTCCTCACAGGGAATGTAAACATCATATACTGCAAATATGTACTAAGAGAAAAAAACATAAATGGAAAAAAAGAAAGAGAGACAGAAAGGAAGGAAGGAAAGGAGCTGGGAGGGTAGATATATGTAGATTTTTCCTGGAGAAGATTTGCCAATGCTGGAACCACCATGTACCCACCAAATTTATTTTAGTTACTATGTACATAGATGTAAATGATTTTATCCTCCATCCTCCCTCAGGAAAGCACTGATTGTTAGAACAGTTTGGTGAATATCTCAGGAGAGTAGCTGTGCATAGGAGAGCTTATCTCCTGTGCTCTGCACTGGTTCATGAAGTTCTTTCGAAGAGAGTGGCTTTCATCCTTACAGCCTCCTTTATCATTGGCAAATAAAGTAGCAGAAGGCTGAAGAATGCTTGTGATCCACAACTAAAATCTCTGTTCTCATGTGGCTTCATCAAATTAGTTCTGGTGGCATTTGGTTTTCCGGTGGAAATAAATCACTGTTAAGCAATTCTTTATAAAGCAGTCCCCACATTTATCATATCAGTGTGATCTGAACCCTAGGAAGGAGTGTAAGGTACAGTTGGTCTTTGCTGGCCTAGAAACTCTGGCCTTGTCACATTGCATTGTTCTTTACTTCCTGCGCTCACATTAATCCTCCAGAGCTGAGACCAGTGGCTTTGCCATTTAGAGGTTGGAAAATGATAGTACAAAACCTTAGAGTGTAACAAGGTGACATGGAGTTGTTAATTTTTTCAAGTTTTCAGAGAGTGACAAAGTGGCTAGGAAAGGGTAGACGAATTGGATAAAATCAAATAATTATAAAACATCCTCGAAACTTTAGCTTTTGTGGTTGCTCTATTTCACTCTCTGTTTAATTATTGTGAAATCATGAAAGCAACAATTGGCTTTTGATATAAATTAATCTTACTGTTAAACATGATACACAATTTCAGTCACATTTGTTGAACATTTTCTGAGAGCTAGGTTTTCCTGCTTAGTACTCCACATATAGTTTCTTATTTTCCTTATAAAATATGGTGAGTATTATGGTCGTTCTGTTTTTAAGAATATTTGGGGCGGTGTTGGGAAAACAGTCAGCTGCCAGCACGCTGCTGTGGTAAGTGGCTGTGGCTTGACAAGCTGCAGCCGCCCCAGGGTGAGAACCATATCAGCGTTTCCTGAGATCCGCCATGAGCCATGCTGGACCTTGGGGCGCAGCCAGTTCACCCCTCTGGTGGGCAGCTGTGAGCCTACCGGAGTGCGGGTTAAGAATCAAACATCCCTATCTTGCCCCTCTCCCTGTAAGCAAGTGAGAGCCGGAGATCTGAGCATGTCTTGCGACTTTGACTATATGTGATATAGCAAATAAGGGGGATTTTCTTCTGCCATCTCTTTGAGGCCAAATATTTTTAGCTCTGTTTTGCTCTGTTTTGATCAATGGTATTGCTCTATTCAATATTCTGTTCTTGTAATTTCGGTATTTCCTTCAATAATGTTCTGCCTTATTGAAGGAACAACTATTGTGAAGAAAACCAGATGTACTATTGTGCCTATTGCTGTTGTCCCGGTGACCTGCTGTGAAGTTCTGTGCCAATTTCACTGCACTGCCTCAGTTGGCTATGTCCTGTCTTGTTCTGTTGTATTTTACTACCTTCAAAATAAAATAAATAGAATAAAAAATAATAAATAAAAAAAATTTAAAAAGTAAATAACAACAACAAAACAGATCAGCAAGGTACTGAGCAACCTGAAACATGATATAACTAAACAGATAATGGACTTAAAAAGCAAAAGGAGGAAAAGCAGGTGCTCTAAAGGATATAACTGCATGTATATTTAAGAGTGTAGGAATGATAATTATGTTGCTAAGTTTTTGTTGGATCAGAGAACGGAGCTGTTTGCAGCCTCACTCTTTGAATGTCCACTTTGTATGCTTTGATTTTGTAACTTGAACAACTACATCCAGGAAGACAATATGTAATGTATCAACTAGTGATTTCTTACTGTTCACTTTTTTTTGAAATTCTGTATTGTTTCTACCCTTTTTTTCTGTTTTGCTTTATTTTCCCCCTCTATTTAAGTAAAATTAAAAAAAAAACAATATTTGGAGATTAGAAAGCTTCATTTGGCCTGACAGATCTTTCTCAGTCTGAGTTTCCATCTGTTATTTCCCATTTCAAGGGCATTTACTGGCTCCTTATTATCCTTCAGATTCTTCGCAGACTCCTCAGCCTGAATTTTGGCCTTTGTGCTAGAGTCCTAGCTCCCCTTACTGCTGTAATTAGCCAAGGAGGAATGTGTCCCCAAAAAATGGATTTCATGATTACTGGTCTCTGTCTGGTTCCCTTATGTGGTGCTCTCTACCTGTTAAACCTGTCTGTTAGTCCATCTCTATTCATTAAAAACTCTGCTTTCAAATTCCACATCAGAGCAACAAGAGTTTCTTGGCAACTCTTCTAATTGATTCCACTTTCACTCCCACATGACTTGATTTATTTGAATCTTGCTGCTAATGGCTTCTTATTTCCTGTCTTGAGGCATATAGAGTCCACCTCAATTTGGAAGTATTTTGTACCTCCCGTCTAGCTGATTTGTGGTGGGATTTCGTCTTTGAAGGTAATTTAGAAAAATCACAGTAGGATCATTTTAAATTCTGTAATTGTGACCTTAAGTGTATGCTATTTTTTGAGGTGAGGTAGGATAACTTCATCCAGTTTGTAAAAGTATTATACAGTTGTTGAAAAAGTATTACTGAGACTAATTGTAATTTGATGTTTTACCATTTTCAACATTATTTCTTTTCTATTACAGTAACATAAAATTATCAAGTTTGTATAAATCTTATGAGGCTGCTAAATGGACTTAATAATTATCCTATGATGATGAAATTAACTAAGTCATTGAATATTATTGTGTCTCTCCTTCCATATAACTGAGTACCATGGCACAGCTCCAATGTATGATATTCATATTGTATCATGTTATGTTAATAAACTGGATCAGAGACTACACATGTAGTTTTCTATGAAATGTACATTTAATATTTTTAACATTTAGATAGATTACCTTTAGATGTCATTGAAAGAGTATAGCCCCTTCCTCCCAAAGTGTGAGTGTGTGTTCATGCATGTGACATCTATTAAGACTTTTAATTCTCTTCCTGCAGTCTCAAATACTAAAGTATTATTGTTATTCTTTAATTGAATTGAATCATGTGTATTTAATTGATTTGGCACTAATCTGAGAGATTTGTTTTTGTGGTTCAGAGCAAAGCAGGCAAAATTTACGATGTGTGAAACTGTTGGGTCAGTTATTACCTAATTTTATTGTTTCAGAAACATTTTGTCTGCCTTATGGTGGCCTTCTAGTTTGGTCAAGTAGTAGAGCAATGCAAACAGTACTAATATCACACACCCAAAAATCTATCAGAAGGCAGTGATTTTGTTCTGGAAGGTGTATATTTCAATGGACTATTTTCATGTACATCACAGAACACAAACAGCGCAAATTAAATGGCAGCCTTTAGTCTGTAAAGAGATTCATAGAGAAGTATGTCACTGACCATAAATTGTCAACTTGAGACTAATGCATAGTTCATAAGTCCTACTGGCTCACAGCCTTACTCCTGTACCCTAAAAGCACCTTCTAGTTTATGTACTGAGGATGGAGACCTTCATAGTTAGAAATAGCATGCCCTCAGTCTACAGGAAAATGTTTGAAAATCTATGCTTTATTTGGGTGATACTAAACAAGCATGCTATGTAGCTGCTTGGTCTTGTGTATTTTTTTAAAATCTGTGGTTCTACATGTTGTTAAACTTGTGTGTTTTAAGAATAGTGAATGCAGTAGATTTTTTCCTGTGATGTAAAAATAATTTGTAGCTGAGTAAAAAGGTAAGAAGCAGATGCCTTGCAGGTTATAAAGTTGCTTGCATGTTTTCCTTCCTTGTTCTGATAACATAACCAGAGGCCTAATGCATACTAGTCAGGTAACCAAAAGTATTTCCATATTAATGTTCAGTGACTCATGGATTGTCAGGTAGACTTTTCAGTTTTAGTGCAAATCCAATAAAGAACAAGGCAGGCAAAGCCAGGCCTTCCTTCTCTCCCCATCTCCCATCTTTCCTGTTTTAGTGTTGCAAATTAATGGACATGCACAGATTAAAGTTAAAGGAATAATGATCGAGTATATCTTTTCTTTTTCTCTTTCTGTCTTTCTATTAGTGCATGTCTGTAGTAAGTACATAATGATTACACTGCTTTTGGGTAGTTGGTACATGTACATGACACATCTTAGTTCTTTTTTTTTTTTTGGTACCTCTCCCTCCTCTGATCCTCCACTATATACTTTTAGAAGCTAATAATCTATAAAACCCTTAGCATCATACTTGACATATTTCAAGCGCTCAGTAAAATGACTTTATTCTTTCAGAAACATTTACTGCAGAGATTACAGTTAATACTCTGGAGGAAACTTGCATTTAAACTGAGTGTATGTCAAAAACTGTCTCCAACTCTGTTCAATTCTAAAATAGATTATTCACCCTCATAGGATGTTGCAAAGTGCATATAAAACCCCTATAGCAGTGTGTTAATAAGCATAAAATAACTTCAGATAAATATTAATTTTTAATTATAACTCTAAAGCTATTTTAAAAATTAAATTTGAAATGTTGAATTTCAAGAACTATGAAAACAGTGTATATATTAATGGAGTACTATGTGATATTTCACTACATATACACATTATATAATTAAATGATTTTAAATTTGTTTTCTTATGTATTATTTCTTTGTGATAAATCTTTCAAAATCTTTTCTTTTAACTCATTAAGTCACATGAAAAGCATAATTAACATTCTTAGAAAAGTACTACTCTTATCTCTTGTGTTTTTTCTGGACATTTGAATCTGTAAATAGCTTTACCCAGTTGTAGGACATATTTTGTGTGTGTGTGTGTGTGTGTGTGTGTGTTCTGCTTTTGAGAAATCAGTTTCCATGGGATGCTCTAGTAATTTATCTACAGGGCCCCCTCCACCAAGCCCTGCCCCCATCTAGGATTTTATATCAGCTGCTTCACTGCTTTCTCAGCTTGCACCTAATCATTTGAAACATCAAATGACTTGCTGTTCATTTTATGCATGTTTTCTTATTGAAGAAATTAGTCAACCTAAAATGAGCACCAGAAGCTTGTTTTTCTTGGTTTTTCTCTTAACATAGTTCTCAGACGTATTTATCTTGGAAGAGCAGGGCACTCTCCGACAGCTTTTATGGATGGCTGAACTTGGGAACATTCTGTTTAACCACAAAACTCATGTTTCCTTTGTTAATTTCTTAAAGCTTGTCCTCCTTTCAATGCAATTACCATTTTTATTTCACATTAGCCTGACAGGATTTGTTTTTCCTCCTCTCTGGGGAGGATTTCTATTTATTTAGCAAATATTTTCCAGGTCCTTTAGGTATACTTAGCCCAGTTTTAGGAGAGCTGAGGATACAGTGATAAACAAGATACACAAAGTCCTCATTCTCATGGAGCTTTCATCCTAATAGGACTTATACACAAACAAATAAGATCTTTTTGAAAGTGTGACAGAAAATGAAGTGGGAAAATGGGACAAAGAGCAGGTGACAGGCCTCTAGAGCAAGTAGTTTGTGGGCAGTGGTTTGAGTTAGGGAAGGAGAACGAGGAGCAATTATTCTGGGCAAAGAGGCTTCTAGAAAGAAGGCATAACATGTCAGAACTATGAGGCAAAAATGGGCTTGATCTGGGTAAGGAGAGGAATAAGTGACTGGAAGCAGTACTGTGATCTTCTATGTTCTAGATGCTATTCAAAGTGTATAGAAATACCACTGAATCACTTTTCCCTTTAATTATATGGAATATGCACTTATCAGTGTTATGAAAAAAAAATGTGGAGAAAGAAGGAATTCAAGGGTAAGTGTGCTACAGTTTAAGATGTTGGTGTCAAGGTCAATCCGGTAGAGCAAGTGATGTTTAATTGGAACGCTGAAGGAGATGGGGAAGTTTACCACATGAGAATCTTGGGAGGGACGTAGCAGGTGCAGTCAGAGATTAGTGAAAAGGCCATAAGGCAGCAGTGGGTTTGCTTGTTTACAGAGACTCCTTTGGACCAAAATGAGTGAGGTGAATGAAGTGGTAGGAAACTCTAAGTGGTAAGAGGTTGTAGCCTGTCGGTATTCATAAACCAGTGTCAGGACTTTAGTTTGAATGAAATGAACTGCCATCCAGTGGGTGGGTTTGAGAGGCATAGATGGGTAGAGGAGCATTTGGTGACTAGAAGCAGGGAGACATGTTAGCAAAACAAAAAATTCAGTCAGAAGACATGCTGATGTATCATCAAGGAAAATGTACAGATAATGGAATTTTGTCAGATTCTTTTAATATATTTTTAATACTTTTGAAAATGAAGTGTGAAAGACAGAAGAGTCTAGGATGACTGTGAATCATTTGAACAACTAGGAGATTCTGAGGGAAAAGCTCTAACTGGAGGAGTGGAGGGAACAAGTTTGGAGTATCACAGAGGGAGCCATAGCTGTTCCCAGTGTCCATGGCCACACTGGTATGTCTCTCTTCTTGATATGACCATGGCAGTATGAATGGTTTCAGCCCTTGGTCATTAGGGATGAGACTGAAATAAGTGATCGAGTTGTCCTCCCAGGTTGAACACAGCCTTATATGATTCTGTTACCATCATGAAAATATCTTCATTTGGGTAGCTTATGTCCCCTCACCCTGATTTCCAAGTAAAAGCAGGTGAAGGAAAGCAGGCTAACTCCTACCTGAGCACAGAGCTATTCCCTGAGCCCACCTGAGATCATCAAACCCTCTGCAGCCTACAGATCCACAAGAATTAATGGCTTCTGTTTTCAATCAGTGAGGTGGTCCATTATACAGAAGTTTTTTTTTTTTAATTTGGCAATAACTTACTAATTGAGAATCTAGGCAGCACAGTGACATAGTGAGTTACATATAAGACACTGCAATTAGGATGGCTGGATGAAATTAGAAATTTTGGAGTCATTGGCTTATCGACTATATAAGACATCACGATGGAAAGAAATGACTTTGAGAGTAAATATAAGAAAGAAGGTAGCCAATAGTTGCATATCTTCATCATTATAATGTCTGGATAAAGACAAGCAATCAGTAAGATGTAAGGAAAATAGATGACCCTAAAAGCTAGGTAGATAAAAATAATATCAAGAAGGGCAGTGAGCAGGGCCTGGAACCCAGCCCCAAGCCCTGACTGCATGCTCTGGTGGAATCCCAGTGCATGGGGCAAACTTGGAACTTCACTCCCAGGCGAACATTGGACTATAGCAGATTCACTGTGCTAGCTTGAAGGGAGATTCAATGACTGCCTCACCAAAACAGAAGATCTCAGCTGGCTCCAGTCAGAGTGGTGAACATGCCCCTAAAATAGAGGTGTACAGTGGGTAAATAGGGCCAGTAATAAAGCTCCCTCCAACTAATTGTAAGACCTGGGTGAGCCTGACAAGAGTGTAAGTGACCCCTTCCTACACACAGAAAACTTCAGCCAGAGTGAGGAGTGTGCCAACAAGGACTCCCCCAACTTGAAGAAGATCAAAAGGGCTTATGGGACACAGAGGCACACAATAGGTACACAGTACAGCCTCAGCCAATGCAGGGAGATTTGATGACCTGGAATAACATGAAGATAAAGTAATAGCAGGAACTAAAAGTTGACCTACATCAATAATACTAGGCTTGTCAGCACAGGAAGAATATAGGACTCACCCAACAGGCTCTGAAGCAGGAAGTCATGTGACTGGCCTACCTATTCATTGTGGGACCCAGCATTTGGACAAACATCAACCTTACATTAAGACCCCAAGATACACACTACCAACAGTTGACATTAATGGGATTGAAGGACCAAACACTAACTCAAAAGGGGAAAATGGAAAAATGAAAGAGCAAAATGCAATCTCAAACATCTGGTCCACCAGGAGCAAGTACAGGAGACATTGAAATAGAGGAATCCAAAAGTAACACACCAGAAATGTCTGAAAAGATAGCAAGTGGAAAAAACAAAAAAAACTCCATGAGGTTATAGAGGAAATCAAATTAGAAGTACTCTTCCATGTAAAGATAGAAATAACAACCTTAGTAAAGGAGTTGCTGAGCACAACTAAAGAAGAAATAGAGAAAAATACAGGAACATGGGAAACTGATTGAAACCTTGAATGAACAATATAGAAAATAAGCAGAATTCATGAAACTCAAAGAGACATCTAAGAAACAAAAAATTCTATTCAAAGCATACAAAACCTTTTAAATGAAGCTGAGGATAGGATTTCAGACCTTGAGGACAGGATTGCACTTAGTGATCATGAAAGGATAGAACTTTTAAAAATAACAAAGCAGCATGAAATGACAATCCAGAAGCTTCAAGATGTTGCCAAGAATAACAATATAAGATTAATAGGCATTAGTGAAGACACAAGAGTCAATGCAAATGAAATAACTAAAATATTCATAGAAGTAATATCAGAAAATTTTCCAAACATGGGGAAAAAAAATCTGATATGCAGAGAAGTGAGGCATATAGACCACCAAATGGTAACAGCCAACATGAATCTATACCCAGACACATAATAATTAAGATCTCAGACATACATTGTAAAAAACAGAACACTAAAAGCTGTTAGAAGACACAACTCACCTATCAAGGAAAGCCCATTAGATCATAGCAGACTTTTCAGCATAAACCTTCAAGGAAAGAGGAGCTTGGAGTGAGGTATTTCAAGCCCTGAAAGAAAACAACCTTCAACACAGACTGATGTACCCAGCAAAGCTTTCATTCAAATTTAATGGAGAAACAAGATATTTCCATGGCAAAGAACAACTGAAGAAATTCACATCCACCAAACCAACCCTAGAAAGAGTATTGAAAGATATACTAGACAGAGATGAAAATGACCACAATTCCCAGAGTAACAACACAAAGAAACCACCAGATAGGACAAGCAATTAAATAAAGGGGAAAAACAGAAAGCAAACAATTGGAGCATAACACGGCAAAGTCGAGCCAGTACATATCAGTGATATCTATAAATGTAAATGGCCTCAATTCACCTATCAAAAGAAATAGGTTGACAGAATGGATCAAGAAACATGATCCCACACTATGCTGTATGCAAGAAACAAATCTGATCCAAAAAGAAACTCATAGATTAAAAGTCAAAGGATGGAAAACAGTATTCCATGCAACAGGAACCCAGAAAAAAAGCAGGGGTAACTATTCTATTTGCAGACAATGTTAACTTCTAACCTAAAATGATTAAAAAAGACAAAGAAGGTCACTACATTGTCATAAGTGGAAAAATTCAAAAGGAAGAACTAACCATTATAAATATATATGCACCAAACACAGGAGCACCCATCTATATATACAGATACTAATGGACATGAAAAACCAAAAACACAAGAACACAATTGCAACAGGAGATCTTAACAGCCCATTGTCACAAAGAGATAGATCAACTAGACAAAAAGTCAGCAAAAAAATAATAGAACTGAATCATACCTATGAGCAATTGGACTTAGTAGATGTTTACAGTGTTGCACCCAACCACACAAGAATACAAATTCTTCTCAGCTGTGCATGGGACATTCTCTAAAATAGACCATATATTATCCCATAAAACATTCTTAAGTAAATGCAAAGGTACTGAAATCATCTCATGCATAATATCTGACCATAGCACATTGAAATTGAAAATTAATGTCAAAAGAAATTGCAAAACCTGTATAACTACATGGAAATTAACAACATTTTGAACAACCAGTGGGCTACAGATGAAATTAAAGAAGAAATAAAGCAGTACCTACCATTTAATGAAATGCAGAAACAACATACTTTAATCTGTGGGATGCAATGAAAGCAGTCTTAAGAGGGAAATATATAGCAATAAATTGTCATATCAAGAAAGCAGAATGAGCACAAATATACAACCTAATGCTTCATCTCAACCTTCTAGAAAAAGAAGAGCAAGTTAAAGCCAAAGCTCATAAAAGACAGGAAATTGTACAGACTAGAGCAGAAATCAATGCAGTTGAAACTAAAGAATATAAAGAATTAATGAATTAAAAACCTGGTTTTTTGAGAGACTAAACAAAATTGACAAACCTCTAGCTAACCTTATGAAGAAAAAGAAAGAAAAACCCAGATTCATGCAATAAGGACTGAAAAGGGGGAAATTACTACAGATCCCATGGAAATTCAAAGGATCATGAATACCTACTTTGAAAATCTCTACCCACATAGAGTGGGAAACACAGAGGAAATGGACAGATTTCTAGAAGCATATGAACTACCAAAGCTCAACCAAGGAGATAAAGCAATTTTGAATAAGCCAATATCATCTATTGAAATTGAAAATATAATTTAAAACTTACCAACAAAGAAAAGCCCAAGTCCTGATGGACTCATGGCTGAATTCTACAAGAAATTTAGAGAAGATTTGATGCCAATACTCCTTAAACACTTCAATGAAATTAAAAAGAGAGCAATCCTCCCAAAATCATTCCTGGAGGCAAGTATTACTCTGATACCAAAACCAGAGAAAGATGCAAGCAAAAAGGAGAACTATAGGCCAATCTCACTAATGAACATTGATGCAAAGATTATCAATAAAATACTGGCAAATAGAATGCAGCAAATCATCAAGAAGATTATATACCACAACCAAGTGAGATTCATTCCAGGCATGCAGCATGGTTTAACATATGCAAATCAATAAATGTAACACCCCACATCAACAGAGCCCCCCCCCAAAAAAAAAAACACATGGTCATCTGAATAGATGCAGAAAAAGCTTTCAAAAAAGTCCAACACATGTGCATGATAAAAAATACCCTTCAGAAACTCGAAATACACAGTGTCTACCTCAACCTTATAAAGGCCATCTATGACAAACCAACAGCCGACATTATACTAAATGGACAAAACTTGAAAGCTTTTACTTTAAAATCAGGAACAAGACAAGGATGTCCACTATCTCCACTCCTATTCAATATAGTTCTGGAAACACTAGCCAGGGCAATCAGACAAGAGAGAGAAATAAAAGGAGTAAAGATAGGAAAGGAAGATCACTATTTGCAGATGACATGATACTCTATATAGAAGACCCAAAAATCTCCATTAAAAGACTACCAGAGGTAATAAAAAAATTCAGCAGTGTAGCTGGATACAAGTCAGCTCTCAAAAATCAATAGCATTCCTGTACACAAACAAGAAAACTCACCAAGAGAAATTATGGAAATATCGCCCCTCACAATAACATCTAAAAAAAATGAAATACTTAGGAATCAACCTAACTAAGAATATAAAAGACCTATATGCTGAAAATTATACTATGCTAAAAAGGAGATTGAAGAGGATATTAGAAAATGGAAGGATATTTCTTGCTCTTGGCTAGGAAGAACCAACATTGTGAAAATGGTACTACTCCCAAAACTATTATATAGATTTAATGCAATCCCATTCAAAATACCATTGACATACCTCACAGACCTAGAGAAAACACTCCTAAAATTTATTTGGAAACAGAAGAAACCTAGAATAGCAAAGGCAATTCTGGGCCACAAAGGCAAGGCAGGAGGCATCTCAATTCCTGACTTGAAACAGTACTACAAAGCCACAGTGATAAAATCAGCATGGTACTGGCAAAGAAATAGACCTGACGCTCAGTGGTACAGATTAGAAGATGCAAGCACAACTATAAAGACACTCATGCACCTGATATTTGGACAAAGGGACTAAACATGTCCAATGGGAGAAGGATAGTCTCTTTAATAAATGGTGTTGGAAAAATTGTCTCTCCACGTGCCGAAGACTAAAACTAGATCCATGCCTATCACCATGCACAAAGCTAAAGTCTAAATGGATCAAAGACCTAATCATTAAAACAGAGACACTAAATCTACTGGAAGACAAGGTAGATAGCAATCTTGGAGACTTAGAGGTAGGCAGAGAATCCATCAACAAAATGCAAACTGCACGGGAAACACTTCAGAGAATAAATAACTGGGATGTCATATTACTGAAAAGTTTCTGCATTTCAAAAGAAATCACCAACAGAGTGAAAAGAAAACCCACAGAATGAGAAAGAATTTTAGCCATGAACACCTCAGACAAAGTACTTATATCCCAAACATATAAAGAATTAATATCAAGCTCCCCAAATTCAAAGACCCTCTCCAAAAATAGGCATATGAAATGATCACAAGGTACTCAGATGAAGATATACAAATGGCAAATATATACATGAAGAAATGTGTACCATCACTGGTCATTTGAGAAATGCAAATTAAAACAACATTGAGATTTTATCTCACTCTGGAAAGAATAGCTGCCATCAAAAAATCAACTGATAGATAACAAATGTTGGTGAGGCTGCGGTGAAAATGGAACACTGCTCCACTGATGGTGGGAGTGTAAACTGGTGCAACCACTATGGAAATCAGTATGGAGAATTCTCAGAAACCTAGGATTGGAAGCTCTATTCAATTCAGCCATTCCCCTTCTGGGTATTTTCCCAGAAAAACTGAAAAGGTCATATCACAGAGATATATGTGCACCCTTTTCATAGCAGCGCAATTTGTAATAGCTAAATCAACTGCAGAGTGGATGAAAAAGATGTGGTATTTTTATACAATGGAATATTACTTAGCTATAAAAAGGATGATCTTGAGGCCTTCATAGGTAAATGGAGACAACTGGAGACTATCCTCATTAATGAAATAAATAAGTCATATTTATAAATATCACATTGTGTAAAAAAGTGTAAAAAGTAATATATTGTAGGAGGAATAAAACCCAAATGTGTAATTGCTATTGTAAAAAAGAGAGGAAAAGAAATTGCTGTAAAAGCTATAACTGCCTATATGTTTAAGTGTGTAAGATAGATGACCATATCACTAAGTTTTTGTTAGATGGTTGAGCAGAACTATTTGCAGTCTCACTGTTTCAAGTCTACTTTGTATGCTTTAATTCTGTAACTTGAACAACTATTTCTAAGATGGCAGTATGTGATTTATCACGTAGTGATTTCTTAGTGCTTTTTTTTTCTTTTTTTCCTTTGGAATTCTGTATTTTTTTCTGTTTTGCTTTTTTCTCTTTAGATAAAATTAAAAAAAAAAAAAGAATGTCAAGGAGGAAAGTGCAGTCACCTCTGTTAGAGGCAGATACAGAGAACTGGTCACTGGATTTCATAACCTGAAGTCATGGTTGACCTTAGTAAATGCAGTCTTATAGGATTGTCAGAAATGAAAGCTTAAACTTTAAACATGAATATAATAGCAGCGTAACTTGTAACTGAGAACAAAATAACTTTTAGAGGCGGTTTGTGGGAAGCAGAAAAATGAGAGCAAACAGGTCTATCACACAGGATGTGCTAAACTATGTTAAAGGAGTGTTCTTTATCTTAAGTGAGGTAGAAGGTAATTGAAGTGTTAAAATAATGATCTCTTTGTCTCTTACTTAAGGTCCTGGTTTCAGTATAGAGAACGATCTGGAATGGAATTGGGCAAAACTGTTACAAGGCTATATCAGGATTCTAGGTGAGAGATTATGTTGGCATCCACTGGATTTGCAGTGCTGGAAATGCAGAAAGTCATGAATAATTTTAACATGTGGTGGCCGTATTAGAAATAGAGTAATGTCAGATCTTCTACTTCAAGAACCTAAAGCTTTTGTGATAAAATGAAAATCACAAATGCGTGTGAAATTTGTTTCATAACTATGTAGCTATATACTAATATATCTTTTTTAAGCAGAATGAGATTAAATCGATTGTCTTTAAAATTTACATTCTGCCATTATTTAGAATAATTTCTCTTGTCCATGGAAAAATACAGTTGATCTTATTTTCTCTCCTTTAAATTCTATTCTGTTCTGTCCTATCCTATCCTATCCTATCCTATCCTATCCTATCCTATCCTATCCTATTGTAGGCATTTTATTCAATTGTGTTCTACTCTGTTCTGTTCTGAACAGGTACCGTGACCCCAGTTGCTTAAATGTCAGTAGAGGTAAATTCTAGTTTAATATCCTTGTCTGCATCTGTGTATAAAATAATTTTCTGAATAGAAAAAGTTCCATGATCTTTGTCTGGAGTATAAATGAAATAGCACCATGAAAGCACAGTTCTGCTTACTTAGATTTTGGATTCATACGAACTAGGGAATGGCTTCAACCAAAGTGATGAATAAAGTATTTCACCAAGTATGCTTTCAGTAGAGACTCAAATGATTGTGATCTGTTTTGCTCATATTATAACATGTCCAAAGTTCCCAAGGGAACCACCACCAATTCATGGAAAGAGTCAAATTGAACAAACAATACAGCAAAGCCATTTAATCATCCTCTGTGTGATCCATGAAAGGGCCAGAAATACAGGGGAAATGAAATCATTAGAATGTTTTTCTATCTGTATGGAACTGTCCAGAGAAAAAGCCTGCTCATGGTAAATAGATTTGATAGATGGGATAAAAAATCCTGACAGTGTCATATATTAAAAATAACAAAATCTCTCCATACATCTAGTCCCTCTGTTCAGATAACTTTTCAAAACTCCTTGTGTTTTTGTGACTTAGTCTTGGGCATATAACCACTCATTTTCATTGAACTGTTTTTTTCCCTGAAAGATTTGTTTCCCAAAAAATGCTTGGAATTGTAATACAGTAATCCTTACACATAATCTTCTCATTATGTTTCAAAAGCTAATTTTAAACTTGAATTCCCCATCTATTTTTTTGTATCCCAGTGCTTAACCTGCCTGCATTAATTAATTCCAGTGCAGAGGTAGAGATTTTACTCAGACACCTAACACATTAGTTACTGACTGCAGAGGCTGTGTGTCTTCCAGGAGGAAGGGGGGCACCCACAACGGTGCCACCGGAAATACAGACACATTGTCTGCATCTGAGGGGGGGCTTTGTGAGATGCACTGACACACCCAGGAACAGATGCACAGAAGACTGGTAATGAGCACAGGGAACCCTACAGCCTCTATATTGCCGTTACAGTTCTATTTCTCATTTATTTCCTTTGAAAAATATTGCCAATCAGTTTGGGTTGGGTTTGAGACTGAAGTAGGTAATGTGATCATCTGATCTGGACCTCCACATTCAACTTATGCTTGCCTTGCTCCCTGTCTCAAAACCTTTCATTTAGTTCCTTAAACATATCTACCTCTTGTCTACTCCAGAGTCTTCCTCAAATTCCCCCAGGTAATTCCTCTTTGTTTTTAAGATCTCTGATTATTTACCATTTCCCCAGAAAGCATCAACTTGATGCTTCAGGCTATAGTAAGTTTTCCTATCCTGGGTCCTTAAAACTCCTTTATTTTTCCATTGAAACTTTCTCTAGTAAAACAAATTTCAGGATCATTAATTTGAAGTATCACTAATTTGAAGTTTCCAACAAAAGGCAGAGGAGTAGCACCAGTGCCTTAGGAGGGTGTAGTTGGGCTTAAAGCAAAGAGCTCAGTATCTTTAGGAAAACCGGATAGACTTTTGCAGAGATGGTGAATATGAGAGTCATCCCTGCCTGATTGTATCCAGAGTGGTTGTTAATGAAATGAGGCCATTTATGGGATTAAAAAACACGAAGCACCAGAACCGTGGAAACCCAAGTGAGAGGCATAGCATTTGGGGAACGAAATTGTCTTCCATACCCTGTACAGGGCACAGGAAGGCACCTATTTACCTGCAGGTGCCTAGTGCCTGGTAGTAGGCAGCTTCCTCAGCAGCATTCCTATGCAGCCCCTCTACGTGGGAGGTGTAAGCAATGGCAGTAACCAGATATCTGCGCACTGGTATTGGATGTTTTAGTAAGGTTGACTGCCTGTTATTGTATGTGGGACTCAAGATATATATGAGTAGAAAAGAAATGCCACCATGGATGAATGCAGATTTAGAGAAGCATTTACTTTTAATAGCCTGTAAGATTCATTGTTTGCCCTTCAATAAAGATTTGCATTAGAGATTAATAGATTGGTGTAGAGAGAAGTCAAGCCATTTATCACAGAGTCAGCATTAACTACCGACAGGATTAGGATCAGAATATTTGAATCATTTGGTCTCTGATTTGCTCCTCCAGCAATTGAATACTTTCATCAAGAAGCCTTAGCAAATACCTAGAGGTGTGTTAAGGGTTTGTTATCTTCTCCTTCCTTAATAATAGACTTTTCCTGGACGTGATAGAAAAGCAAGAGAAAAGAAAGGAAAAAAGATAAAGGCTTCTATTGTGGGTGCGAGAGGGCTGTAGTAGCATGCAATATCCCTTTGGGGCAGTAAAAGAAGCCATGAGTTTTTATTCAGGTTGGCAGGGGGTGGTGTCTGAAGGGGTGGGCAGAATGATATTTTAACAGCTGATTGGGGGAATGGTGACATGAGCAAAAAAGTGGGAGGTTGGATTTCTAGGTTTGAAGAAGAACGCGGAAGTCAGCCTTGAAGGGATGGATGCGCTGTCCAGTGCCATTGTGGGTAGCCACCATGCTGAGCCTGGCAGTACTCCACAGGGGTGGACCCATCACTTAAGAGAGCACTCACAGTATTAGGTTGCCAGAAATAATTACTCCTGACTTGGGAAGAGTGAAGTCAAAGCCTGTGGGATGCATGTTTTGGAAGTCTGTCCTTTGTTTTGAGAACACTAATATTTATTTGTGTGACTGTATCTGTTCCTCCCAGTGTTCTTTATAATATCTCCCCTTCTTTTTTGAGTGCCTGTTTTGAGGCATTTCTCTTTCATTGCATGAAAATATCCCTTCAAAGAGTTCTATTTTAAGTCTTGTATGTCATTGAGTCAATCACATCTTGACTAAGGAAAAGGAAGTTCTGAATTCTGATCTGAAATTATTGTCTTACACATGTGAGACAGAAGAAAATATTTTTAAAGTGAAATAAGTGAAGTAAGATCATATTAATATTATAGGTAGATTACATAAGGCCTGATGGGTAATTATAGAGAGAATTGAGTGGGATGGATGACTGACTTAGAGGAGGAGGGCTTTAGCAACTGGGATATGAAGATATAGGATATGAAGATATGGTGAAAATTAGATAGGGCAGGAAGAACCGTGTTCTGCTGTTTATTGTGGTAAACTAGGAAATTGATTGTGCTCATTGGGATCACACAGAACCAACTGAGGAAAAGATGGCCAAGGGAAGGAGGTTCTGGAATCTATGGAACTTTAAGCTGGTAAAAGGAAGAAAATTTAAAGAATGAAAAAAAAAAAAACAGATCATATCTGGATTCAGTTTCTGAATTTAGAGTGTACTAATGGAGTGACTTTGATTAAGCTATTTAAGACCTGAAATTTTACTCAAGAGGCTTAGATAGGAGGTTTGTTTGGGGCCAGGCCTGGACAATATAATATGAGACCCTGTGTATCAAAATAACCCTCACAAGGTCCAGGAACACAGTTTAGTGGCACAGTGCCTGCCTGGCAAGCATGAGGTTCTGAGTTCAATTCTCAGTGTCTAAATAAATAAATAGAATAAAAAACAACCCCCACCAAAATACAAACACCAAAAAAGATTTCAGTCTGTTTCTTCATCTATAAGAATTGTAAGGGTTGAGTAAAGTATCCTGTAAGATGCCGTATAATAGTGCTGCCTTGAGGGCAGAAGGGTCATCCAATAAATGTTAGTATTCATATTAGGATATACTCATTCTAAATTGGCAATGATGATTTAGCTAACGTTTTACGTGAATGTCTTCAGTTTATCTTGAATTACTTAATTCCTGGCTTATGAACTTTCCCCTTAGGATATTCTCAGAATATTAGTATTCCATAAGTAGGTGCAGAATAAATCATTGTTTTCATACAAGAAACTTGGATGAACAAGCCTACACTTACACAAAATCATTGTGAGAAATCTATCAAAATGAAAGAAAAAAACCCAAAAACCCATCAAATTAGGGAGGATTGTTTCCTTTATACTGAAATTAAAGTGAAGCCTCCACCTAAAACCCTAAATCACAAAAAATAATATTTGGATTAAATTTAGTAGCAGTTGCCAAGATTTTTGTACACATATTCTTTAATGTGTACAATGTTAAATGTGTACAATGTTACACCTCAAAATTTATGTTCCAGAAAGTGCAGCTGGTAACATTGTAACTTAAAAAGGAAGCATTTAAACATTATTAATTTAAGAAATTTAGATATGCACCCAGAAGTATACCTTACTTCATTATTTGTCTATTAATATTTCACCTTACACACACAACGATTCCTCAAAACATGTTTTATAAATAATTAAGAAGCATAAAATTTATTTAAGCATTTCTTATATAATACAAATATAATTGAATTTTCAACCACTGCAGAAAGAATTTGGGGGCACACTTAGTTATAACACCACAGATACTGTAAATGATTGGCTCTTGTTTGGATGTGGTCAGATGATTATTGTCATAATCTTCCCTAGTCCACATCTGAAAAGAATTTAGAATTAATAGAGCAAATCCCCATCAATGTGGGGAAGTAAAGTGTCACTTGAGCTGAGATCACAAAGAATACCACATAGTTATGCGTGGTGATGCAAGCCTGTAATCTCAACTACTCAGAAGGCTGAGACAGGTGGATCTCAAGTTCGAGGCTAACTGGACAACTTAGAGAGAACCTGTCTCAAAAAAAAAAAAATTAAAAAAATAAAAAGGGCCAGAGATACGGCTCAGTGATAGAGCATGGAGGAGGCATTGGGTTCAGTTCCCCTGTAGTGCAAAGCAAAGCAAACACATAAGCAAAAGAGCAAGTAGCTAAAACAGGAAAAACAGGCCAACTATTGAAAATAAGACTTTTGGAGTCTACAGAGATGCCTGAGAACCATGTAACCTCAGCATCAACCCATTCTTTGCACTGAGAATATGAGCCTTCTATGACTCTCTATAAACGTGCATTCTATTGTATAGTAAGTAGATGTAGGAAAGAATGTGATAGTCACTTGGATTAAAATCACCCCCTTGCTGGACAAGCAACCTTGAAATAGAAGTATCATAACCAAGGTGATAGAAATGCTTCTATCAAGAAAATCAGGGCCGGGGACGTGGCTCAGCAGTGCGGCGCCTGCCCGGCAAGCGTGAGGCCCTGAGTTCGGTTCCCGGTACCAAAAAAGAAAATAGTAAAAAAAAAAGCCCTTAAAAAAAAAAAAACTTTAAAAAAGAAAATCACATAGTGTTTAATTGCTTAAGAGATAGACTCAGACAAAACTGAATTTATGTTCTGTTATTAATTGTCTTCCTGTAACTTCAGGTAACTCAAATAACTTTGTAACTTCAATTTTTAAATTAAGGCTATAATAACATTCACTACCATTTTTAATAAAGAATAAATGATTGAGTCCATGCCAACTGAATGCCATGATGTCTGACACCAAGTAAGTTCTCAATAGATTGTTGCCATAATTGATGTGTGTCATAAACATTATTCAGATTTTCTGTCCCTGTGGCTTTTATCACCTGGCTCTACTAGTGTCTGTAAATTGAATGATTTAAGGTCTGTCAGATTTCCTCAACAAACACTTGGTAGTCATTACCTGTTGAGAGTTTCCTAGATGCTTCAGCAATGGGTAGGGTGTGTATTATTAAGTTTGTAACTTCTTGTTTGCATTATTCCTATTTGAGAACTCATACATTTATTACGTATGTATTGAGCACCCTTCTTCTGTACCGGGTCCTGAGGATACAGAGTCAGTGGAGAAGGATAATCTCAGGGAAGTGTAGATCAGTGGCAGAGCACTTATCAAGCATATGTGAAATCCTGCCTGAGATCAGTTCCCAGCTTCTGAAAAGAAGGGGGCATAACCTTTATCTCCCTGGAGCTTATATGCTGAGGTAAGAGAACAGAAGCTAAACAAGTATAGTACCTTTTTAAATGAATGGCTGTGTGAGTAGTAAAAATAAGTGCTAAGAGTATGTGGAAGAGGGGCAACAAAGATTTAAGTTGGTAGAATAACTTAGTCTTTGCTAGTGAATAGGGCAAGAGACTTGTGTTTTGTATGGTTACTCTCTATAGAGATGTAGAAAGAAAAAACATTGAAATTCTAGGAATGTACCCAAAGTCATTATGGCTGAAATAAATGGTCATTGGTGGTTGAGAATGGACAGAAAGCCGGGACTAGATCATGAATTCTTAGACACTTTTTCTGGGATATACTAGGAGAAAATGGGAGATTATTGAAATATTATAAACAGAAACACATTATAAGAAAACCTTTGAAAAGGTCATTTTGGTGCTGCATGAGGAACGGAGAGAAGTACAAAACAGAGAATGGTGGGATGGAGTGTAGCTTGTAATAAATAAGCAAGAACATTGCGTAAGTGGAGTGAAGTGAGACCTGAGAGCGCTGAGATACATTGGAAGATCCTGGTGTGTGACTGGTCAGAGACTGAGAGGTGTAACAAACAACTGCTCTTCTGAACTGAGCTCCAGGTAGCATGAATGGTGGGGTAAGACTGATCCACAATCAGAATTTTTCTGGATGAAACCAAAGCATTAGAGTTCTGGATTCTAAGCAAACTGACTGAAGTGAAAGAGAACTGAACATCATGACTATTACTGAAGAACTAATTTAATCCTAAGACATAAGGTAAGTAGTGAAAAAGTGCAGTATTAGGAGTCAGGATGATTATGAATTGTGAGATTTGCATCTATCAATCAGAATTAAGAAATTACTATTTCTTAGTGTTTTGATAGGTACAATATTCCTTAATGATTGTAATCAAACTATTTAGGCTAACTAAATTAATTTTAATGAAAACCTGGGATAATGTGTCTCAATTATTGATATAAATTGTGTAACTACAATGTATACAGCTTGAAATTAATCTAAAATTACTGCCACTTATGCATAACATTATTGCTATCATATTTTTAAAATATCTCAAAATTTAAAAAAATTTTGGTTTATTTCCCCCATTTTCAATGAAAATGTAAGATTCAGAATAAATGTTGTATAAATGTGAGTGAGGATCAAATAAAATACTACATAACTTAGCATATTTTATTCTATGTATTTTATTCATTCTGCATGTTACGATTTCACCTTGATTTGCACCTGCATTGCTTATTTTTATCACCAAGAGGTACCCATCTGACCGAGAATTGAATATTTCATGTGTGGAATCATATTCATTATATTGAACAATATTCTTTTTTAACATTACTGAATTATGCTTTCACAATATATTTGTATTCTTGGATTTATTCATTTACTTTTTATTATTTTTGCCTTTTTGAGACAGGGTTTCACTGCACATTAGGCTGGCCTTGAATTCAGTTTGTAGCCAAGACTGTCCTCAAACTAATGGTGAACTTTCTACCTCAACCTCCCTATATTCTTGGATTCAAAGACAGAGAGGAGTTTTGTCAGTGTAAAGACATTTGTGGTTGAGATCATGCAGACTACTTAAGGAAGCTGTGTTTGTTTTGATTCCATTTTGGAGATTTTTTCCACTCTCACTTCCTGTTGAATAATGTAAGAAAAGAAATTATGCCCCTCAACTGGAAAATCCATTAGGATCCTTGTCCACTGGTCTGAAATCCTGGGAGCATCCACAGCAATCAGTCATTCAAAGAAGGAAGCGCTTTGTGTTGGTCTGACCTGTTTATCGACTCAGAAATTCTGTCTTATCAAACTTAGGTACAGAAAAGTATGCTCTTGCTTTCTGCTGACCACATGCCTGTAGAAGCTCATAATTACAATCCTTTAGAGAATTTAAAGCTGAATGTAGAAGTGTAATGAATATACTAGTTAACGTTTTCTACCACAGTCAAGAGGATATTGCATATGCCAAACAAGAGCAACCATAAAAAAGGAAAATTGAAGCAAAGAAGAAAAGGGATTGCTGCAGAAAACAGTAAAATGCATACTTTATCAGAGATAGTAAATATCAGAAAATATGCTACTGGGAATCAAGTTAATTAACTTACAGACTGATGATATTTGTAAAACTACAAGTAAAGAAATAGTTGAGTTTATAAAAGAGAAGATGAGACATACAGGATAGGTCCTGAGGCTTATCTCACAGCTAATATAAAAGCTATAGAAATAGAGAACAGATGTGAGGAAAAAGGAAAAATAATAGACTGGCATTTCCTCAAAGCTGAACTAATTCTTAAAACCTTCACATTGAATGAACTCACCACAGGCTGGTGAAGATTAATGAAAATAAAAACTTTTAGACACACTGTGGTAAAATTTTTGAATTTCAAGGATAAAGAGAAAATTTATACAGGAAACTGACAGGGAAAAATAGGTAAGTAACCTCCAAAGAGAAGAGAATTTGTTATCCAATTTCTTATCTACCTAACAAAAACGTTAGTGACAGGGTGACATCCTCTACTTCCAGCCCTGGCATTCTCTCTTGGTCATAGTCTGCTCCTGTTTGAAAGGAAAATGTACATTGTGATACTTGAAAGAGATATTTTGTTTCTTTATAGAGAAAGAGATATGAGGGAAATAGATTTAATGAAATACTTAAGCCTAACTGAAAAGAAGTCAGAATCTATCACAAAGAAGTTACAAAATGCAAGAGCTCAGGCCCACAGATGCTGCCACAAGACTGATCGAGAGCTGAGTGTATGAAATTCATCTAGGATTTTTCAAACTTCAAAGTATCAAAGTATAGTTGACAATTACAAATTTTATCCATTCAATGTTTAAATAAATTTTAATAAGTGCTATACAGTTATGACCATGAATAATATCTCCATTACGTGACATACTCTAGTAACGTGTGTGTGTTGAAAATAATTAAGATCTACTCTCAGCAAATTTCAATTATTCAATACATACATTTTTATTAACACTTGTTACTATGTTATTTGTTCCTTTATGCTTCAGGTCTCCAGAGATTTTTCATGACTGCAACTTTATATCCTTTGACCGGAGTCTCATTTCTTACCCTCATTTCTTAGCACCTCATCACCACCCCTGCATTGTTTCTGTGTCTGGCTTTTTCAGTTTAGCCTACTAACCTCCAGGCTCATCTGATCTGTCAAAGATGTCAACATTTCCATCTTTTAAGAGCGAATAACTTTCCATGATATTCTTGTGTGTGTATCTGTTATGCATCATCTATTCATTCATTGAGTCACTGAGGTCATTTCTGTATCGTGTCCATTTTGCATAACGCTGCAGTGAACGCAAGGTGCAGAGATAATGATGCTGTGTCCTTCCATATAGAAATGCAGAGGTGAAATTGCTGGATCATGTGGTAGTTCTAATTTTAGTTTTTTGAGGAATGTCCTTTAGTTTTTTGAGAAACCTCCATACAGTTTTTCACAAAGTCAGTAGCAGTTTATGTTCCTGCATATGTGTGTTTCCTTTTGTCTACATCTTAAGTCATCACCACTAATCAAAGGAAACTAATAATTAAAACCACACTAAAATCCCACTTCCTACCCGTTAGGTAGCTATGATTAAAAAAATCAAAAGATGCTGGGCATAGCGATGCATGCTTATAATCCTGGCACTTTGGTAAGCTGGGAGGCTCATTGACTGCAAGTTGAGATGCTGAGGCAGAATGACTGCAAGCTCATTTGTAAATTTAGCAATACCCTGTCTCAAAAAAAGCTAGAGAGAGCTGCATATGTACCTTACTGCAGAGTTCTTGGGATAAATCTTCAGTACTGAAAGTTAAAAAAAAAAAAAGTATTGACTGATTCTTAGAGTACAAAACCAAAGACTCTGAGTGTGTAAAACTGAGGTAGAGAAAACTTTATTTGCAATAAGTTCCCCAGGTGATCTCACACCTAGGCCAGATTTTGTAACCTGGAAGTAGTGAGTCCAATGCACTATGCATAGTTTAATTATCATTGTGCAGTTCTAAAATTCCAGTGAAATGGCTGAGAAAAGATCCTCAAGTGCAGGGAACATTATGTGATTTTTTTTTACACCTAACATTACAGCTTTTTTCAAGACAAAATTACATGATATGTGTATTCCTTGCTGAAAGATGTGTAGTATGAAGGATCATTGAAGAAAAAGAAGTAGATAATGCCTAGCCTTGCTTCTGAAAGAGATGTTCTCACAGATGGTTTCAGTATTGAAATTAATGGAGAAATGTAGGTTTCATGTGTTTATATAGATAACTACAGTGAAATAGAAATAAGAAAAGTAGCTCTTTAGTGGCTGGAAAATGGTGAATAATGAAGAAAAGCATCAATAGAAGAATACAATTTTGGGGGAAGTAAACAACAAGAACATAAAATTATATAAAAATCAAAGTCATATAATATCATTTGACTCTAGTAATAATTGTATTACATACAACAAAATGTACACCCTAAATATGTGTTGGACAAAATATGCATGAAACAGAATATATCCAAGTTGTAAAATGAGTAAACTAAGTCTGGAGTACAAAAGAGATATTCTTATGTTAAATAGTATAATCTAGTTAAGTGCTATTTAGAAGAAAATGATTTTAAGGAAAATGGTACAAAGAAAACCATAAGGTTAATTATTCATATTTATATCAACAGCATTTGGAACAAATCAGCATATGGTTAAATAGTGGGAACCAACAAATAAAACATTGTATGGCATCCTAAGCATTAAATTTTTATCTCCAAAAAATCGTCCATTAAATAATGATGAATTCAAAACTTAAAAATACAAAGAATAATGAAAGTGTTTTTAGGCTGGCTAATACCTCTCCCAGAAATTAATTGGCCAAAATCTACAAAATAAATCATGTGACATTTTCCAAAAATTTAAACTCATATTTCCTCTTTGATAAGCATAAACCTCTTCTATGTGTCATTTTAATTTTAAAATAAAACCAATTACTAAATTAAAGTATTAGAACAAAAGAGATCTTTGCTTCACCTCTGTCCATGGTGATCTGTAGTCATTTTGGCTTATCATGATCTATTTTGTGTTCCCATTTGAAATTCTCAAACTTGAATATTGTAACTCAATTAAGATTTATTCCTAAGATATGGCTAAGATACTCTGCGCATACATACAGACTGAATTGCTTTAAAAAATTTGTGAAGCCTGGGGATGTAGCTCAGTGGTTCAGCACCTGTTCAGCCCATGCCAGCTTCTGGGTTTGATTCCAGCATTGTGTGTGCCTGAATGCACATGTGCACACACATACACACCTGGGAAATGCTTATGAAAAGTGATCAAATAGCAGGTATGCATTATTTCAAATTAAAAAATTACAACTCTTACAGGTTAGATTGTCTACTTAGAAAGTTATATCTTAACAGTTAAAAAAATTAATGCAAGTGCATAACTAAAACAACGTTTCTGAATGAGTTTTGAAGAACTTTCAACGAAAGTGTGAATTATATTTTCAAAACTCACACAATATTCAGTACTCTTATATGTAGTCAGATGTTTGTTTAGACTTTTACAAACATAAATGCTTCTTTTTCAAATATGAAAGAATGAAATTAATAAAACTGAACATTTAACCCACTAAGCTAAAAAACAAGCCACAGCCTTTCCTAAAGTTCATGACAGATGTGCTACACAGCTAATATTTAAGGACTTCTTAGCCTTAGCAGTATAGTTAGCCACTAAGAACAGTCCTGCTCTTGGTTCAGAAACATGTCGCAAAGTAGTGGTGTTCAGCAATAATTTCTCTTCATTGTGTTCCTGTTTTCTTCTTTTGAAAAACCTCCAAGAACTTGTCTTGGAATGCAGAATGCTTGGTCTTCAGATGATGAAGCAGTTTTGAAGGTTTCATTGGATACCCTGTCAGCACATATCTTACCAAGCAGGCTTGGAGAATGTGAATCATGTTTTGCAGTGAAGTCATAATTTAAATAGGACTCTTGGTGGTTTCATTTACATGCAGCATTTGTTTTGCTAGCAAGCTTAGAGTCTTCTGCTCTCTCATCATTGGGTCTTTGTCTCTTTTCAGAAGAGCTCTCTGGTGGCTCACTTTTGGCTTGACTTAGCTTGTAGGCTTCCCAAAACTGACTCAGTATGGAAAAGAGGTGCAGATGGAAATGGTAAATAAAATAATGAACGGGCCATTCACAGACTAAATTAAGTGTTGAATTCTCCCTCAAAGTCATCATCTCATCCAGCCATGCAACAAAAGTGCATTAACTTAGTTTGCCACTATAAGCCAATCACCAAATGCATCTTGTCACTGATAAGATTTTGATGAGTCAGAAAGCAGTTGATTTACTATGGTACTGTACAGTAAAACTTCTCTGTTTATGTTAGTCTGTGTCTGTAGCGAGTCTGTATGCTAGCATCACCTCAGATCATCAGGCATTAGATTCTCCTAAGGAGCATGTAACCTAGATCCTCATCTGCACAGTTCATGGCAGGGTTCATGCCCCTGTGAAAGTCTGTGCTGATTTAACAGGCAGTAGAGCTCAGGCAGTCATGAGAGTGATGGGGAGCAGCTATAAATATATATGTGCTTTGCTCACTTGCTGGCCCACCACTAACCTCCTGCTATATAGCTAGTGCCTAACAGGCCATAGACCTGGAGATTGGAAACCCCCAATGCAAAGGTCTCAACAAACACCACCAAAAAGATCATTAAATGGACAAATTAATCAGGTGTTTCTCAAAAGAAATATAAATGACCAGCAACTATATAAAAAATATTCAACATTCTTGACAATTAAGGAAATACAGATAAATACTATATGAGATTCTGTCTCACCCTAGTCAGAATGTGTATCCCTCAGAATATGAACAAATAAGCATTTAGGAAGAATGAATCCTGAGCATTGCTGGTGAGAAGCTCTTAAGTTTATTTTGGCACAATTCATATTAGCCATGACATGAAACCAGTGTAGGTACCCATAAGCATTTGACTAGATAAAGCAGTTTGGCAAATATACACAATGGAGCCATAAAGAAAAATGAAATTGGATCATATGCAATAAAATGGATGGAGCTAGAGATACCATATTAAGCGAAATAAGGCAGACTCAGAAAGACAAGTATTATGTTTTTCCTAGTATGTGGATTCTAGAAAGATGATAGGAAAGTAGAAGGGAGACTATTATTAGATAGGAGGAAGGGAATAAGGAGAAGAGGGCAGGGTGTGGAAATACGAGATGAAGAAATAGAGTCACTGATAATATCATTAAGAGATTGTTGTGTTGCATAAATTTACTAAGGGGAAATATATCCACTACACTCTATTAAGTGAAACAACAGGTTGCAAACAATACTTTTTTTTCATTTTAAAAAATGCATTAATGTACTGAAAGACCAAGAAATTACCTAGAATGTATACAGTTAACTGTCTTAATCTGTCTCTGGGAATACTGTGTTAAGTACATTTTTCTTTTTGTTTAAGAGTATTTTCGACCTGTGGTATTCTAAACTTTTTAATCAGAGGAAATTAAGAACTGGTAAAAGTATATGAGCTGATATACATTTTAATTAGATTTACTCCAGTAAATGTGATGTTGTACATGTAACTGTCAGTTACTTTTCAGTTATATTAAAATAGAAAAAAACTAAATATATGAAAAAGTAAAATAATTGTAAAATAAATAATAAACATATAAAATAAAAGATTATAGTGTATTACTTTATAATACATTAAGAAAATAATTTCCATATTGCTATCTTGATTGATATTTAAAACCTTGTGATAAAATTAGATATTCTTATATTTTACTCAGTGTACTAGGAAAAATTAGAAACTTATTAATCATAAATATCATTAAGGATAACTGAAAATTACTAGTGAATGTAACAATTTATTGTAAATTGTAAATATAAAATCAGAAAAAAATAACTAAAATGTCCCTGTTAGGGCTGTTATCCAACAGTGCTCTGAAGAAAATAAATCTGAGACTAAATAATGGGAAAAGACAAGTTATTTCTATATTCAGGTAGTATTTGGGCCCTTAAGTTAAAGGTTTACAATTGCTGTAAACTTTTTAGAACTAAAGAACCAATCAATATGGATAAATATGAGATAAGCAAAACTACTAGCTTTATATATAGTTGTAAAATATCATATTGTCTCCCTAGTGTAAAAGGTTGAAAGAATAAATAGGATCCAAAATTGTGAAAGTGAAAGGGAAAAAAACTGCTCAAAAGGAAAGAATATCTGGGATAGGATAAAGTAGAAACAAAAGGGAAAAGGTGTGTGTGTGTGTGTGTGTGTGTGTGTGTGCAAACTAGATAACTACTAATCACTACTAGTTCTTCAAAAAGGGCACACTGTGCTTTCATTGTTCAATTGTTTGATCTTTTTTTCATGCCTATATTTTTTAATCTGAACAACTACTTTGAAGATAATAATATGCAATATATTAACCAGGGTTAATCACCTATTATTTTGGTTTGAAATTCTGTATCATTGTTTTTAATTCTTTTTTTTTTTTTCTAAAAAAGAATCAGAAAATGTAGTGGAAATATTCATAACATGGACAAATAAAAAAAAACGAAGTAAATTTAATAGGGATTGATCAATTGCTACATGAAAAAATATTACCATTTACTAAATAGTATAAAGAAACCTATTGGATTGTAAAGCATAGCAGTCTCCTCCCAAATGAGACATCCTATCATTGTAAGTGTGTCAACCTCTGTCACATTAAAGATAAATTTATCAGAGTTCAGATGCAAATAAATTTTCATTTTTCTCCCTTTCTCCCTCACTCTGTTTCTGTCTCTCTCCATCTGTCTTTCTCTCCTTTTCTTTTTTCCCCCTCTTTTCTTTCTTCTTGTTCTTTTTATTTTTTGCTTAGAATTAAGGTAGCCTAACAGACACAAATCTAAGTTCCATGTGGAGGAAAAGTGGCTGCAAAAATCTAGGGAATATAGAACGAGAACATTGTGGGAGAGGGAATAGGAGAATTTATTAGATATAAATGTAAATGAAAATGCCAAAAATATTTTTAAAATATTATACAGTGAAAAATTATGCAGAAATATAGATCAATAGAAATAGAATAAACTATAGTTAGAAGTTTCAGTATAGTAAATGTCCCGTAAAACGAGCAGTGTTACAGGTTGATAACTCAGCAAATACTAAAAAATTTGTTGATAGTTATATCTATACCTTAAAAAAAACATTTGTTTGAAATTGATATATAAAAAGAATTGCATGTTCTAGATAAAACAGCATCTTTAACTTTTAAAGGAGGATTTCTTTAGTATGACACATTCAAAAACTATTAAAAAATAGGTGAAATGGATTTTTTAAAAAAAACTTAAATAGTATATGATAAGGATTTTCCTTAAACACAAAGATATAGTCAAAGAAATGTTCATTGTAGTATTTTGACTACACCAAAAGATATTTACCAGACCATGGCTAGATGACTAAAAAGAGTTTCTCCTTATACAAATAGTGAACAGACTCCAAATAACAATGAGATATGTAGTACTACATGTGTTTACTTGAGAAAATGCACATTATATCTTCAGAGGAAAAAAGTTATAAAATAGGTATGATATGCTTTCACAATTGTAGTGTTGTATTTTTGTTTGTATTTATCTTTCATACAATTAATACCAAGTTCTAGAACTCTTGCACTGAAATTAAGAATGGAAATGTTCAACTTTTTTGGTGTATTACTGTTTTATGTTTGTAATGAACAATGATAGCTTTAATTGGAAAACAGTAGGGTTATTTCCAATTTTAGTAAATAAGTCGGTGGAATGATTTAGATTGTTCTCTACCTGTGTGATTAAGTGAAATTCTAACCCAGACTAACTCCAATGGAAGTGTTCTGAATGACACATTCCAAAGTACAAGTACATTCGCTGTTAATATCATCTCATGGTTATGAATGAAACATAGTCTCTGACCAGATCAAAACCCACAAAGGAAAAGAACACATCATTTGTACAACATATTCAAATTGCCCTTTGAATATTATGCATTGAACTCTTGATGAGTATTGTATAAATATTGTCTGTGACACTCTAGTCCTGTAGTGGCAAATTTGACACATGTGCTATACAGTGGGCTTTTTGTATCACTGAGAACTCTAAAAGATTTGCCATCACTGATGCAGACTGCACGATTGCTCCTTGGGCCAGAAGAACCTGAGAAGCTGTTTAAAATGAAAATTTTCAGGCTCCACCCTAAACCTACTAATTCTAAAATTATTAGACCCCATGCCCAGAGTTTGCATTTTAGCAAGCTGTCTATGTGATTGTGATGGATTCTAAAGTTGGTAACCACTGCTTCATTGAACCTAAGAAAAGTTGTTTTGGTAAGTCAAGTTTTAAATTGATTTTTCCCTGTGGAATTTATCAGAGTACTTACAGAGAAAGAGTAGAAAAATCACTGATAGTAGTCTAGCTCTTGAGAATAAATACTTGAACACTTGCTTAAGTATGCTGGAGAGGCGTGTGTGTGTGTGTGTGTGTGTGTGTGCAGGTAGGTTGTAGATAGCTGTGCAGGCTTCTGCATGTTGAAAGACTGAGAATGGTGATGTATGTCTACAGGACAACTGCACTAGTGGTAGTATATATATACTGGGTCTGGGTTACAGAGGACTGAGAGAATGGATATGGTGAGACAAACAGATGGCCATTGAATAACTGAGCAAGATGTAACAAAAATCAAGGTTGAGGCAGCAAAACATAGAATTGAGAGTCAGAAGAAAAAGCAAAGAAGATTGAAATTGTAAATAAGCTTAGATGAGAAATATTGGGATTATAGATCAGAATGGTATCTGTGATTTGCAAATTGGTATATTGTGTTTGTGTAGATATAAATCATCAAATGAATAATTGGTTTGTTTGGATATCTAAATTGGGGCTTTCAGTTCATTAGAAGAATGGTTAAAATTCTCAATGATTAGCATTCAAACAAAAGAGAGCAAATACAGTTGAATATTTTGCCAGCCTCATCAAATATGATTTTGATGGGTAAAAACTCCTAATGAGGACACAGTGATACACTAAACAAACAGACCATTTGGCATGAACAGGAATGTCAACAGAGGTGTAATCTGCTAGGTTGCTGATTAAGGATTTTACTAGCTGATGGTTGGACTTCTGAGCCCAAAACACAGAAGGGTGGGAAGCCAGTGCAAGAGAACTGCTGGGAAATCTGAATGGTCACTTTTCATCTTACATAGTAATTTATCTATATTGCAGTTTGTATTGTGGAATTAAATCCTCCTTTGTCAGACTTTCCATAGTTACTTTACTTAGATTTCTACTGATGTGCTTATATTAATTTGAAAATATATTTATGGTATTTAGAACAGTTACTGAGTGAAAAGGGATAACATGAATATCTTGGGAAGCAGATCAGTATAAAGCAAAGTTTAATGTTAACTATACTGTGGCTATGATATGAGGATGCAGAAAATACAAAGTTCAAATTTTATCTCATGTATTTCTTATTATAACTTGGTCTGATCTAAATACTTGTTCATCTGTTAAGTAGTGATAATAATGGTTTGCCTCATAGAGTTATAAAATAAAATTGAAATCCGGGCATAGTGACACACTCCTGTAATCCCAGCACTCAAGTAGGCATATGTAATGTTTAACAAAGATTATGGAAAAGTGATATCTTATAGAAGGTATCTGTTATTTCTATTGCTATTGTTTTTTTCTTATTAAATAGGCTTTGAGAGTTAATAGGAACTTTGCAAATCCTACGGTAAGACATTTCTGTATCCCAACAGTATATTTTATTCAGACTTTCACAACACTAGCAGATAAAACCCAAGCAAGTGTAACTATGCTTGAACTTATTTGGTGAGTGACTGAGCAAGAATGAAGTCTACATTCATTTATAGACTTATAGTGGAGAAGGGTGCAGAGAATTGGTTATTCCACAATATATAAGTTGATGTTATTTCTGTGGAAACAAAGCTCAATCTGATCATTCAGATAAAACAGACTAAAATTGATTATTCAGACTAAACAACTGGATTTAAAACCCCTGGAAGAGTTTTAGTAAATAAGAATTTATGTAGATGGCTTTCTCATCTCTGAATCTTCATATGGTGGAAGAGATGAAAAGTGCTCTAGAGTCTCTTAGTAAGGGCCCTGATTGCATTGATGACAACTGGCCCATCATGATCAGTTTACCTACCAGGAGTCCCATCTCCTAATATTATCCCATATGGGTTAAGACTTCAACTTAGGATTTTTGAAGGCACATGACATTCACTTTATGGGAATATGTGTATCATTTTCCATTGCTGAACCAGAATTTTTGAGGCTGTGTACTTTATAAAGAAAGTACAATTATTTAGCTCATGGTTTTAAAGCCTGAAAGTTCAAGGTTGGAGAGTCTTTATATTTGGTCTATGATGAGGATTTCATAGTGTTTGTTATAACACTTTGGAAGCATAACAGGAGACAGTGATCATATGGTAAAGTAGAAATCCATAGTGCCCAGAGAGGGTTAGACAACAACTAGCTCTGAAATACCAATATTTTGCCAGGGAGAATCACCTACCCTTAGACTTCACTTCTTAAAGCTTCTATTACCTTTAATATTACCACAATGGAGACCAAATTTCCAACACATGAAACTTTGAGGGACAGTCCTCTTCTTTAGGAGAGTAATGACTTCATTTAAACCAGGAATGAGATGTGTAGCACTGTGGTCCACTGTTACAGCCTCCATTTCAAATAACTTAAGGTTCACTGTCTTTGTTTATAAATATTATTAATCTTACTGTACTGTAAATTCCTGAAGAGAATGGTGGGGAAATCAAATTTAAGAATATGAAGAAAGCCTTGAAGTAGACATCCAATTGCTAAGGATTCACGGAGGCTTCACAGAGATTTAACACGATTACTAAGTACTGAATGAGGAGTCCTGAATCTGTGCTTGTGGTTCCTTCATTTCCCCTGGGATAGTGGATCCTGTGAGAAGCATGAAAGCACATACATCTTTGGTGGGACCTACTAGAACCCCAAGAACTGGGATGACATTTGGGCCCTGGGTGCATGGGCATATACATGCTTTTGGAGGGCAGAGTAATCAGCGAGACCAGCAACATGTAAGTGTCTGAAGCAGCAGCAAGGAGCTATCAGTTGAACTACAGAGAACTCCACCAACAGAAGACCAGTCCACCTGCAGAGGCCAGATCAGCTCCATACCCAGCACATTTCTCAAGTGTAACATAGACTCTACCACAGAACTCTAAACACCACAGATCTCCTTTATTTGACTGGATATCCCTCTCCTGGCTGGCTGAATGTCATCTTGTTTTGTTTTGTATTCTGTGGTTATTTTTGTATTTGATATTTTTTCTCTTTCTCTTTTCTTTCTCTGGTCTCCTTTTTCTTCTCTCTCTCTCTTTTTGGTTCTCTTCACTGTTTAGATTTCTCACCTTTTTTGTTTTCTTCTGTTGATCCGCTTTCTATTTGCTCTCAATTGCTTCTTAAATTTAAACTTGTAAAAGAGAGTAATCCTAGTCTTTGCCCTTTCTGATTACTCCTTCACATTCTATTTCATTCTTTCTCTCCTGTGTCCTCTCCCCAATGTCGGGTGGTCATCCTTTGATCTCCAGCCTTGACTATGCTATATCTTACCTCCCTCATTGCTTTGGCTTGTCCAAAAGGTCACTGCATAAAAATGCATGGTATATGTTTGATTTTGTTATATAACCTTAGAGTCTGCTCCTGTGGACAGAGGTAGGTAAACTATTGCCATAGATTGTCAGCAGATGAGCTGTACTTGAAGCTATTATTATTACTAACTGTACTACCTTAGGAGGTCATACATGATACAAACAGTTTTTCTCCCCTGTATGATAATACTGTGATTGAATGGGGACATAATTGTCACCATGGACCAGTACCAGATGATTAGAAGCTGAACCAAATAGTAATGTTTCATCCTTTAAAAATGCTAAGGTAGGTTTTGGGAATAGCTATCCAGAACCACATATATCAAGAGGACATCCCTGAAGAATAAATATTTCCTACAGAAGCCTCAGTTCTAGTGGTAAAAACTATATGTCATAAGAAATTGTCAAACTTCAACATAGAAAACAAAATAAAATAAAAAAGAGAAAATAGAAAATCACAATACTCAGATAAAATGCAACCATAGACCCCAGCCTACCCAAGACAAACTCAGAATTCAGTGAGATAGATGAAATTGGAAGTCAAACACTAGAACTTTATGAAATAATAACAAGAGAACTGAAAAAAAAGTGGAAGAGGCTATATAGAAAAGAATATGTTAGGTAGAAAAAGGAATGACGCTTAAAATTAAAGACACAGACATATGAATAGATGAGCTTAGAAAAATGATGAAAGCAAAAAAATGCCCAACATAGGAAAGAAACAGAATCCATGAAAAAGATCCAACAGAGAAATCTAAGACATTAAAAGCTCCAAAAAAAGTGTATGCAACTGAATGAAGGAAAGGATAGAACCTCAAATCTTGAAGACAGAATTTCAGCTAGTGATCTTGAAGAGAAAGATATTTTAAAAATAGTAAGAAAGCATGAAAACCCAATACAACAGCAACAAGATGAAGTAAAGAATAACATCAGACTTGTTGGGGTTGGTGAAGAAGCTGGAGACAGCACAAATGCTATTAAAAGAAAAAACCTTTACAGAAACAATAGCAGAAACTTCTCAAGTATGGATAAAGATGCAAATAAATGAAACATATAGAACTCTAAACAGCCATGACCAAAATAAAACTACACCAAGAAGTAGAATAAGAAGTTCAGCATAAAAAAATATTATTAAAAACTGTTAGAGAAAGGAAACAGTGAAATGAAAGCCCATCAGAATCACGGCAGAGTTCTCAACACAAACCTTCAAGTCAAGAAGAGCTTAGAGTGAAGTATTTCAAATCCTAAAAGAAAAC
The DNA here is from genome assembly GCA_004027455.1 of Hydrochoerus hydrochaeris. Classification (NCBI taxonomy): domain Eukaryota; kingdom Metazoa; phylum Chordata; class Mammalia; order Rodentia; family Hydrochaeridae; genus Hydrochoerus; species Hydrochoerus hydrochaeris. The sequence goes on along the minus strand of PVLA01000949.1, from coordinate 153,393 downwards.
AACTTCCAGCTCAGATTGATGTACCCTCCAAAACTATCTTTCAAAATAAATGAACAAATAAGATACTTCTGTGATTAAGAACAACTGAAGAAAATTTTGACCACCCAAACCAACCCTACAAAGAGGAATAAAAGATATTCTAGACAGAGATAAAAATGACCAGTATTCAAAGAACAACAGAAAAACACCAAGCATGGCAAACATTAAAGAGAGGGAAAAAATAACCAGCAGCAGGAAAATACGATGACAAAGATATTCCAATATATATCAGTTATAACCATCATTGTAAATGGCCTTAATTCACAAATCAAAAGAAAAAGACTGATAGAATGGATCCAGAAACAAGATCCAACAATATGCTGAATACAAGAAACATATTTAACTCAAGAAATTCATAGACTGAAAGTCAAAGGGTAGAAAACAACCTTCCATGCAACAGGAACCCAGGGAACAGCACGGGCAGCTATTTTGTTTGCATACAGTGTGAACCTCTATCCAAGAGTGACCAAAAGAGATACAGAAGGTCACTATACACTTGTTAGGGGAAAATGTCAAGAGTAAAAGATAAAAATCATAAAAATGTATGCACCAAATATGGTAACACTCAATTATATAAGACAAATATGAATATACACAAAAAATCAAGTATATATTAACACAGTTGTAATGGGAGACGTCAATACCCCATGGTCACAAAAAGACGGATTAGACAAAAAGTCAGCAGAGAAATACCAGAACTGAACCCAACCTGTAAACAAATGGACTTAGTAGATGTTTGCAGACTATTCCACCCAACATCATCAGAATACACATTCTTCTTAGCTGCACATAGAATGTTATATAAAATAGGTTGTATGCTAGCCCACAGAGCATGCTTACGTAAAGGCAAAGGGTTTGAAATTTTATTGTATTACCTGACCGTAGTGCAATGGAATTGGGAATTAATGGCAAATGACACTGCAAAAACTCTGACAAACATATGGAAATTAAATAACACCCTCCTAACCAACCTGTAGATCACAGTTAAATGAAGAAGTTAAACAAGATTTATAGCTAAATAAGAATTCATATACAACCTACTGGAACTTATGGGATGCAATGAAAGGAGTCCTAAGAAGAAAATTTATAGCAGTGAATCCTCACATCAGGAAAAGAGAACAAGCACAAATAAGCAATCTAATGTTAGAAAAAAAAGAGCAAGACAAGCACAAAATTCATACAAGGGAGGAAATTATAAAGATCACAATAGAAATTAACAAAATAGAGACCAAGAAACAATACAAAGAATTAATGAATTGAAGGGTTGGTTCCTTGAAAGAATAAATCAAATTGATAAACCCTTAGCCAATCTTGTCAAAAAAAAGGAAAGAGTCAAATTCATGCATTGATAAAAGGAAAGGATACTGTGGCAATTCAAAGTATCAATAACTGCTTTGAAAATCTTAACTCTCATGGGATGAAAACACAGAAGAAGTGGACAGATTCCTAGATATATATATGAATTGCAAAACTGAACCAAGAAAATGTAAAAATTCTGAATAACCCAGTATCTTAGTCAGTGAGATTCAAAATGTAATTAGAAACTTACTAACAAAGAAAAGCACAAGTCCTGATGGATTCACTGCTGAATTCTACAAGAAATTTAGAGAAGATTTAATGCCAGTGCTCTTCAAACTCTTTAATGAGATTGAATGGAAAGCAGTATTCCCTAACTCATTCCTAGATGCGAGTATTACAAAACCAGATCAGAAAACTAGAGAAGCACCCAATCAGAAAAGAGAATTACAGGCTAATCTCCCTGATAAACATAGATGAAAAAATTCTAACATACTAATAATCAGAATTCAGCAAATCATCAAGAAAATTATACAACAGTACCAAGTGATACTGTTGGTATTGCTAGGGGTAAAGGAATGTTTCAACATATGCAAATAAATAAATAAATAAATAAATAAATAAATAAATAAATAAAATGTAGCATATCAACAGAGCCAAAGAGAAATCACATGGTTATCTCAATAGATACGGAAAAAGTTTTTGATAAATTTCACTCATTCATCATAAAAATGCTACAATTGATGATCTTTATCTTAACTTGATAAAAGCCATCCATCACAAACCAATTGATAACATCACACCAAATGAACAAATACTGAAAGGTTTCACACTAAAATCAGGAACAAGACAAGTATGTCCACTGTTACCACTCCTACTCAATATATTTCTGGAAATATTACCTAGAGCAATTAGATAAGAGTAAAATGAAATAAGGACAATAAAAGAAGTTAAACTATCATTATTTGCAAAAGACATGATATTCTATATAGAAGATCCAAAAAATTTCACCTAAAGTCTTCTATATTTAACAAATTCAGTAGTATAACTGGATACAAAGTCAGCATTCAGCAATTAATTGCATTTTTGTACATAAACAACAAGCTCACTGAGAGAGAAATTAGGGAAACCACACTCTTCATTCACAGTAGCATCCAAAAAAATGAAATACTTAGGAATCAGTCTAACAAAGGAGGTAAAGATGTATGTATTGAAAATTATGGTACTCTGAAAAAGGAGTTCAAAGATTTCAGAAAATGGGTATATATCCCTTGCTAATGAATAAAAAGAACCAATTTGGTGAAATTGGCCATGCTTCTAAAATTGTTTTACAGATTCAGTGCAGTTCCAAAGAGAATACCATTAACATGGCACACAGAAGTAGAGAAAACATTTCTAAAATTCATCTGGAAGCAGAAGAGATCTAGACTAGCAAAGGTAATCTTGGGCAACAAAGGCAAGGCAGGTGACATCACAATCCCAGAGTTGAAATTATACTACAAAGCTTCTGTGATAAAATCAGCATGGTACTGTGGAAAACAAAAACAAAAAACAACCTCAGTCCTGAGGACAAATTGAAAAAAATCAGAAGATTCAGATACAACTACAAACATACTTAGCCATCTTATCTTTGACAGTGCGGCCAAAGATGTTCACTGGATAAAAGGTAACCTTTTAAATAAACAGTGCTGAAAAAAAATGGCAGTCTGACTGCTGACGTGTACAACTAGACCCATGTCATCACCTTGCACTAAAGTCAAAATGGGTCAAAGATCTAAACATTAAAACATAAACACTGACTCTACTGGAAGAGAAAGTATGTAAAAATCTCAAAGATATAGGTGTAGGTAGAGACTTCATAAACAGAACCCGAACAGCACAGGAATCACCTCAAAGAATCAACACCTAGGATCTCACTGTATTAAAAAGATTTTGCACATCAAAAGAAATCACCAACAGTGAAAAAACAACCTACAGTTTGGAAAAAATTCAGCCAACTGTCTCTCAAAGGACTTCTATCTAGAACATAAAGAATTGAAAAAAATCAGACCCCCCCAAATTCAATGACCCAATCAAGAAATAGACAACTGAAATGTACACACTTCTCAGATGAGGAAATACAAATAGCAAATATATAGGAAGATGCTCAACATCATTGGTCATTAGAGAGATGATAATGTAAAACAACACTAAGATTCCTTCTCACCCCACTAAGAATGGCTGTCATCAAGAAATCAATAACAAATTCTGGAAGGACTATGGGAAAACAAAAAAAGGAACCTTTCTCCACTGTTGATGGGAATGTAGACTAGTGCAACCACTATGGAAATCAGTGTGGAAATTCCTCAGAAAACTAGGATTAGAGGTCTCACTTGACCCAGCTATTTCCCTTCTGGTTATTTTTCCATAAGAATTAAAAACGTCAGACCACAGTGATATATGTGCTCCCATGTTTATAGCTGCACAATTTATAATAGTGAAGTCTTGGAAACAACCTTAATTCACATCAGCCACAGAATGCATTAAAACAATGTGGTATTTTTATACAGTGGTGTACTACTCGGGTATAAAGAAGTATAAACTTGAGACATTTATGGGGAAATGGATGCAACCCAAGACCATACTCATAAGTTAAATGAATCAGACTTACATGTGTAAAAATCATTGTGTCCTAACATAAGACGCTTAGAAAGTAAATAAGATCCAAAATGTCCAATACAAATTGTGAAATAGGGAGAAATTGTTCAAAAGGAAAGAGAAAGTAGGATAGGGAAAGGAGAAAAGAAAGAAGGGAAATGGAAAACATCTATCTATATTAATTACTATTGTACTATTGCTGATTGCTATTAGTTACATTACTAATTGGTATTAGTTCATTGAAAAGAGAGATTTGTGACTATATTGTCTGATCAATTTTTCATGCCTGTATCTTGTAATATGAACAACTACTTTGAAGATAACAATACACAATGTACTAACCATTGTTACTCTCCTACAAACTTATTTTGAAATTTTGTACCATTGTTTTTATTGTTTGTTTTTCCTTAAAAAAATGTAGTGAATGATTTTACAGGACTGAATCTCACTAAGCATATTGTAATGAACTAGAGATGGCTTCCTATGCCCAAAGTATGGTGATCTTCAAGAAATGACTTGGCATCAAATCAACAATGGTTAGCAGATATGTTTGTTGTGATAGCCCTGACTTAATCTATCATATAGAGAAAATGAACAGAATGGACAGATTAAAGCTGAAAAGCTTAGAGAAAGTGCAGTCATACCTCAGGCACACAAACAGCACAGCATAAGACAGTAAAGAAAGTAATTCTCAGTGATTGGAGAAGATTATCTGCTTTTTTTGCCAACCTATGTATCCATACAGAAAATCTCACTGAAGTTACCTGAAAGCACGACTTACTTCTTGCATCTGGGGAAAACCTGATTAATGAAGCATCAGTTTGTAAAAGTGACTCCTTTCTAAATGTTGACTCTAAATATTTGCTTATGTTTCCCATTGTAAACACTTGTAATTCCTGATGTTACATAGAACATTCACTCACCCTCTGGCCAATGACTGGCCTTCTAAAATGTATGGACTTTACATCAGTATGGAGATGATGTCTTACCAGAAACAAATTTCTGTGAAGCCTTCGTTTGATATACTCTTTGCCTCTATTCCAGTAAGGAATGGCAGTGTGTAAGTGAAAGATCTAATTTCCTTATTAGTGGAGTTTTTTTAAGTTGACTATAGATATCTATATTTATCTGTAAATATCATGTAGTGATATTGTGATTGTATTGCTGGTACATATAAGATTAGTTTTTGTTCTGATAGGTGTTTTTCTATTAGAGTGTATATTAAATGTAACTAGCACAGTGAGTGCATAGTTTCCTGGATTGTTTATTAGCACAAAAGGAAAAAAGTATTTAAAATTAAATAGAATGCTAGTAAACAATTTTTTTTGGAAATATAGTGAACATTATGAAGAAGGTTTGGTAACCATTCTTAAAAAAAAAAAAAAAAAAGAAAACATGCTACCAGATTTTCATGATATGCCACAGGCAACCTGGACTAAGATTAACACTTTTAAGTTTCATTTTATACATTCAGTGAGTATATGTTAACATATTTTATGTGGTTTAGGAGGTGCTTTGGAGGCTAACTTTAATATAAAATGAAAAAAAAAACTATAAAGGCACAAGTAATACAAGAAAGAAAACCACTGCAAAGTCAGTATCACAACTTTGGAGCTCTTTCTGGAATTTTAAGAATGTTTAGGGGAACAGTTCTGTATTTAAAAAAAAAGTCAGCAAAAATAATAGAATTACCTGTGTACTCAGCCTCTAAGAAAGTATGTAGATTATGTATAACAGCATGCAAACAATGAATTAAAAAAGGGAAAAGTTATTTTCATGTAGAGGGAAGACCATTCATTTTCACAAATGTCACTTGATGAATATTTCCTTGATACAGGTCAAATGGTTGAAGAAATTTAGGTGACAGCAGAGCTGTGGTGACTAATGCTAGAGTGTTTGTCTATCAAACTATCATGAAAACAAAATGTAAAGCAAGAATGACTAAAACTGTTTTCCCAAAGGAGACTCAAGTCAAATTTAGGGGAAATAATATACGATTTATTGTGTACTGTATTATCTTATTATAGAATGGAATTGAGCATATTATTGTGATGGACTTCATTGAATTGCTAAGCTTAGCTATTAAATGTTAATCAGACCTTTGACCTGTTTTCTCTGTATCTCTGGTCTTTTTTTTCTTTGATCCATGAGTACTAGTGGCACGTTTGCCTCCCTAAGCACCTCTTGGATTGTTTTGCTCTGTAACTAAAGATACTTTCTGGAGCATCTCACTCAGTTCCTTCTAACATATGAATTCTTCACATGCCATTTTGCATGCCCCTGCTGTGTGTCTCAAATCTACTTTTCAGTTATTTTCTTTTATTCTTATATGTGTTTACTTAACTTTATTTTACATGCTATATAAGCCAGTGTTCTTTAGATGAAAAGAACCAATAAGATTATGCCTGTGTGTGTGCGTGCATGTGTGTGTATGTGTGTGTGTATGCGTCTTCAGGAAACCTCTATTTCTGTCTAATACCTTTAGTTGATGATGTGATTGGATAAGGTCCATCCATACTATTGAGGGTAATCTCCTTTATGTCAAATCTGTAGTTTATAAATGTTAATCGCTTGTAAAAACTACCTTCATGGCAATACCAACCCTAGTATTTAATCAAATAACTGGTACCATAGTCTAACCAAGTTGATATATAACATTTAATCATCAAGAATATCTTGCTTTTTTTCTCCTTTCATCTAAATTTTTGAAAATTTAAAAAATTTTCTATCTTATATGCCCATAGTCAGTATTCCTAAGGTTGAATCCTTTTCAAGCCCAGATAATTATCTTTCTTATTTTCCAAGTTGTTACTGTTTAGTTCAGCCAGAAATGATAGCAAGGACCTGTGAAATTCTGTAGGAGGATGCACCACGTTTATAGCATGCATTTCATGCTGCCTGGCATTGAATGTATTTGTGTATAGCTTTTATACTCTGTGGGAGCATTGAGAGTCTCAAGGACGAGGGCTGTAACACATATGTCTTTGAAATCAGTTAATACACAATACATACATTGCTCTACACAAAGGTGCTTAGAATTTTGTTTTGTGAAGTGCACAGTGTTATTGTAATCCATTCTTAACCTGAAAGAATAATAGAAATATTCCACCAGACAATGGGAATATGATGCAGAAGAATATTTCACAAAGGTGATAGGCACTCTACCACAGAGAATAGTTTGTTAGATACCTAATCATTTTACTGTCATTTTTCAATATATAATTAACATCAAGCCAATGAATTTCCAGATATTGAAGTTTAAGATAGCTTTAAAATAGGGACCTGTGTTGAGTTTTTGTTGATTATTAAGTAATTGAGAACTAGTATGTGATTATGACAATATTTTGAAGTAGCTGGTAAAGAAATTAGATTTTTGAATCATGAATGTTATGCAGTCCTAGAATGGAAATGAGGATTCCAGAAATCATACATTCACTCACTGACTGTCTGGGTAATCGGGAGACGTTTTTTCCTTCTCATAGTCTGTATACTGCTTTTGCACAGATATCCCATTATCTTCCAACTTCAAAAGCGTAATTTGTTGCTTATGTCTTTAAATGCATTCAAATCACAAAACAGATGGTACATACATGAAAGTAATCTCCAGTCTGTAGACTAATCCTAAATAGACTTTGTACATATTAAATGAAATAGGACCCAAAAATCTGCCAGTAGCAGGCACAGAGAATCCTTTAGCTTGGAACTGCGACAAGTAGATTTATGAACTAATCTTACTTATTCTGACGTTCCTGTTAAATGAATGTCCCTGATCCCCTTGGCATTCTACTCACATTTTTAATGTGCTCATAGTACCTCAAGGTAAATCATGATCAATTGCAATTATAAGTGTCCTGTTATCAATTAATTTGCAGTTCACCAATAACCGCCTGATTATCTCTTTCAAAACTGCACTGACATGGCAATTACATTGAGAGTAATTATCATGTAATTGCACATAATTATTTGTACCTTATTAAGTGCTCAGATGATTAAAATATTTCTGGTCAAATAAAAATTATCCATGAGCCTAATTTTGTTTTGAAAAATAAGTAATGTTGTATGTCGGTCTTGTTTTCTTTGGATAAGTAAAGAAGAGCTATCTTGCTCACATTCTAGTAATAACTCAAAAGGATGAGTTGGTAAGGAAAGAAGAAACTTAGATTTTATTAATATAGTCCTTTGCACCTTCAATGAAGTTGCGATAATAAACTTCATCTTTCAGCATGGATGAGTTCTTTTCCTGTTGTAGCTATAACAAAATATTACCCTATTAAGAGTCTACGCTATGAATGTCATTGAGGACAATGTGTTTTTCATGTCCAGTATGAACATTAGTAATTTTATACTGATGTATTATTTTTGTTCTTGCATTCTTTCATCAAAACCTTTACTATTCACCTCTCATATTCAGTATATATTTTATTTTTTAAAGGATAGGTATAATCTTAAAAACATATCCCAAATCTTATTTATTCAAATATCCATTGTAGAACAGCTATATATTCTAGCACTATTTTCATAAATATTATGTGAACCATGTAGATACTCTTGCAGCCACATAAAAAACAGCAGAAACATGTAATAGTAAATTTAGTAATGTATTTATATAAAATAATTAGTTCAAAGGCAAAAAAATGAATAGTAGTAAAATATTTTATACTCGTAAGAAGTCTTTGAAATCTAGTGTACATTTTACTGAAAATACTTATCCATTTAAACTGCTACATTAAAAGTGTTTAATAGCCAAGTACTTAGTAGCTTGTGAATATTGAATTAGATGGTGCAAGTATGTTGATATGTGTATGACAGAAATATGAGAGACCTACTTAACAGTTCTTTGATTTTATAGGTTTTTTGTAAGTTTATATTTTTTAATATCATAAAAAAGCACATGCAGGATAAGAAGTTCTCAATGTTTTCAAAAATTTATTTGTTTGCTATAAAATAGGGACTGGAGAACACATTTATGAACTGTGTAATAAGTCATATATGATGTTAGTTATATTAACATTTATTACATAATTTAATGTTCACAGTGTCCTAAAATGATATATTGTATCTTCATTTTACAGACTATAGAAATGCGGCTTAGAAAGTTTAAGCATAGCAAAGTCATCTAGTGATTAGATCCTAAAGCAAATAGTGTGGATATTGGCATTCTTTGACAAAGTTTGTCTCATGATTTTCAAAGAAGAAACATCTATTTCGAATCTACTTTCTCATTGATGGTGCTAGTGAGAGGTTTAATTTGCTTTGCCCATTAAGTTAAATTTCTCAGTGTCTGTCTTTGAATTGGACTCCTCTGATAGCCGGTGCTAATAAATTTGAAGACAGCATAAATTGACTTCCAGTGGCATTTTGACTGAAAGTTTGTTTTCTATCATGCACACTTGTAGAAAAGCTACCTTTGGGGATAACCCAGTGACTGACAGCAATGCCTTAGCAACCATCTGATTGTAGTTACAGAGAAAGTTTGTCTTGAATTGAAGAATCAATGCCATTGTGACTGACAAAGTGATTGACAGAGTCTGTAAGACAATCAAGGTCAAACTCAGAGCGAATTGAGTATATCGCTATGAGTGCTGACAGATAAGTCATGTGTCAAATATTGCCTAGCCATCTGGTTACTACTCATGATTAGGCTGCACTTATGGTGTTTAACTTATTATTGAGGGCAATGCTTTGAGAAGTGTGTTTGTTTTTAGTTTATTGGTGAAATATGCTTTGTCAACACAAAATGATTCTTCCTAAAGTGAACTTGCATTTACCTGTGTAACTGAGCATGACTTTCAAAAAAGCTTTGAGTAATTATCATACCTATGTTCTAAAATACTTTCTCTTCATTTTAAATTGATTTATGCATATTGAAAAATATATTAGGTACAGGAAATGTCATTTGTGAATTGGTGCAGACTTCCTTAAGTAGCAATAAAAGCAGTTAACTACCTCCAGGGGTTTTATAAAACCCTAGATTCTTAAGGGATTATTGTCTGTCTCTGTACCTGATGCATGAGTAGTGATATTACTGATAAACTACACATAATGGGACAAGTGCCTCAAGTGAAGCTCTCAAAATTTGTGTTCAACAGAATTTGTCAAACATCGGAATTCATTTGAGTCAACTCTACCAGCAAATGTTTAGTTTATCTTTTGTGTAAAAGTGAAACCAGAGGGAAGTGAAGTTCATTGTCCTTCATCACTGGAGAGTGAGACTTTGAGTCTAGACTACTAATCTAGTGCTGTTTACTCCTATAATTTTGCTGCATTGTAAATGATTAGTTTAAAGTAAAGTAGTGCTTGACTTAACAATTAGTGTTTAAAAGGCCAAAGTTTCTTTTCATCACTCATGAATCAGTAACCTTCATTCTCTTTTCAACTACTGGACCATTAAAAACATTTTTTTTCTTACTGATCATAGTTCGGGAGAATAAGGGAGGGCTAGTTAAACATAAATTCCCAGAAAACAGCGCCAATCTAACTTATGTGTTTGCTTGTTCAAAACAGAACATTATGTAAGCAAATAGTAAGAGTTGTGTTTAGGTGATAGACTGCATCACTGTCAGTTCTTCTGCAAGGACAGGTACTTATGGCTGGTAGTAATTTACCATAACCACAGAGAATCCATTCTAAAAATAAAAAGCTCTTAAAAATGATATTATAGAACCAATAGACTCTAACAAAGTATAGTTTTATTATTAATTGCCTGATCCACCATTTTAACATTTTAATTCTGATGGGTTATGGACAAAAATACTGATGTTGGGTTTCTCAGCAAGTATGAGTAAGTGGTACCTGTTTCAGGACATAACCAGTGTTAGTGATTGATTAGTAAGGGGAAGAACAGATACCAGCCATGTTTTGTTTATTCTTTTCTCAGGCCTGTCTCCCTCCATTTAATCCCATCCTCATATTCTTTCTCTCTCTTTCTGTATCATTCTCTTCCCTCTCACTTCCTCCCTCACCTTTTCCCTCCTTTGCTTTTCCCTACCCTCTCATACAAAGCAAAGACAACATAAATTCACAGTAATATTTACTGAGAAGATATAAAGTTGTTGTCTTTAATAATAACTGGAGATATAATGTGTTATATTTTGTTTATTTTAACATTGAATACTAGCTTTCAAGTTATACCTTTTAATTAAGCAACAGATATATAATGCCTATCATTATACACACTACCCAATATTTCTTCATACTAATAATAATTCATAATTCCTTCATATGCCTATCATTATATACATTATGAACGATCTAAAATATTTAAATGATGGAATGACCAATGAAAAAATAATATGGATCTTATTGTGTATGTTATGAGTTATCCAATGTTTAAAGTTATGGCCCAATCAGCCAAAAAGCTATAGGATATGTAATTCTTCATAACAACAGAATAAAAAGATGCCTCCCTGCAATCCAATTACTGGTAATGTGGAGCGTACTATTCAAGCAAAACTTTCCATAAGTTTGTTTTTGTCTCCACTGAGAACTGGTATTTTTGAGATAAAGCCACCAACCCAGCATGTGCATTTTCTTTTCCTCCTGAATGTTTTTTTTTTTTTTTTCAACTTAAAATGACTGTTCCTAACGGCAGGTGCTCTCTTCTTTGTTTTGAATTATATTGAACATGCTTTTGGTGTTCACAGATACTGAAAAATCAATTTTAAAGGAATATTGGGTTAAGAAGAGATGTGTACATATGGAAGGAAGATAAAATTTTAGCTCCAATTTATATCTTCTTGATAGAAGACTTCAGTAAATTCATTAAGTAGCATTATTTACTCAATCTCTTAGAGAATCATTGAATCTATTTTCAAAATATACTTAGAAACAAGATTCAGTTTTAGCATCTGACTATCATTATAAATAAAATCAAATCTTTAATACATGGTAATCATACATAACATGATTTTCGCATTTCTTCTTCTTCTTTTTTTTTTTTTAGTCAATTATATTTTAACAGTTGGAAATCCTATACCGAGGCACATCTAGTGGACTCATTTGACAGAGCCAAGAAAACTTGATCACCAGAGGACTGTACTTCATTGGACATATAAATCTATATTTATTTTTCTTGGATCCTGAAGGCGAATTTGAACAAATTTTGCATTGTGTTTCTGATTTTGAGTTTCTTCTGTATTCTTTTCTTGGCTTTTTTGTTTTGATCTGAAAAATAATCCCCCATTATTGACAAAAATGAATGGAAATTTGGCTTTATAATCTAATTTGTGGTGATTTCTATAAGTAGATTAGTGAAGATCTGTTCTGTTAGATTAGAGACAATAGGGAATGTGGTTGTTATTCTTTATTATTTACTTGTCCATTTTGACTTCAAATAAGTTCGGAAGTTATACCTACTGGGAAGATGTACTCTTTGATATTGGGACTGTGCATAATAAGAAATAGTGTCTATGTAGCAAAAGGCTTGCCTGCAGTGTCGTGTTTGAGAATGAGACTCATTGAACCCGTTCACACAGGAAAGATTCCATAAACTTTTATGCCACATGCAGCAGAGTCAGAAGATATGACTCTCCTATTGGGAGAAACCAGTATGGGGAAAATAAATCTTTCTGGATGAGAAAAACAGTAACTGTCTTCTTTAAAGAACATACTACTGAAATATATTTTATCTGCATGGACTAACTTTCATAAAAATATATTTCCCTTCTAGGAAGAGATACATAAGGACATTCAAGGACAGTAGAAATGACAGCAAGCTATAGTGTCTCACACCTTAGATGTCTGTTATCAGCCTAACTGGGGACACAGGCAAATTGGGAAGTGTGCAAAGAGAATAGCTTAGCCACAGTTGACTTATTCAGTGTTTCTGGGTTATGTGTGCCTGTATGAAATGCCTGGTTGTTATGATTTGAATGTTGTATCCCCTCCAAAATTCAACATGAAGCTAAATTTTAAGAGGAGGGTCCTTTAAATGGTGATTAGTCATGAAAACTCTGTCCTCCTGAATGGATTGCTGCCATGTAGCAAGGCTTAAGGGAGCCAGTTTTCAGCTTCTGTCCATTCCTCCACGTGATGACACAACATTCATTCCATCTGGAGGATGCAATAACAAAGTGCCGTTTTGGAAGCAGAAAACAGGTCTTAACAGGCATCAAACCTGTAGCTGGAGACTTAATCTTAGACAGCTGAGCTTCCAGAATTGTGGTAAATCTTTATGTATACACTAAAGTTGAATTTGGAAAATAGCAAAGCTCAAAGAAACCTACAGAGATGTAAAAGGCTCAACATGCATATTGAAAACTGCTAGTCTGTGTTAACTTGTTATAACAGCGAAAGAAGACTAACACATTGCTCCTGCTCAAAAAAATGCAAGACCTCAGGATGTTTATGAAAACTACAGAGTTGGCACTGCAACTCTTTTTTTGCCTAAAGAAAGAGGGAAGTCTGTAGTTGCAGGATTTTTCAGCCATGAGCTCTGCCTGAACTTAATTCCTAATTGAGTTAAGATTGAGGTGTTGTCCTCAGTGTCCACACTACTTAAAGAAAATTTTGGTCTGGATAGAGCCTGAGCTCTACTTGGAGGCTGACATTGACTTGGCATTCTCTAGAGGAACTTGCTGACTTCTCCCTTTTGGCTTTGGATATATCCATTGAGACAAACAATTCATCCTTTCTTTCAATTTAGCTTTTAGAGAATACTGCAACATTTGGAGAACAAAATATGAGATGTTGGTCATCAGACTGTTTCTGTTGTCCCATGAGCTTTGCAGGGTGACTTCTTCTCTCTGGTGTGGAAGGTCCCCAGCTCTGCATCCAGCTTCTGATTTCTATAATGACTGAGGGCTAGGAGAGTGCCTGTTTATTCTCTGCTGTATACATTAGTATGCTAGATCTTTTTAGGGTCTGAAACATAAGAGATCTGTGCTTCTGCTGCCCCATGGTGCTTGCCGTACCTTTTATGTGGATAGATAAAAACTCTGGGCAGATGCTTTGTATTTGTTGAGTGTACTGTGGTGGTGGGGTTGTGATCCTTTTGCAAGCAGTTTCAGCCAGTGGCTATTTCAGTGACACAATTACCTGAATCTGAGGCTGTATCTCTGCTCTGAACTCCATATCTTCTCTCCCCTCCTGTCTTAAATAATAATAAAATATAAAGAATCTTTTTAGACAAAATGCAAAAATAGGAGTTGTGTCACAGGAAACAGGAAAAGGCATAGATAAAATGTTCCATAAAATTGAGCTGGAGCCTAGCCATGGTCATAAAATCTCTTCAGAAAATGAAGAAAATCCCCCCCCGCCCAACACACTTCTTTTTTGGGAACTGTTGTGAACATGGTAGTCCAGAGTTCCAGGCTGTATTCTCCGGACTATGGGATGGTTGTAAAGCAGCTTGTGAGGGTTGAATTACAGAATAAATTTACAAGAACTCCAACCATGTATCCTAGCAACTGTCACTACTCAGGTTGAGCCTTTTTCAATAGCCTTTTATGGCTTTATTATTTTCCAGATTTTATATATATATATATATATATATATATATATATATATATATATATATGTAAGTACCCAGTTTGAGTTATCAACTTTCACAGATATGAACAGACCTCACTTGTGGTTTTTTTATGCTTTACATTGCATATTTGTGCCAAAATGTACAAGACTTACTTTGTTGGATTTCGGAATGAATCCTACTTAGGAATGTTCTCCCAGAATGGAACTTATTTACATGTTTAAATTGGTGATCAAGTTCTTTGTGTTCTCAGCAGTGATGTAACTCTATTGTGTGTAAAATACCTCTTCCATTAGCTCCTATTCCTGAAATTTTATCCACTATTTTTAGGAACCTTCACAGTTTAGCATCAGTTTTCCAAGTCTCTCCAAGTCTCCTGGGCATCTACTGCTACTTGTGGATTTCAAGAATGTTCTGTGTAATCTGGACACATCCTGTGTATGTACTAAAGAGTGATGATAACCTTTTAATTACAAAGGTTGTCAATTCCTTTTTGATTTGATAACTTGAATTAATTGATATGTGCATAATTTCACAAGAAGTAGCAGAAAAGACATCTGAAGTAGTATCTGAATTACTCTGTTTACCCTTTATTGAGTTTCAGATTCATACCAGTATTATTATTTATGCATTAATGCCTTTCATTTCAGGCCATCCTCAAAATAATCCAGTGGGGCAAACATTGTTGCTTTTTTCCTTTTATAAATGAGAACATAGTGGCAAAGCGGTTTTGTCAGTGTCTCGTTTTAATCTAGCTCCTCAATACTTAAATCTCAATGTGAATTAAGGATTTTCTGGTGTAAGCATCTTGTTCTTTTGACTCTACTGAAAGAGTTGCCAGTCTTTTGAGAGAGCAGGAGTTGATTGGTTGCTAGGTGCATTATTTTACCTTGGTATTGAGGATTGAACCCAGACCTTTTGTACCCTTGTAAGTTCCCGGGCGTTTTTCAATCAGTTTGAGACAAGGCCTTTGAAAGTTATTAAATTGTCCATCTTGGACTTATTCTTGCAGGCTTCATATTTTAGTCTCCAAGAGTTTGGGAATATAGGCATGCACCACCATGCCTACCAGGCATATGCTTTTAAAAATGTATTATTTTCATTAATGTGTGGATTTTCTTGAGGGCAACATTGTAGGAGACATTTTATTTTTACCAAATGGGGTTTTTGATTACTAAAAAATTCACACTGACCCATAAATCTGTAATACTGTCATATAAGAGAGAAGGCGTTTGTTTTTCTAATGGTGATCTTTGTAGTTATGAAAAGTTGTGGGCTTTTCATGCTATCTTGGTTGCTCCCAATTTTATTATTATTTGGCATATATATCGTATATTTCAGGAAGATAGTATTTTCAAATGACAAATTGTAATCTTTGAATAGAATTAGGTAAAGGCCTTGAACTGATGTCGCTTCTCAAGTTTGAATTGTGTTATTTTTAAGCTGCTATGTGTATATTATAGACACATTTGTATCATTGTGATTTTTAGTAACTGTGGTAGTTTTAGTCATGGTTGAAATCATTCAGGGCTGCACCATATCAGAGCTAGAAATACTTATTCCAATTAAATTGCCCCCCATTTTTATTTTCAAATATTCTTATTTATAAATAACTTTGGATCCTCAAATTGGCATACACTCGATCAAGAAGAAAAAAGAATACAAAGAAATAAATGTTCGTACCCCCTCTACCCACCAGCCCCCGCTGTCATCAGGAACTTGCATACAATATACTTGAAACTTAATTTGTTTCATTTTGAGCTTCATTTTCAAAGCAATTTCTTTTCCAGGCTTCTCATTACTCTTTATGTGAAAACCAACTCTTATCATTTTAGTCATTATTGTCACAGATTCCAACTTCTTAAATTATGCTGATCACAAAAGATACTAGCTTTATGTTCTCATCTCATTCAGGGCCTGCTGCAGTATCCCAGTGGAGGGCTACGCTGCAGCATCTAGCACAGATGACAACTCCTGTTCTTAGCAAGCCCGGAAAGAAATGGCTGAAAAGTTTAATCATTGTTTCACCTGGACCCTGAAGAATTGTCTCTGGGTCATGTAGCCAGTGGCCAAAAGATGTCACAGTACCTGTAGCTAACTTGTAGGCAGTGTAATGAACTCATTCTGTCTAGCTGGTAGTTCTCCTGAACTTGCCATTATTAATCCAGACTTCCTGAAGGCCAAAGCATGAACAGGCAGGGATTAGTGAGATGTATATTAACCTGGGCTGTCTTCAAGACACAACTTTAGCTAACCTCCTAAATGCAGCTTGTATGGCTCCAAGCTCTATTTCTTGCTTCCCTGCTATTTCACTTCAGCGTTTCTCAAACATGCTTCTCAAGTATTGTGTGTGTAGCTTTCCAGAGACTGTGAGTTTTTCCGTTGTAGAGACTCCTACCTTAAAATCTACCCCTGTCCTTATTGTATTTCTGTTATAAATATTTTTATGAATGGGTTGCTTTGTTGTAATGGTATAATGAAAAGAACCAGCTGATTCCATTTCTGTTTCTGACATTGTGAATTATAAGTCATTATTTAATATTTGTATTCAATATGTATTAATTGAATGTTTTCTATGTGCTACTAGACTTTTCCATCTGCTAGTAGTTAACAAAAAATAACACAAGACATCCCTGGAGTTTGTATTTTATGATGATAAATAACATGGTGTTATATAATCAAGGTAAACATTCAGAGTATTAACTTGGTTTAGCTAATATCTGAAAGACATGGCCATGAAGGTCAGTGAAAGGACAATCTTGGCAGAAACAACAGTTGATACAGACTTTAGTTTACCAGTGAACTTGTTCAATGAATAATATTATAAGGTTGTGGTGGTCATTTTGATCAGGGTATTGAATGAGGGTCAGACACTAGAGAAATAAGTAAGATGAGTGATTTGGATTTTATTTTTAATGCATTGGGGCAGTATTGGAGATTTTAAATCACTTGCAATTATGATTTGATTTGCTTTTAAATCCTATTTGTGCAGCATGTGGAGAATGGATTTAAGATAGGAAGAAGAGTCTTAAGAATCCTACATAGGAAAGTTATTGCAGTAGCCCAAGTGAGAGACAGTTTGTTGGTCTCAGTGATGGTGGTAGAGACAGAGATAGATAGAAAGTAGATATTGGGATATGTTTCAGATGTAGATGGAGACTTACTGAAGGTATTAAAAGTTAAGTTAGGAAAGGCGACTTCTGTCTTGGAAAACATGGGTATTCTCTTAGGTGTGTCTAAGTGAAATACCCTTGAATTACATCAGTAGTTCCTAAGTGAGATTTTTTTACTTCGTGACTCCCTTGCACAGAAAGAAATATCTAGAGGCATTTTAATCATTTGCAAATCTGTGTATTGTGTTTGTGATGTTGCCAGCTTCTAGAGAAGAGACCAGGGATACTGCTGGACATGCTGCAGTGCACTGGAAAGCCTTATTAACAAGGAATTATCTGGTTTCAAATGTCTAAAGTGCCAAACTTGAGATACCTTGAGCCACTTTACAAATTGGTTGTGAGGACCAGCTGAATTTATCTATTGTAAATCAAGATGAAAAATTTAAAGGAATTATTGATACCTTGATTTCATAATGTCTGTTGGGGGTAAGGAGAATAATTCCTACAGTTAAGCAATCAGAGAAAATTCAACTTTTCTAATCCTGAATAAATTTTGAGAGCAATGCTTTGGGCAGTAGCCCCTTATGCTTCAGTGGAGAAGCAGAGAATTAAAACATTTTAAGATTTCTTTTGACTCCTCTACAGCCATGATTTTAAACTGTGTTGCAGAGAGACTGATTATAAAATTCAAGATAAAAGAGTTTTCAAGTAAACTGTTATTTTTAAGAGAAAGTAGTGGGTGGAAGAACATGAGACTTTAGGGGATCGTGCCACCTATTTTTCCTCAGAAGTGCCAAGGGAACTAATTAAAGAAACTGGAGAGGGGACAGAGACAGGAAGTAAGTAGCCAGTTCTCCATGCCTTTCATCACCAACACTCAACACCCACCCCACACTGTACTCTGTACTCTGCTCTGAGCTCTTGTTGATAATTTCCCATAGGATAAGCATCTGCCCTCCAGAAAATAATACCTCAAAATGAGAGGAGTAAGCACACCTTGCCTGTAATAGTGTAAGAATACTGCCTACAACAAAAAAGAGGTTTTAAAAAGTCTGCCTCATCGGGCCCTTATTTATGTACAAGATAATATTTCTGGAAGTTTAAAATATTTAGCCAGCAGCAAATATTCAAGGCAGTCATTTGATGTAATCAGTGGGTAGGTGAATGCATACATTAGCTGCCAGAGAGAGAGAATCACTAAATCAACGGTCCAAATAAACAAGAGAAGAATTCAAAATGCAGAACTGAAAACAGAGTTAGCAAAGATGATAATTATACCTAGGTGCTTTTTTCAATCCAGTCATTGACTATTTAAACATTTGTTAAAGTATAGCTAAAAATAACAAGTCTTCAAAAAGATTCATTTCTTTTCAGAGAAGCTGCTTTCTTAAGAGTGAATGATTGATGGCCAGGTCCAGCAGTCTTCTCAAAGTCACTAGAATGAAGTGGTAGGAGGTGGCTTTAAAATGTAAAACCCTGAAAATTCTGCTAGCATGTGCTGCTGGTGAAGAAGCCTTGTTTTTTTCAGCCTTTAACACTTACAAGTCCAAGACTTCTGTCTGCTTCCAGCATTGTATGATAGAAGCCTATAGACAGCGAGCCACACTTACAATACATGAAAATTGACATAATATGTGATTGGGTTCACTTAAAACATTTCTTAGTTTAATATTCCTTTCCAAATTTTTTTACCTCTTTTATACTAACCTGTATAAAAGTAAGACCTACTAAAGTTGTTTATACCTTTCAGTGGAGACTATTTTTAACTTTTCAAACTAGAACAACAAAACTCCTAAGTTGCCTCATAGTCTTTTGTTAGAAGAAACTTTCCTATAAAAATTTTTCTTTTGTTTTTTTTATGTTCCACAAAGAGTACATGCTTGTTTTTCTCTCTGGGTTCAGTAACTATTAAACAATTCTTCACTGTGAAAGATACATAAGGAGCCAGATACATTTTCTCGTTCAAGATAAAGTGTGGATTTTTCAAACTCCTTTACTTTAAATTCTTAGTAAAGTGGCCGAGTTACCAGCTGAATGTATAGTTGTATATGCTCTATGTGAGAAAATCATGGGGATGAGAGAAGTATTTATTTGAATCTCAGTCTTAGTACTAATTACCCATGTAACCTTGGGTCAGTGATTTACCTTGAGTTTCAGCTTAGATTCAGAAATATTAAAATGGAAAAATTCAATGTTAAGTGGATCTGAAACTTTATGAGAGTATCAGAATCCTACCAAGGAGTTAATTATGGAGTCTAAATGTTTCTTATGTCTCAATGTGAATGGATTCTCATATACCCTGTCTACTACTGTTTATGTATTACTGGTAACTCATTTCCTTCAATTTGCAGGTTGTAGAAATTTAAGGTTCAAATACATTTAGTAATTTACTCAAGATCACAATCTAGATAATGTAGTGAATTGTTCTTTAGATAGAGACTGATTATCCTGGTTTATTAAATCTTTATTTAACAAAATGGCCTTATATTTTACAGTAATAATTGTAATTTCATATTCAAATACATAGTGGAATACATAGGTATCCCTCTATGTCTAACTTGCCTTTGACATAATTGACTAGAAATTAGAGAGCCTATTTATTATTCAGTCATAGACAAGGCACTTATTATATGAAAGCCTCATTTCAGCCCCCTGCCCTTTCAGAAGCCATTGTGAACAACTTAGTTGTAACTAGTAAGAGGCCATCAAAGTGGCTGACATAAAAGTAAAATGTTATTATAATGATTTAATTTTTGTAAGAATTTATAATACTTATTTGAAAGCTTTGAAGTTAATTCAAATACCTTTTATTTTATATAAATAATATAATTATGTCACAGTTTAATGCTTTTCCGGCTTGAACTCGGGGGCATGACTCACTTGTGGTGTCCTTGTATTTAATGTTTTCCAATGTATATAATGGAAGAATATGGACTATTGATTAGAAAAGAACTCTGGTTCTTACCTTCTGGAGATAAAATGTTTTCCTAGTAACCATTTTATTGATGTACATTGTGTGTATGATATGGCTAGATGTTACACAGTGACAAATGGGGTGTTATTTATGGTGCTATGATACCCATGCATGGAGTAATATCTGTATTTAGTTTATCCCAAATATCTCTGCTGTGATATTTTTGAGAGAAATGAATGAATTGAGAAACAAAGAAAATAAATCAGCATATAAGACCTGATGTGTATCTTGGGCTTTAAACCACATGGAATGGCAGTATAGTACTTGGTCCTCCAGGAAGGCTGATTAGTCTACTCTAGGGCTAGTTTGGTTGGCTTAGATGTGATCCTGAGTAAATCTATGCCTCCACTGATGTAATGCAATCAGCAACTGAGTCAGCTCACAGCCCATCACAATGATAGGAAAGTGCAAAGTCAGCCTTAGTTAGGTACGCTGCCCTTTTGGGCCTTGTAATTATTCAAATAAAATAATGATACTAAATTTGATAGAAGTTAATAAATAGGATATTGAGTATACCCCTTTGTAAAAAATAACATTGACATGTAAGTTCAGATCACAGGCCCCAAAACTGCTTATTCCAAATTCATCCATACGTATAATATATCATGTATATTTGTGTATATTACATATACATATGGAGAGAGAGGTATGAACACATGTGTTGTAAACCTGTATATTCAAAATTTCATCATGCAAATATCATAAACAATTACAATTTTTAACTTGTTGTACTTCATGTTTGATATTATATAAATTATATTTTAGATTTTCTGTTCATTCATTGTGATATTACATAAGAAACCCTTACAGAAACTTGGAAATGCACAAACATAGATAAACTTTCATGACCTTTGATGTAGATTTAGAAAAATTCATATTTCTTGTTGTATCCGTTACTCAGCAAAAATTGTGTATACTTTTAAAATTATTCCTAAACTTTTGATGCCTTCAAATTTTAACAGTTAATTTCTTTGATTTATTTATGAACAGTTGCTAAAATTATGTGAACTGCATACAACAAAAATATAAGCTTCTCTTTTTGATTTTAAAAATAGTCAAACTGTTTCTTTTAAATTTGTAGATTTTTTTTGCAGATTTTTTTTCTTGGAGTGTTGCACTTTTGTGTGTCTCCAGATTTTGTTGTTGTTGTTAAACTAGAAGTTCTTGATGGTTTTAAAAATGCACATAGTATTTAAAATTCATAAACACAGTCTCAGCAAATAATATTACATAAAGGAAATAGTTGCTATTAAACTATTTTCTCTCCTTTTAAAGCTAGGGCACAAAAGACAAAAATCTCATGGTTGTTTTTCTTTTTTTTTTTTTTCCTTTTGGTACTGGAAATTGAACTCAGGACCTCAGGCTTTCCAGGCAGGCACTGTGCTGCTGAACTATATCCCTGGCCCTCATGTGTTAATTTCTGTTCCAGGATTTTCAAAGGCATCTTTTAGGAGACTATCAACCTGGTCACAAAGGTATCAACCTGTTCTTCAAGAACCACTTTGGGTTTGAAATAGTAACTACCATGTGGATAACAGAAAAACTTTTTACAGTAGGATTTTTGGTCTTTAAATGTATAAATATCTCATAACCAATATTAGAGAGTCCTGTGAAATATACTTTGAAATACAATGAATTTCTTATTTAATTTGTATTGAAATATCTATTTATATATAATAAAATAATGTAAGTTGCGATTCATTTAATAAAATATTTACTTTTTAAATCATAAGGTCTTTTTTTTTGAGAACAGGTCACATAAAATTGAATTGTCTTTAGCTGGACTTGTCTTGCTTCTGTTTATGAACCGTTGTTTTTAAAAGAGGTTTTTAGGGGCTGGGGATTTAGCTCAGTGCTCAAGCACCTACCTGGCAATTGTGAGGCCATGAGTTCAATTCTCGGTACCAAAAAAAAAAAAAAAAAAAGGTTTTTAAAGCTTATTTACCATAATGATTGATACCAGAATTGTTTTCTGTCATGCGTATGTTATTTTGATTGTAAAAGTTATTTTTAGTTTCTAAACAAAACTATTATTTTTTTATCCTTATGAAAGAACATTGTAAAAATACAGAAAAATGTCATCACTGATTTAAGTAAAACCCCCTATCTTAATCTTATTTATTTATTTTTTATCATTTTAGGAGCCCAGTCATTTTTTATTTTTTCTTCTCCAACTTGAACTTCAAACAGCAACTTGAATTTCTACAGGCTGGGGGACTTCCATAACTCTGGGACTGATTTAGGCATCATGTATAGGCTGCTCAAATTCTTGCTCAGTTGGAACTCCCCAGTGGGCAGGGATTACATCATTTTCAGAGCCTAGCCCTCCAAAAGGAACATCATAGCCATTCTGTAATGAATAAGGTTTAATCAACACTTTTAAAATGTACTCCCTCAATTCTTCAGGCTTACCGCCCAATAAGAATATCAGCCACCTGAATGAAAAAGTAGTATCTGTCTCAGCAAAGTGACATGTATACCTTTCTCAGGAAACCTGCTGTTTTGTTACTTTCACAACCATGCATTATTAAACAAACTTCTGTAATGAGTGGGTAAGGTGGTAAATCCCAAGCAAATAACCAGAGAATTACTTAATCAGCATTTCTAGGAAATGGAAGTCTCAATTGGAGGAAATGTAAAACAATTGACTGCATTTCATTACTTTGCATTTAGAGTAGAAAGGTGATGAATACTCAGATTTCCATTTCTGTTTCTTAGTAGGAAATTACTTTTACTTATAAGTGAGAACATTTTACCTTTTTCTGTTTCATAGCTAAAAACTCTTGCGATGCTCTTTTCCCTTTTGTGACTCCTCACCACTTCTATTTTCCCCCCAATATATTATAAAATCAGAATTATTCTGAGGTAAACAAGAAAAAAGAGAAATAGTATTTCCCTTCTTCTTTCCAGACAATAGGAAAAGATCAAAGTTAGGGTCAGAGCTAATATTGTCAACTTATAAAAGAGACCACTCATCATCTCTAACTTTCTTTGACATTATCTACAAAATCTTCTGTATCTAAGGATGATTTTATTGTCAATATGCAATCAGGCAGGTCAATGTTCATTTCATTTGTGAAGATAAGCACATCAAGTAAATTTCATTATAAAACCTGAAAATCAATACACATTTGTTCCAGTATTCTCTAAATAATGAATGTGAATACTCCTTTATCCTGAAATAACTTTTTTTTTTTTTTTTTGGTACTGGGGATCGAACTCACGACCTTGCGCTTGCAAGGCAGGCGCTTAAGCCACTGAGCTAAATCCCCGGTCCCCAAAATAACATTTTTAAGAGTTGGATTTTTACTAAAAGGAGACATACTTGGTTTGCCTTCAAAAAATATTTGTGTCTGACACTAGGACAGTGGTATCAGGATTGGCTTTTGGAGTCTGCTTTGGAGACTCTTACAGTTCAGTGTCTCTGCTTTACTCATCCATTTATCCCTTGCTTCCCAGGAGCATGATTAAACATCCAAGGGCCTCAGATTTCACTTTTTCTCACTGAGACACATCTTAAAATTTCAACCATTGGTTATTTACATCCCAGAGCTAATTTCTAATTACTATTCAGTAGTTACTGTCCAGCATACTGATTTGTGTTATTTTCTAGAAAATCAAAAAAGCTGGGATGTGATCTACACCTGTACCTTCCACAGGGTTTCTCCACTGAGAAGCAGCACCAGCAGTAATATATAAACTCCAATCGCCAAGGTCTCCAATTTAGCTGATGCCGTGTGCAGTGTAAGGATTTTTACTGCCAACAGATCAAATGCTCTCCAGGTTCCCATCAGCTCTCCCTATGGCCAGTCACCGGAAGTCAGTTTTCCCTCTGAAAAGCAAGATTTGTTTTTGTGTAATTAACCACTACACTGGTGAAATGAGATAGAGCTGTTCTCATAGGGAGTGATTTCCTTGGCAGCATAAAGTAACAGTGACAAAATGAACATGTTGAGCATGTTTCTGTTGGTATTTTGTTATACTGTACTCAGCTGAAATAATAGGAGATGGGGTTAATAACAGACCACATGGATAGATGTGGGAAAGAAAAAACAGCTTTAGCTCATTGGTGTACTGCAGTCCTGATTATGTTCAGAAATGAGGGTGAAAAAATGCTTGACGGGTGTTTTTGTACTATGATTACATTATGCCATCTAATGGAGTATGGCATTTATTCCATCATAATTTCACAGTCATAAATTCTGCACTCTTTCCACCTGGACTTAACCTAAATGGTCTCCATGTTTTTGAGAGAGGGTTGATAGTTTAAATGGATATTTATTTGCTCTAGGTTTGCACCTAGAAATAGGTGAGTAATGTGTCTTCAATTCATTAACTACCGAGTGTGGAAATCTGGTTCAGTGAAGTTTGAGCAGATGTAAGTATGCAAACTTCAGTCCAAGTGTGAGGTGTGCATATTACTACATCCTTGAGCAGCCAGCACTTCGGATGAGTCGGTACTCCTCAATCTGGAGAACTAAGGACTTGGTTAGAACGACCAGATTTAAATGTGCCTTGTGTTAGTCAGCTAGGGTCAGACTTTAATCAGATTTTTCTGAATTAATACTGAGTATTTATTTAAAAAATGTCATCTTTTCCTGATTGGGGTAATGTCTATACTTTTTGAAAATGAGCGATACTAACAAAACAGTTTCTGTAATGGAAGGAGTAGACTATGCATGACTGAGTTTTGACATGCTGACTTGACATAACAGTATAAATCATTTAAAAGTGGAATTTGAAAAAAATATTTTAAAAATTCCCAATGTCATGGGGAAAAAACAGAGGCCATGAGAAGAATCAGTTATACTGACGAAGCAAAAACCATCACACTATTTGTCGGGTACATTACCCGTGAGGAAGGTTTCCATTTCCAAGTGGGTGCATAAAAATAGATATGTCTCACTGTAATCTTTAGTACTTTTAAATGTAATCTCATATTCTTACTTAGCCACAATTCAAAATATTGAGCGACACTTGAAAGGAAGTTCTGCAAAATGGAAAATATTCTTTTAGCATTTAAATTTTAAAAAATATAATTATAACTATTTCAGACATTTGTAGTATACAGAAGATAATATCAATCAAGATCCATGTATTCACATCCACTTTTGAAAAGTGCTAGTACTTTGCTGTTTCTTTTAAGTGCATTTTAATTACAGATACAATTGAATTCTTGAAACTAGAAGCAGATGAAGCTCTTTTGATTTCAGTTTCATTGTTCTTGCACTTAAGAGACAAAATGTCTCACAATTGTTCCCTTCCTATTTATTTATCCCGCGAATATGGTATTATTTGGTGGTGGTAAAATTTATAGAAATGGCTTCATACAATGGATATTCACTCACTTCTTGCTTTCCTTTCTCCGTATCTTATGTGATTAACATGAGAACTGCTGAGTTATAGAGTATGGATGTCAACCTTTACATACCTTACCAATTTATTTTCTGAAATAGTTGTTCTAACTGACATTTTCTAAGCATGCTGAAAAGTTCCTTTAAGTTGCTATTAGGTGAGGAAATGTCTTTGCTGGCCCCAGGCCATGTATCCTTCCTTAACCTTTAATTGCAGACTTGAAACTGTCTTTCCATCTCAGTCTCATTGACTTCTCTTGGCCTGATCTTGCCCTTTGGTGTAAGGTGTAAGGCAAGCTCAACTCACTTCTTGTTAGCTCACAGGTAGATTATGTTGACTGTCAATCTGGCCCTTGTTTTGTGACTCAGTTCATATTAATTAGGTATCTATTTGATATTGAGGGTGCTTGCATACCATGTCTTGCACAAGTTAATAGGTCTTTCTGCTTTCTGAGTCTGTTCACTTAGGATATTTCTTTAAATATAGGATAAGACTTTATGGCTGACAGCTTCAGGTTTTTCTTCTAAGAATTAGAAGTTAGCCAGCAAAATTCCATCTGCTTCCTAGGACTTTGATTGGTGCTGCTAGAACTTTCTGAGGCATGAATCTTTACTCCTGTGTGTTACTGAACTTTCCTTTTATTTTGGGCTGTTTGTCTGTATTGTGAGAAGGTCGCTTTTCATTTGTTATCAAACTTGCAGGAAGTGCACTTTCCCACTGGGCTGTCTGTCATCACCTTTCTGACCTCAAGGCCTGGCCTAGTTCCAGAGCAAGTTAATCTTGTTCTACTGTGGACTGTGCCATTGATGCCATTTAAGAAAAAGATTTATTGCTGTCACCTCTGGAAGTGATTTCATGCTGTTCAGACCAATCATCTGTAAAACTCTTGTTAATTTTTAAAAACTCTTTTGCCTCTTTGAAACCACTATTAATTTTTTTCATTACTCCAAAATATACATAAGACAGAGTACGTTGAAATTTAATAAATGTTTGAGTGCCTACTATATTTTGGGAGTAGAAATAGAGCAGTAAATATATCAAATTTGGATCTACCATTTATGAATGTTAAAATTCATTAGAGACAGACAGATAATAGATAAGTAACTAAATTTGTGAAAAATTAGAAGACTAGTTTCTGACAAAAAGTGATTTTAACTGTGGTTCACAGAGTGACCGAATAAGGCATGTGGAGATCAAGAAGAGGAGCACTGTTGGGAGAAGAAAGCAAGTGTGTAGGAAGAATATGTACAGCATGGTAGAGGTTGATATGTGGCTAAATTGAATCACAGCTTTTTATAGAGCAATCAAGGAGAGACTTAAAAATACAGCATTAAAATGAGCAGTAGTTTTATGATATAGCTAGTTTCTGATAAATTAAAGTTTATAAAAGTACATTTTATAATCAAATAATATGGTATTTTTCTTGGTACCGTGAATCAAACTCATGACCTCACGCTCTCCAGGCAGAGGTGCTTGTGCCACTGAGCTAAATCCTCAGCCCCCTGTATGCTATTTTATAAATTTCTTTTGAAAAGGAAGTCTAATACTTTTTTTCTGATACATGGCCAAGTCTGAGCATGTACAAATTTGCAAATTGATAAACTAGTTTAAATATTTGTTGATACGTAACTGTAAACATTCTATGCCTCCAACTGTTTATGTTATGTGTTATTCTAACATATATTGCTAGTAATAAGCTGAGGAGGTCCTTTCTTCTTAACACAAAGGCAGAATAAATGTTTATATGTACAAAAAGATTTGTCTCATTCTACTGTTCTGTTTCCCTAACTCTTTCCTCTTGAATGAGGTCTTCCCATTTCTCATCATGATGGCAGTGGTTTATAGATTGTTCTATAGCAATTCCAATTTTGCTTATCAGTTAGGAAAAATATGTTATTCTTCTTTCCATATTTAGGAAGTGTAGGAAGCTGTCATATGACATTTGTGAAGTGAGAAGCTTCTGTTAAAGAGAGTACTAGAGTTGAAGGTGTGAAACATTTAAAGTAATGTAAGTGTTGGGCTCAGCTTTCTCCTAGGATTAAAAGGACCAGCAGATATTATTGAGTTAATAATTATCAGCATATTTCTATGAGGCAGATTTTGTCTTTCATAATATAAAAATGGGGAGGTGGCTTAGTTCTAATTCTTATTTACCTTGATATTAACAGTAATTTAGAAGTAGAGAGTTGTCAAGTTGAATTTTAACTAGTATGTTATTTCGAACAGTTGTCCCTCTGTGTTGGTATAATTTAACAGTCTTTTAGGCCTGCGAAAAATATCTGTATCTATGTATAATATTTTTGGACTTTTGCATCCTTGTGATATAGAAAAATTTCTAAAACTATATGTGAACTGGTTAGATATTTCAGTGAGTTGAAAAAAATCTTTTAAGTTTTATTTATTTGTATACCACTCACTGTATACAAACAAAGTTATTTGGCTCGTTTTTGTCCAAGGCTGCCATTTGGATGATGTTGGATCTTCCTGATCATTGCATTATTTTCATGTTAGATATCATCAGATTATTCACTAAAGTGTATACTACACGTGTGCTCTGAATTTTTTTTTTTTATCTCTTCTTACTTTTTAAAGCACATTCTCTGGGAAGAGTCTTTAATTTAAGCTTATATATAAAATAATAGGTTTGTTTGTGTTTTAATTATAGCCAGGTAATTTATAACCACTTGGGTTATTTACTTAGAACTCATCAGCATTATTCATATTTCATCCTGATTTAAGCATTTTTTCTTTATAGTTGTTTTGAAGTTTATTTTAAGCTATCAAATGTTTCCCAATTAGAGTTGGCATTTTCAGAAATATGGACCTTAATGTTATTAGAGTTTGCTTGACCAAATTCACACATGGTTATATTTATTTTCCACTGATAAATTTTCTTCTTGGAACTAATTTATACCACATTCTCTTCCCACTTCTTCTTTATCAGCTAGGAAAATACTGTTTTTTCAATGCCCAGGACACAAGTGTAAATGAGTTGATCAGTATTTCACAACTTACTACTGGATATTTCTTCTGTGCCATAAATTATGTTTCCTGCATTTGGTATGTGACTCTCTTTTTCTTTCTACTGTTCCTTTACCCTAACCAAATCCTATATTAGTGTTACAGTATAGCTCAGACCACACCTTCCTGGGTTTTCCAAGATCTTACTATTTGGAATTATATTCTCCCTCACATAACCACACATCATAGTATGAAAACTTATCACCATCTGTTTTGTATTATATATATATATATATATATATATATATATACACACACACACACACACACACACACATATATATATATATAAAATATTTTTATTTTTCAGTATGATAATAACCCATAAAAGACATATTTCATTACATTTTGTAACTCCCAGGGCACATACCTTATCCATAACATGACCTCAGGAATATTTAGTCCATTAATTAAAAATCATTGAGTTCAAGTCACTGATTCTCTTGAATTTAATGGCCTTCAAATATTTGTATCCCTCAACTTTGTGGGGAGACATAAGAAAGGCAGTGCATGACATAAATGTTCTTGCATTAAAGCTGTGGTCTCTGGAGACTTTTAGTCCTGTTTTACAAGAGAGCTGTCTATTAGTCAACAAATCAATTAGCCTTCACGAAAAAAGAAAAGGCTAGAAACTCTTTGTTGTCATCAAGATTATACAGATAGTAATAGCTAGGAATTCAAAACAATAGTCTGATATAGAAAATTCAATAAATGCTAAGCACTAAAAATACTAATAATTGATTATTGTCTTCATTATTAACCTCTTAGTATACTTATAAATTTTTCAAAGATATTGACTTAGGAAAAAGCAATAATTAGAATTCAGCTTTTCTGCTACTATGCTTATAAAATGAACAAATTTTCAAAAAGTGTTTCTGTTCATTTGTAGACAAAATATTTGATACTTCATATCAAGGTGAAATACCAGGTTTGTGGTAGGACCATTGAATAATTCTGTTTGGATCATTCTACCTTTATTCTAAACAAATGTTGTCTTCATAATTTTGATAAAATGTCTCATAGGAATGCTATATTATGGAGAGATATCTCACATATAGTTGGCAGAATATGTCAGACTGAAACTTCTTTCTTACGGAGAAAGCATAAAAACATGATTGACATTAGATGAAAGGACATTTCGTGTTTGTTTATTTAGGTAGAAATTGAAAATATAAGGACACAGTCCCCACTGGAAAAACCTGAAAATTTCTGCACTGTAGATTTTAGTTTTTATTTTCCATTCACAGGGAACATTTTGTCCTTTTAGTCATTGTAAAGCTCATAATAACTCAGGCCTCTACCTCATACATATGCAAATATTAAACCAAAAACAAATGCAGACGACTTACATATGGCAGTTAACACTCAGAAAAATATGTGAGAGTAATTTATGTGGCTATGTCTATGTCTACTCTATGTCTATATCTCTTAAGATTTTTTGGTAAAACTTAAACCATTGTTGGCCTTAACAAATACACTGCCTGAAGAGAATGCAAGATGCATGGAACTTGGGAATCAGAATTTTACTTTGTCATCTTCCCTTAAAGCAAACAATAACTAAATTATCTCCTCCATATTGGTAGACATTATTTACTCCCTTCTCTAATTCCTGGAAGCCACTGTAGTCCTCACAAGGAAATTTAACAGCTCATAGTGATCACTTAAGTATAGCACTGGGTAGTCAGTGCTACCTAATATAGCCTGTGATAATGTCTTTTATGCCTCCATCTTGTATTTCTTGGCTTAAATTTTTGGCTCCTACCTTTGCTACACAATTAAATTGTATTCTGCTCAGGGATTCTGAGCAGGGTTACTCTAAAATTAGGTGTTGATAGCTCTGGGGATCTTTGACAAAAAGGAAATAAAGAGCTGGTAAATATGCACTTCCCTTCTATATTATATGTGGAGTTTAATTTACTTAGTAAATTACTTACTTTAGTTAATTTTACATCACACAGCCCTATTTTCCCTAGCTTCCCATGCAAGTAGACAATTTCATATTAATTACTGAATTAGCCTTCCATTCTTTATTATTCTGCACTTTTTGCCATTCAGTTGCCTACCCTTTCTATTTCCTAGGATTGCTAAAGCTAAATCACTTTTATATAAACCTTTGTCTCACTGTGTGTTTTTAGGAGATGTCAAGCTAAGACATGTTTTCTGGGTCCTAGAGCTGGTGGGATCTTAGCTGATTTACCTGATGGCTCTATGACTCAGTTGCTTCATCTATTGGGAAAACAGTTGTCATAGTAGGCCTCAAAATGCTATCCTTAAAGACTTGCTTGTGAAATTATCATCTGAGATTTTACTTGGTACTCATATCAACTTTCCCTTCACTTTAAGAGTTATTCACACTGGTTAGACTATATACAAAATGTGATTTACACTGCACTTGTTTTGTTCCTGTAATTTAGGATTTTGGTACATGTAATTAAAAGGATACTGTTGCTACTCCCCAGTGTAATGAGCCTAAGCACTAAGGCTCTAAAAGTTTACTATGGGTAGAAATTCTATATCAGTGTTGTAAAATTTTTGTTCCAGAGAAAGAGTAGACTCTACCCATTTTATGGAATACAGAGAACGTAAGAAAGCTTGCTCATGGATTCTGCACCCATTTTATGGAATACAGAGAACATAAGAAACCTTGCTCATGGATTCTGCAGATTCTTTATTTTCCATTATTATCCATATATGTATCACTGTTGTATGTAATACTAGCAATGAGTAAAATTTAGATTTGGAGTCCTAAATGTGAATCCTGAAGTTTGAATCCCGACTCTTTCAGTGTAGGAGTAGTATTGAGACCCTGATACAGGTGCTATGGTTATTGTAAAGATTACACAAGATGAAGAATAAACAAG
This sequence comes from Hydrochoerus hydrochaeris, assembly GCA_004027455.1. Lineage (NCBI taxonomy): Eukaryota > Metazoa > Chordata > Mammalia > Rodentia > Hydrochaeridae > Hydrochoerus > Hydrochoerus hydrochaeris. The sequence goes on along the minus strand of PVLA01000949.1, from coordinate 121,629 downwards.
ATTTGAGTCAAATTTTCTAATAGCTTACGTGTGCAGTGACTGTTTAAAATTATCAAAGGGCTTCCTGTCATCTCAATATGGGGTATTAAGTTGGTATTAAGAATCTCCAGTTAATCATATTAAGAACTGGTGTTAAGAATCTCCAGTTAATCATATTGATTGAGTCTGTCACATCTTACTTTAAAGAGATAAAGTGACACACTGGCATTAGAAATACTGGAGGAAATAGGAAGTGTGAAGTACTGTTAAAGTCACTTATTTATAGTCAGTATAGGTCTTCTTCCCAACATTTAAAGTCATTTACCTGAACTTGTTTTACACTGACTCCATTCCTCATTTGAAACAGTCTTTTCCTGCCATTATCTTGCCCATAATCGACTCATTCTTCATGAACTGGCTCACCTCCTCTCTCTGGGAGGTTGTCTTGGATCAGTTGAATGCTCTGGGTATCTATTTTAAGGGATTGAGTACCACTGCTATAGTTCTGTAATCCTGAACTTGTGTGCAAAGATGTGGAATCTACAATATGCTTTGCCTCTAACTTTAATTAAGACTTTGAACAAGTTTCTTAGGTTTCCTGAGGCATTTTCTGATAATCTGCAATACCAAGATAATAATTTATTTACTAAGGAATATGTGTAGGCCTAAGGTGGGATAAGGGATGAGTGAAAATACTAATGAAAACATTGCATGAGATGCTAAAGCTTTAAAACATTGATAGCACTTATGTTTACTTCTTTTTATAGTTCTTATATCCTTGCTGTATGGTTTTATGTTGCCATTCTGCTCTTAATTGTTTTCATTTTTATATTTTGTTCTGCAATTAGATAATAAGATCCTCAGGTTGAAACTGTGTCTTCTCCATCTTGACATTCCCTATGGTAGTTAGAAAAGTGGTGTGCAACTTTTCATGGTTCAAAAGAATTTTATCATGTTTATTGATGAACACCTGTGAGTTTAGATTTGGGGAAGGGAAGAAAGCTCTGGAACACACTTTACATACACAACAGAAGTTCATGAAGTGGCAGATCTGGGGGCTTATCGTGAGGTGGTCAAAGCTAAAGTTCTAGTTCAGAGTTCCTTAATTAGCAATAACTGCCCTAATACTCTGTAATTTTGTTTCATTAGTTATGCTCAGATGTACTGATATCTGGAGGCAAATAACTTTTTCTTCATCATTGGCAAATAATTATCATCAATAGGGGTATTACAATTTTTAGAATTTTTTTCTCACAGAGATAAAAAAGACACATTTTAGTAGTATCCTATGAAAAGGCCACATACAAAAAGAGCAGTACTATGTAGACTACTATTGAACAAAAGCTAATTATGTTTGCCATTGTTTTAACAAATATTCCAACATTGCTGTCTCAACATTATGAGAACTTTTAAAATTGTAACTAACTTCACTTTTATAAACCTCTGTTCTATGTCAAATAAAAAATTGAGGCATAAAATATATGTTATCTAAAGTTGCACAGACATTTGACTGGCTGAGCTCACAAAATCAGTCAGTCTGGTTCTGTTGCAGGGACTCTTGATCCCTATTTTGTGAAGCTTTTGGTTATTAATTGTATACCTTCGTATTTGCAGATGTATATGTCCAGGGTGGTATTGCCATGGTTTCAATTATTTTAGGATCAACGAGATGTCCTAACAACAAAAGACAAAGACCTATCTTGTGAATCATTTATTTATTTTTTCTTACATTTTCACTTTTTGTTGTAACTACCTTAAAAAATACAGACGATAAGTCATAGACAGATTAGGACCGTTAGGATAATACAGGAAAAATCACTTGGAAGAACCTCAGCTGCCCTTCCTTGGGTGACTTTTGTTAGTCAGTTGGATAATGGTGTCATCCCAGCTGACATCCACAGTCCTTGTTTCTGTTGCACATAGTCCAAGATTAAAAACATAAAGTATAAAAAGATGAAAATACTATGCCTTACTTTACTTATCCAATTACATCATTGTGCTTTGACTTTTTGACCAAGTGAGATTCATCTTCTTTCTCCCTGCACATTCGCCTATTTTAATATTGCAGTGCAGATTTAATGGATTGGGAGTCTGTCAGTAAGTAATGAGAACACAGGGAAAAGTGGCTAACATGATTAAGATTTTATTTGTAGTGTAATTCGATTATAATTAACATTATGTAACTGGAGAAATATGGTGTTTGCACCTCTTCCTGGCAGATGTTTTTAAGCCAGTAGCAGGAGATTAAATAGTAAATGAATACCTATTTATTGAAAATTGTTTTTGTATCCTATGTTGTTGGATTTGTTTGTTTCAAAACCACAATCAATTTAGTTAGAACAATAAGAAATATGTTTAACAAGCACAATAAATAAAAGTGCACTGTTCTGAAGTACCATAGATATGCTTTTTTATATTAGGCATAAAATCTAAAAGATGTTCAAATAAAGTGTGTTTAAATAGTGAGAGCAAACTTACCCCAAAGTTATTAATGGAATTTAAAGATAAACAAAAATGTTTGGATTTGTATGCAGAATAATAGGCATTTAAATTCTTTTAAAATCATGTTACAAGTAATTTTGTTTATGGGAAAAGTTGAGATATTTTTGATATTCTCTTTTTTTCCTCCCTCTCTGTTTCTTTCTCTGTCTCTCTCTGTGTCTCCTCTCTCTTCTGTCTGTCTCTGTCTCTCCCACCCTTTACCTCCCTCCCTCCTGCCCTCTCTCTGACTCATTTGATTAAGTGAAAGATGTTAGGTAAACTGCATCACACTTTGTAAATAGTAGTTTTCTTCTTGAGTGGACCTTTGTAAATACTGAACTTGTAATTTATACATTGCTAAACATCAGGATAATATCCTAGTTCATATAATTATGTAGATATTCGAAAATAAGTGATCCTTTAGGCTTTTGCAGATGCAGCTGAACTCTGATGACACAGGTAATGCTCAGAGGGCAGAGGCTATGTCTTTCAGTGTCTTTAATATCTACATAATAACTGGTAGTAAACAATTACTTTAGGTGACACATTGAGCACTATGTATGAGAAACTTTGCCAATTTTTACAGTCAGGACTACACTTAATTATCTCTAACAAATGTAGAATAACCATAAATAATGTTTTCCAGATTTACTGGGCCTCCTAGATCTATATAAAGCATTCAAAGAGTTAAAACAGACACATAATATATTGGTAACTCTGAAGCTTGAGTGAGATCTTCTTTCTATGTTGTATAGTATAAATACTCCAGATGTTTGACAAATGAGTATGTAAAAGAGAGATCATGTGTTGTCCTCAGAAAAGCACCATTATCATGGATTGAATCTATTCTGAACTTAACATTTCTCTACTTTTTTTCTACTACTGTTATCTGCCTTACTAAATGTTTTCAGAGATCCAGACTTACTTGATTTTAAAAAAGGTCATAACTGAATCCTCCTAGTTGTGATTTATGGCTGCCACTATCCTACATAGCAGTACAATTGCTATATGTGTGATACAGATCCTCTAGTTTAGATAAATTAGAAAGGATTTACTTTTTCAAATGGCATGTGTTGCGATAAAACAATATTGATACCACTTAAAGTATGATAGTATATACCACATGAGGAATTATATATGTATTTTAAATCAATGGTTGACAAACTCTGGGGCAAGTATCAGTCCCTGGCCTTTTAAGAACTGGCCCACTGGGGCCGGGGATTTAGCTCAGTGGCATAAGTGCCTCCCTGGCAAGTGCAAGTTCCTGAGTTTGATCCCTAGTACCAGAAAAGAAAAGAAAAGAAAAGAAAAGAAAAGAAAAGAAAAGAAAAGAAAAGAACGAATGAACTGGGCCATACAGCCGGAGTGTGCGGTGGACCAGCTAATGAACCTTCTTCTGTTTTGTAGCTGCTGCTTATCTCCTGCCTGAGCTCTGCCTCCTGCCATGTTATACCCTAGTGTGAAGTGCTCATGTTAGGGATTTAGGTTGTGTGGTCCTACGAGGATCTAATTCAGAAAACTTTGTCCTACCCTTTAAAAAAACTTGTCTTCTAGGAAACTGGTGCCAAAACTGTTCAAGAAGCTGGCTTATATGATTTTTACAGCAGGTCTGTTTGTGAGGTGGACAGGCATTTTCCAGGTTGGACTAGGTGCTCAGAAGGTTGAAGTAATTCATGCAGGTAACCCAACTAGAAACTCAACTGACTTCAGCAGCATTTTAGACAATGGGCCTGCATAATGGGCATGAACCAACCTTCCGGTGCCCCAGTGAAGATTTGATTGTATAGATACATGGCTTCTTCCCTCTAGAGTATGACTCCATTGCCTTGTGCATCAAAGCACTTAAAGAGACACACACAAAGGAACACAAAACACATATGTACAAGGTTCATATTGATACTGTGGTTCTTTACTGTCAGACTGAAATTTGGTGTGAGCCAAAAAAGTAAACACTAAAAAGTAAAACAGACTTGGCTGAAATTCACTTCAATACTTCATGTTATTTGAATAAATGTGTCCAGAATTATCATTCATTTGTACCAACATTAGAGTCACAAACAAGACATTTGCAGTCATTTTTGGCAGTAAATCTTGGATTCATATGAGGTCTGCACTGCAGAATCTCATTCCATGTATCTGGTGGAGGCTGTCAGACAGGACACTCAGGTGCATGCAGTGTACTAGGATGTAGCTTCATCTTCAGGTAGTGAGATGTTCTGAGAGAAAAACAAGAGAGGAAGTAGCCTCCATCTGTCCTCCTGATTCCTACATGTTGTCATTCATGTGATCTCCTCTGTATTTAAATGTTAATGTCTTTTTACCTTTTTAACCCAACTAACTAGTCATCTCACTGATGTTCAGTGAGATAAAGAGTTTTCTGAGCAAGCGGTCTATCTGTTTGAGGAAATACATAAACATGACTCTGTTGATTGGGACAAAATTAGAAGACTCCTAAGAAAAAATTGTAGCTGTAATTTAACAAATGTACTTCAACAGCATTCAAGGCTTATGAGAGGCAAATTAAAGTCAAATAAATATTTCATATTTTTTTCTCTTTTTGTTATTTAGCTATAATGAATGGTTTCCAAGAATAAAATATAATTAAATTATAGAAAAAGCCGGGAAATATTTAAAGTACTCTTCAATTCTGGACATAATTGAATAATTATTTCAGACCAAAATTGATTGATTCATAACTATGGACAATTAATTATATCTTGATAAAGTTGAGATAATTGTGATCTTTATTATAAGGATTTTGATATTTACCCTAGTTTTTTAGATAGGGCTCTAAGTAAAACATAAAACACTTGTATGAAATTAACATATGATTGTACATAAAACTATATATTGTTATAAAAAATTTTCCCATCTAGCAAGGCTTAACAGAATATTTACATTTCATGTTCTAGATACAGATAGATAATACAGATATATACTAAAAATACTTTTTAAAAACTTGCATGGAAATATTCATAAATTTTGTGGTCTTTTTGAAAATGATTTGAGCACATTATAATTTAATAATAATAGTAATAATGACATGAGTATCATCATTAATCATTGGTACTGTTACAATGCCAGCTTTGTTGTGTGTACTTCCTATACATTATCTCATTTAGTCTTCTCTACAATCCTATTTTGGAACCTATTATAACAGTAAGAGGTTGGCAATAACTGTATTTCTAGAGCATAAATTCCTAGAAAGGGATATACTTTTTTTTAACTTTTTGTATATATTTCTAAATAACCCTTGACAGGGTTGATACTACTAACCCTACTCACTAGTAGGCCACTTGAAGGTGTGTTACACAGTGTAAAACTTTTTGTCTTGGCCAATACCATAAATAACATATTGGGAAAATATTTTGCTTTCATTTACATTTTCGAAGCTCTTTCCTTAGCTCTTATCAGCGTCTACATCTCAATACATGTGTGGCAAGGTGATTAATAAGTTCTAAATGAGATGGCATAGTCATAAAAAGAGCTGAACTGAAAGAAGAAATGTAGGACATTCTTGACCTTGGCAGACAGTTTCTTCTTTCATGAAATACCCTATTTTCTTTTCTGCGGCAGGTTCATCATTTTTGACATAAAATTTTCTGCATGCTAAGAAGTTGGTTTAATGGGGCACTTGTTAGAAGTGTTCAGCCCAGCAGAGCATGGCTAGCTATGATTATATTTTTAAAATAAGTGTGGTCAAACTGAGCTGTCTTAAGATATGAAAGTTATTAAGCTTATACCCATAGAAATCCCCAATAATGATAGGAATTGACAAATAAAAATTTTTACATGGTGATTCCAAACTAATACAGGACCAAAATCTCATATTGGCACTTTACTCAAACCATATGGATACTGAACATTTTATTGTAGATAAATGCTATTATCTACTAGAAACATATAACTTCACCTTGTGGTCTCTGTGTAACCTTTTAAGTGGTCAATTAAAGAGTCTTTTACCCATTTTGTCTTTTGCACTCTTGTGATATATTTTGCATTGTCTCTGGTAGCTACATGCATTGATTATCATTTGATTACATATGACCATGTATAACTGGGTACTTAGTACTTAATACAGGAACAATTTACTTAAGTATTGCCAAGTTAAGAGCAAAAGAGCATAGATGGGCTTGTGAGGTTAAATGTCTTAAGAATTTCCAGGTCATATTCTAGATGCTTATTCCTCAGTTCCCCGGTCTTACCAATAAACCTTTAACAGACAATAGTTTGATATAAACATCCTAGTTAACACAGATATTATTTCTTATAGGGATATTAAGTTCATGTAACCCACCCTGCTAATTCTGTAGATGAAGAAGCTCATTTTGGAAAAAAAACTTTACTAAGAAAACTAATAGAAAAGTCAGATCTCCTTCATTTGAACCAAATGAGTTCTTCTTTCTCAGAATTATTCATGCTCAGTTCAAAAATGAAATAAAATATTATCACACAGCAAAAGATAGAAGAAAAACAAGTAAAAATCACATGGAAAGTTTACCTCATGTAATTAGTATTAGTTATGTTTCTTTACTATTCCATATGATTCCTTGCTCTCTTAAGTATCCAATAGGTTTTCCTTGTTTTCAGCTGATAATTTGTCAGATAGAGTTGGAAATGGCATCTAACATCTGTCAAAAAACCAGTGGTGGTTATGCATTAAGAAATCTTTCTTACATCTGGTTAAAGGTTATAAAATTCATTAGTCATATAGCTAAGTCTCTGCTTATCTCATTTATTTACAGAACTGCTTACCTTACTTAGTTTTATTTGACACTGCACCAAGAACTCTTTGATGAGGATTTATGCTGATATATTTGATAATAAAATTTATTAAATTCTCTTTTATGGAGGTGGAGGTGACAAGATTAGGTACCATGTTAGAAGTTAGGTCAAAGAAAAAATGTTTTCCTAAGTATAAGGGAGATACATTGTTGATTGCCTTTGTTATAAAGAAATTTAATTTTATTCTACATCAATTACTTTAAAATAAGCCTCATGATTTTATTAATATATTCCTAAAAGAGCATTTTTCTGGTACCAGGGATCGAACTCACGACCTCACACTTGCCAGGCAGGTGCTTATGCCGCTGAGCTAAATCCCTGGTATTTTTCTCTTCTTTTTTCACTTTGTAAGTAGCATCCATTTCTCAGCCAGAGAATAGTATGATTATGTCTTTGTTTTTACCTCACAAATAATTCAAATTCATGCTAAATGGAGATGAGATACTTGCCTTTCTTATTGTTTGAAGTTTTAGCAAAATCTGTTCATTGCTTTGAAAATGGATAAAAGGCTATAGAGCTTGGGAAAAAATGAATTCTCATTTATTTTGGCTTATCTATGGTATGGATAAGATCTGGTATTTCAGAGCTCACTCAGCACTAACAAAAGAACAAAATGTGTCTATGAGTGTCAGAAACAAAAAGGATTCATTTTTGTCATTTCCAATGGTGTTTTGAATAGAGTCTGAAAATTTTTGCGAAGTTTCAGATTTAATGATGCCAATGTTATCAGTTTGTGTGTTTATCTAGATGTGAAGGAATTTCTTGGGAAAATCTGAAAACTATGTAAATTAAAAAAGTTATTGTCAAAGATAACCTTGATGCAATTACAAACACAGAACCACAAATAACTGTCTGGGAAAAGAAGAGCTCAACCGACTTTTCAACTTTATAGAGTAAGTATTGAAGAGAAATTTGTACATTTTGAAGACATTGACACATTTTATATCTTTTAATTTTTCTACCTTATTCAGTAGTTCCTATAATTGTTTTAATATATTTTTGAATGTCTCTTCTTGATTCAAATAATATTTTTCTCCAATGCACATTACATAGTCTGTTAATTTGTCAGTAAGAAGAGCTTTGAAATCCAATAGGAAAAGATCATAAAATATTTTGATGAACTGTTTTTATACCAACTAGAGAACTTGATTTCATGAAAGAACTCACTACATTTTAAACTTTCATGACTCAGGTGTGGAAGGAGCATCTAGCCATGTGCATGTTTGAGGCAATTTGTTTGCTATCAATTATTTGATATTTATGCATTCATTTACTATTCTTCATATCCACTCAACCCCAAGGTTTTCAGTGATCGTTCAGGGAAGCACTGGATGAGGCACTAGTCTACAAAGTATTGACACCACCCTGCTCCACGGCATGTAGAGTTTGGTGGAAGGAATTATATTAGTAAACTGTCCAAAGTTAAGTGCAAGAAAAATGTGACAAAAGATGAAGCCATGAGCCACCTTAATTCAGTGGAGATGAACTGTGGAAGCCAGGTCTGGTAACCGTGAGGGATGAGAGCTTCGGTACTATGTGGTGCTACTCGTGTGAGTTGCAGAGTGTTATGAAAAAACTGTGCAACAGCAGTGTGATAATCACAAAATTATGGGATGGTCTCACTGGGAGCTGCTGTTAGGTTTCTATCTTCTGGATCATCGCCAAGGCTCTAATTTAGCAGGAAGTATGTAGGAGCTGAAGATAGAAGAGTCAATTATGCTACTTAGTAATGCAATAGCAGACCGAACGCGGGCTTTCTCTTTCTCCACTTTCTTATCTGTGAACTGGGATAATTGCAGTAGGTGTTCAAGAATGTTCGACTTCATGTACAAATGAAATCACTATCTGGAGTTACACTGTAACTTGAAAATTCTTTTCAGTGTAACTGCCTTTCTTTTGTACATAGTTATTTAACACTTTCTATTTTTGATTCATTGAACTACATGTGGGGAATGAGAGTTTTTTGCTTTAGTCTTCCTAAAACAATGAAATTTTTATAAAGGTTATTCTTTGACACCATTTGCACTGTTTTAGGGCTCCAGAATAATTTTAAGTAGTTTTCATTGAAATGCAACATAAACTATGCTTTGATACTAAGAGAAGATAGAAAAAATATGCCCCAAACTGTCATTTTCATTCATTTATTTACTTTCAGTTCCATTGTTACCACACTATTTTACATCAGGGTCTACAGGAAGCATCAAAAATATATAATATAGATATCATCCTCATTTAACCTAGAGTGTAGTGGTCTGTAGTCACAGACCACATTGTATATAGACAGTGTATGATATATGCTGTGAAGAAGATGCACATCCTGTTCTGTAAGAATATATTACGTTATCTGATCTAGGAGGTCAGGGGAGGCTTCTTTCAGAAACTGAAGCATAATTGGAAAGCATAGAATGGATAGAGGGAAAAACTTTTAAGAATGCGTATGCTGTAAGAAGCAGGTTTTAGAAAATTCCAGAAAGAGGAGGGAGATGGAGTGATGTGATGAAGTTAAGGATCACTGCAAATTTCAAGAATTCAAAATTTACCTCATGTTTTCATTGTATCCAGACTGCAGAGAAAAAGGTGATAGATGGGAGAAGAGTGCATGGTGGGAGTGTTTGGCAAAGGCTAGGTAGTGCTGGAGTCTTGCCTTTGTCCATTTTATGCTGTAGTACAAAATACCTGAAACTGGAAATCTTGAAAGATATTTATTTGGCTCAGAATTCCCAAGTCTGGGAGGTTGAAGATATGGGCATCTACATCATCTTGTGCTGTATAACATTAAAGGAAAAGGCAGAAAAGGGGAATTGGCTTATAAGAAAGGAAAACATGTGTGAGAGAAATGTAGGGGAGGTAGCCAGCTCACTTTTTGACAGTCTCATCTCTTGGTAATAAATCTAGTCCCTTGAGAAGGAGAACTCTCTCCTACAGTAATAGCATTAATCTAATTTAAAGTTCTAACTATCTCTTCAGTATCCTAGTACCTCTCAACATGAGTTTTCATGGGAAGAAGTCATATTCAAATTCTAGCAGACTTTTAGACCAGTTACAAAACTCAAATCTTTTTCTAAGAGCAATAGGATGACAGTGAAGTATCTTAGAAGACTTAAGATGGGGAGCAGTGAGCATACAGCTGCTCCACAGAGAAGGGTGATTCAGTTGGAAGTGAATGTGGTAGGAATGGTCCTGCTGGTATTTCAGGAGAGAGGTACTGGTGGATTGGCGGAGGTGGAGAAGGAGATGGGCTGATGTGATGAAGTGAAATGATCTAGGCTGTGTGGTGAGTTGCTTGCTTGTGAGGAGGGAAAAAAGAAGGCGTGGATGATTCCTGTCTTCAGAGTTGTGTGGTTGTATGATTTATGATCATGCCATTTGCTGCCAAAAATAGAAATGGGGTTGGTAGGGGGAGGGGTTGGTACAGGAAGTCATATGCTTACATTCCAACTTAACTGAGTCTGCCATCTCTTGTCATCTCTTGTCAGTGTCCAGATAGGTCAGAAAACCCGCTGGCTGTGGCAGTGTGGAACCCAGAAAGTACAATCCAAAGAAAATATGAAGGATTCACAGAAATTTGAATGTGTATATACATTAAGGCCACAATGATAGTGCCCGGAGTTTGAATATAGAAATATTTGTGAAAAGTTTTAGGACATAAGAAAAAAGAGGTTCTAAATCTTGGACTAACCTCATAGCATTTAAATTCTTAATTATTGTTACATAATTTATATTATCCACCTTTTAAAAGTTCAGTTTCAGGTTTCAAAAATACTTAAATTATGATTTCAAAATTTGGCAGTGATCTTAAAGAAATGAGCAGAAAGTTTCTTAGTGCAGTTTATAAAGAATTAATGTTATTTATTGCTTTTTATGATCTTAACTACAAATGAGTGAGTTTTAACTTTGATATTAAGATTGCATATTTACTTTTTATTTGAGCATGTTAGTGTGTCTCTTATTTATCATACTTAGGCATAAATAGGCTTTTTAAAAATAGATTTACTGTGATAGTGTTCTTGATCATCAGAGCAACATAACATGTCAAAAAGTAATGATAAAATCAAGTCCTCTATAATCTGTAAAAGATTTTTTTAAAAAATGACTGGACAGTAAGGATAAATTTTCTAAAAATAATGGTATCATTGGAATGCGAACTGACAAAAAATTTTTGATTTTTTTTTCTGAAATTAATTTTTAAAATTTGTAGATGATATACAGATGAATTTGAAATGAATAACACATTTTGAGTGATTTGTATTATTTTATTTCAGTAAGTAAATATATGTAGTTATATAAATACACAGTATGTTTAAAATGTTACATAAATTTTGAATATTTTTCTTAAAAGTTATAAAATTAACCTATTAGTAATATTTTGTTAATTTTAAAGATAATAAAATCCAACAAGACAAAACAACAGAATAAACTCAATCAAAACAAAGCAGTGGAATTGGTACAGAATTTCCAAGCAGTATACTAGCAAAATAACAATGGCTACAATAGTATATCTTGTTATTTTCACAACAGTTGTCCATTCCATCAGACATAGTAAAATCAAGTAAAACAAAGCAGAATAAAATCAATCAAACCAGAACACTGGCTAAAGAAAAACAATTGGAACAAAACAAAACAGTGAGAACATTATTGGATTTCAAAGACAAGATAGAAGGAAATCCCCCATATCTGTTATATTGCCTGCTGTTATCCTCCCAGTAGGTGCTCAGATCACTGGCCCCAGGCCTGCAAAATCAACCAAACAATGAAAACATTCAGTAGCTTTTTTTTTTTTTTTTTCCCTACAGTTTCTATCAACTCAGCCTGTTCTTGGAACCAGCCTTTTGCTTACAGGGGTAGGGGGGTGGGGGCGGGGGTATTTGATTCTCAGCCTGTGTGCCATTAGACTCACGGGAGGCGTATCTGACTTCTCTCTTCTTGGGGCCCCCATGTCTTGTACAGCTGATCAGAAAGGCTGGCTTCTTGGTGGGCTCCTTCCAGTTCCAGCATGGCTGATTGTTGGGAGGTGCTGGTTTTTCTCTTCCTGGACCCCACATGGTTTGTACCTATAGTAATATTTTACACAAATAATTTATTCAGAAATTATATAAATTTTATATTGAACTGTAAAGTAAAAGATGTCAAATATAATATTTAGTCCACATAATTTATTTGCAAATAATATTTCACTGTTAAATCTTATTTATGGTTACATTTTAAAATTATAGCTTTTTCAAAAAAAGTGCTTGTCTTAAATTTATCTGAATTACTAAGTTAATGTGTAGTACGTTTAATAGTATTTCTGTGGCTGCTTGTTATTTTAAATGCTAATATTCCAAAATCTACAGTTTGGAACCTAATTTTTCCCTGAAAAAAGTATTTTTTTAAACACTTTGAATTCCTTCTCTGTCACTGATATATTTGTTAGTTATCAGGGGAACAAGAAACCAATCTGGATGTTTATTTAGAACTTGTACACACTAGTTTCTATTGTTAATAATAAATAAAAAGCTTACATTAGAATATACAATAAGGAGATGTAATAAAAATTAGTTTGTATGTTGTTATTTAAATTATCTTTTGTCTCATTTCTTACTAGGAAGAGATTCTCATTTCTCATCTTTTTATTCAACCAATTGCTTTCTGTTTTGTACAGAGTTTGATCTCTTTTCTTTCTGGTCTAGTGCTGCATATAACGTACACTGAAAAATTAGTATTTTTTTTTTTTGCTTCTTTTAAAAACTTACAATTTGATAATTTTTTGATAATAATGTGATTTGTAATGGATTACACAACAGTAGATAATCCTGTGGTATTACAGAATTTAATTTATGGAGAAAAATATTTAGACTCAAAAAAGAATTACTGACCATTTAAGACTGACTAATTAATCAGTATAACATTGAGTCTTAACTGTATCAATGCCTGTTTAAACTACACATACACATGCACAGACACACTATACCCTCTGTGGTGATTGACAACTGATGGTCAACTTGTAACATCTGGCTGAAAATCAGCATGGTGCTGGGTGTGGAAGGCCCCCTGAGGATTGTTACCAACAACATAAAAAAGAACTGGAGAGGAAGAGGTGGTGCTGTTGATTCTGCTGGAGGAGCTTGTAACACTGATTTTCCTGATTTGAATTCAGTTATTCTCATTGTCAGAGGAGCTCTGGACCCTATCCCTACTGAGGAAGGCTGTGGTTCTCTTCAAGGGAGCTCTGGTCCTTACCTTGGGTTTTACTTCCTGGCTCCAGTGCAGATCCCTCAGACTGCTGGCACAGATCTTTAACCTTGCTGGTTCGGACTTTCTAGCTTCCACCACTGACCTTTGTGCCTTCCCAGAGAAGATTTATGAAATAGACTTTGCATGAGACATTGTCCTGGATTCTAGGCCTCCAGCTGGATTCGTGGAGGGGGTACTGTCATGGACTCTAGGTCTTCAGTTGGACTTGGACAGGACATGGCTGTGAGATTCAAGCCCTCAGCAGGATTCTTTGGGTCTTTAGTGTGGGAGTATATTTCTTGCACTCTTTTGTATTTGATTTTTTGAATGACTGTTACAAAATAGTCTTATAAAGTATTTGTCCTGTATTAAACTGTTTCCCTTTCAAACCCAAACTAATACCCCCAATGCCACAGCAAAAGAGGTTGACATTAGAGCAAAGGCTGTGGTGTTTTATGGTGCCACACCATCATAAGGATGGGCCTGAGTTATTCAAGTCAGTTTTTCTCTTTGGGAGGTGTGGGGAGCTGATATATGCTTTTATTAAGTGAAATTTCGTTTCCCCAGACTGATTCCTCATTATATAGTTAGTGGTTGTGTCCTATGCTTTCTTTGACTTCTTCTTCTTTAAAATACTTTCATTCTTTATTTCAAAAAGATAGAATTCAAGTTATTATTTGTAACACTGCTATTAATTAAATTAGAGAGAAGTGAGAACATTAAGTGGGAAGAAGAGATCAGAAGGGTACAACAGACTCCTTTTCCTGGTCTGCAGCATTCTCTTTTTCTTGCTGACTTTCATGGAGGATGGAGGAGGATAAATCTAGGATGATGTCTTTTAATGTGTTCCATTTTAAAAACGCTAAATTATTTCCAGTGCCTCAAATGTTGTAAGGCTAGATATTTTTTGATATGTTTTGTTCATTTTCAGTTTTCTAAAGAAAAACTTAACCAAAGTGAGTTCATAAAAAAAAGATCAATTTAATTTGAGTACTGAGTTTGACCTGTATTGTCTGTTACTTTTGTACTCAATTGTGTTTTATTTTAAGCCACTTTTCCCAAATATACCAGCCACAGATATCAAATGACCATATGTACGTTTGATCCTAGAAGAAATTTTTTGTGAATTACACTGAAAAATCTACTCAGACTTTTAAGACACTAACATTGTCTTAAAAGCTTAGTTTTTCTGAGTACTAGATATTAAAAGCTATACTTTAAACATTTGTAAAAAATTGGGAACAAAGTGTTTTTTGTATATTTTATTTCTCTTTACAAGAAATAGACTTTTCTGTGTTTTATGAGACAAATTCACAGGCATCGCAGTTTGAAATCATTTTTATTGTTTTCTTTACAATTAGTACATAATGGTTGAATATTCACAGCAAGTATTAATGACTAATGAAGTACATACTTGATTATATGCCATGAGTAAAAATATCTTTTTACACTAAAGGGTGGTTTTCATTGTGGTCTTGACAAAGGCAATATATAAATATGTTATTCCCTTTCAAAAAATGCAAATCAGTACAAACAGATTTTAAGGGAAATGTTTTAAAATAACCAATTAAACTAATGAATATTCTTTGTGTGTTACTTATCAAAAGTAAATAAACATATACATGGAGCACCTAGGTATACTTATTTTCAAAGGCCAGTGTACTACTAATTAGAAAAGCTGTAAATAGCATAATTATTCTAGTGAATTAGTTCCATTTCATTGTCTGCATTTTAGTTGTTAGTATGCCAACCACTGAGTAGATAGTTGCTATGCCGGCAGTGGGAATGTTTCCCTGATTACGTTCTCAGTTTTTCCAAACCAGCGTCTTATGTTCCTTATACACTTGCTACTTATTATCACTTTACCATTTCAATTACTATTTGATACTACTAATTTTGCATTTTTCATTGAGTTTCCTTTACCAGAACCTTTTCCCTCTTCCAGTCCTTCCTGCCAAAGTTCTATATATCTTTCAGTATCAAGTTTAATTTAAACCTCTTCTGCAGGGTCAACAAGATATTGGCAGTCAGAACTCTCTGATCAAGGTCACTGCTGTCACCTTGTCCTTTCTCTGTAGCATGTCTAAAATACCTTTCCTTATGAGCAAGCACATTCTCTTAACCATGTCTCAAATTGTGTGCTTCTCTTCCCCATGTTCCCTGCTTTAGCACAAGCCATACTTTTCTAAGCAATTCTGATTTGTTTGATTGAATTGTTTTTTAAAATTAAAACTTATGTATCAAACTATGTAATTGAGGTCCAAGCTTGATCTTTCTCTGAATGCTGCATTTTAAGTGGGTGGGACAATTATTTCCATCTCTTCCTTTTCAAAGAATCTCACTTATACTCTTATTTTCTGCTTCATTATATAAATCATCTCACACAATTACTTAACTTCAAATACAATTTCCAAATGTTTAAGAAACAGGGAAATATAAAGTGTTCATCTGTATCTGTGATTTTAGGTACGGGGTGAGAGATCTGAGAAAATATATATTAGTTCTAGGAGGAACAAGGAAAAAACCTTTCATAGAAAATCACAAAACAGTATATATTTGCTTTGATCATTCTTACTTTGCTTTTTCAATGTGTATATTATAATAATATTAATAGCAGTAGTAACAACCAGGATGGTTACTATGATTTCAAGTTTAACAAATGTTTTCACATACATCATTTTATTTGGTCCTTGTGTCATATAACATGTGGTTAAGGTTATGTTACACAGTTTGGGCCATAGTTATTTATAATAAATTATCTTAATACTTTTCCAGACTTGACTATATAATCTTACAGTACTTTTTAAAAAAACATTAATGTTTAGTATTAACGTTTAATTGTTATGATCTTTTGTGTAATGTAAGAATTAAAAAAAATCTGTAGTCCACAACATAATCATAGTCTCTAAGGGTTGATTAGTTATAGGAATGTTATGGTAGACTATGAAAGTATTTATTTTTGTCATCTCAATATATTTCCTTCCATCTTTTTTCTTTTGTAACAAAGAGTTATTTTGAAAAAAAATTGATAGACTCTCACTGTTTCAATATTCTCTATTCCTCTGAAAAAAGGGATTTGGTCAGGAATATACTTGTTCCCACCAAATGGAACACAGTATAGACTTGTGATCCAGACACATCCACACAAAGGAAGTAGTGATTTTCCTTCCATTTAAATCGATGGAAACCAGACAAAAATACTATATGCACAGCAGAGTAGTAAAGCATCTTTAACCCAATGATAACTCATTTTCCTTTCTCCCAGGCCGTGGGTTTTTTTTTTTTTCCCTTTTGAACCTGGGATCAAACTCACCACCTCGCGTTTGCCAGGAGAGGCCCTTAGACCACTAAGCTAAACCCCAGACTCTCCCAGGCCCTGTTTACTGCAGTTTTATTCCCAATATCTTGAGCTATATGCTAGGGTATTTAGGAGCCACACAAACCTTGACCTTGTCATTTCTCTTTCTGCTCCACCATATTTCCATATTAAAAGTCATAAGAAGTCTTGTAGCTAAAACTACATTATTGTTTTATTGGAAACTGAGACTAGGAGGTTCCCTAATTTATTTGAGATCTTCTTGGACAGAATGGACACATGTAATGTAGTATTCAAAACATTTAAGTTTTGAATGTAGTATTCAAAGCATTAAAGTTTTATGAACATTTTTTGAGGACCAACTTGGTGTAAGTGTGAAGGTGAAGGGCAAGATGGTTGGGGAATATCACAGTTCAGTTTTCTAGATCATAGCTCTTGTATTTTCAGAAAAAGACAGTAAGTGTATGTATTAACTCTGAGGATTATTATCCTTCCATAATTAATTTCTTAGTGGCTCACATTACATTGAAACTCTTCAAAGTATTTAAAATACAGATATTGAAAAGAAATTCATATGAATTTTGAGCTTTAGAAATATGCCACAAACATACTTTTAGAGCTCTTACAATTTTTATTTAAAGCAATAAAAATTAGTGCACATATTTACCTTTTTTAGACAAAAGACTGGTGAAATTTCTAAAATTAATCTAATATTTTATTAACAGACTCTCAGTAATCAATGTTATGAAAAAGATGCAAGTTCAAGTACTTGTATTTAATATTATTTTATTATAAATATTTATAAACTTTTAAAGTTTCTATTTATTTTAATAAGATGCATACCTTGGACATTTTCCTCTTGCATCCATCTTTCCTGTTTAAAATATTTGACATTCTGAAGATGAGATATAGTACAGTACACATAATCATGCAATTATTTACTTATTCAACGAATTGTCACCAAGACTGTGTCAGCAGTTGTGGGAATAAAAATGAAGGAATTTGTAGTGTCCTGTATCCTGAAAGGAAACTTTTAATGGGGAAGATTTTGTGCTAGCATATTTCTAGAATTTCTTTTGAATAATAAAATTGCTGACATTTTATTTAAGTGGCTTCCCTAATTGTTTTGAATCACTTGTGTAGCTGTTAAAGGCATACCTCTGAATGGGGGGGGGTTAGTGAAAGTACAGCATAATTAGTATATATTAGAATTTATCAATTTATTACATGTATCCACAGCACTGTGATATGTATAGATTAAAAAATAAAAGGATATACCTGTTATAATAATATAATTGCCCATAGAGAGTTTTTATATTGAAAGGAGAAAAGAGCCTGTAATTCCAGAGGCTGAGGCAGGAGGGTCACAAGTTCAAGTTTCACTTGAGCAATTTAGTGATCAATGAGACCCTGTCCGAAGGTTAAAAAAAAAAAGTAGGGGATATAGCTGAGTGCTAAGGCACAGGACTCAATCCCTAGTTCCTCTTTTTATAAAAAGATACAGGGGACAGTAGATCCAGACAAGAAATTCCAAAGCAAGGTAGAATACAAGTTGAATTGGTGAGAGAAGCATAGATGAAATCTGACAAGGATGTCAGAGGTGGTGAAAATAATGAGTGATCCAGGAAGAAAAAAAAAAAAACAGGATATGGGTTGGCATTAGCTTTGTTTAGTGAAGTCTAGTTGGGATATGGACATACAGAGACAATGGAAATACTCACTGCATGTTGAGCAAATAGTGTGAAGGTAAACATGCGGCTATGTGCAGTCTGGGGGCGTGGCTGGCAATGGCATGGGTAGGTGAGCTAAGCTGAGACATAGAACCGGGAATGCACATCACTGACATGTGCAGTGCACATTTCCATTGTGTTTGATGTGGCTGGTCAAATGTCTTCTTACTCCAGTTGCTTTTCTATCTGGCCATGGCATGGGTAGGTGAGCTAAGCTGAGACATAGAACCGGGAATGCACATCACTGACATGTGCAGTGCACATTTCCATTGTGGTAACTGCAGTAATCATTGAGTTATGCAGTCTTCACCAGCACTGAGAGAGTGTTGAAGGTTCAGAAGAGAAATCCAAGTACCTATTAAATCATTGGATGCCATTGCACATTTATGGAATCAGATGAAAGTTAATTTTCACATTGGATCAAATCGGCTTTTCTGTGCTTGGTTGGTGTGGAAGGAGTGATTACTCTATTTCCCTAAGAAGGTTAAGCTGTCATCTAGTCAAATATGGACTAAATGCTGCCAAAGCAGCTGCCTCTTTGTGATCAGTGGTGATGATGATGGATGGTGATAGCTTTAAAATCACTTTTGTGGAGGTGATGGTTCTTTTTCTATTTTGGCTGAGTTGTAGTATACATTTGACAATTTCTTTTCATATTAGTATCTTTTTTGATTAAAAGAGAAATTGCTAAGGACCTTATTTTGTATGATAAAATAACTCCAAAACTGAATTTTGGGGCAAATGATTGTGAGGTGTTCCATACACATTCTGTAAGTGACAGCATTTATGCTGAGCTAGTGTCATCTCATGATGAGTTGTATTTTTTTAACAAATATCCTAAATGTAGTCAGTGAAGTGGCAGAATTTGTAGTATTTAGAAGAGATGATAATAACCAGCCCTTAAAGTCTTCCAATAAAATTCTTATGTACAGTTCTCATGGGACTTATATTCTTCTTCTCTTTCCTTAGATTGGTTTTCACTTCAGATACCTGCATGCATGTTTCCTTACAGCTTTAAATCTCTGCTCACATGCACCTCATCAGAAAGGCCCTTCTTGATCATTATCTTTAGAGTGAACAACTTGCTCTGCCTTCTTTCACTTCCACCTGGCTTTCATCACCATCTGATGATGTATGTGTGTTTAGTTACTGTTTCCCCATCCTAGGATATAAAGTGTGTATACAAGTTTCTATTCAGTTTTCTTATTCCTAGTTAGTAATTATTGAATCATTATTAGTATGAATTTTTCATAAGAGGGCTACATAAAATATTCAAGATGTGAAAAAAAGATTACTCAAAATTTAATGTTCGGCTCCAGAGTCAAATTCAAGCTTTATATTTTATTTCTAATATTCCTTTATTTATGCACATGCAAGTAATACAGACAACAAAAAGCCCTGGGAAGGAAATGAGATGTTGGAGGTACTCTTAGTGGATTATTTTGACACTTTGATGTGTACATTTATGCGCTTTATAACAGAGGAATCAGTTTTGTTTATGCCAAATCACTAGTAACTACTACTCTATATCAGTGAATCGTTCAAGTACATTCAGATACTGATTTGAAAAAGCCATTTTCAGAATAGTAAAGAAAACCTAAACCTTCCCTCCAAATATTGTTAAAGGCCAGCAGCATTTGTATCCATTGGGTAAACGTGATCAATCAAAACTCTACAAAGTTTATATGGGCTGCTTCCTTAACAAATATGTTTTTTGCTCAGCCATTCATCATATCTGGAAGTTTGGATGATAAGCTTGAGCACTCTGAGGTTAAACACTGAAAATAGCCATTTAGTGGATTTGTGAAGGGAAAAGCCTGTAAAAGTGGCAGAACAAGTGTATATTCTTACAAAATAAAATAGCATATCATAGCCTGTTTATATTAGTGTTGGTTTGATGGGGTGAAACTCAACTGACATTTAAAAGCAATGTTTATTTTAATGGGAAATGATGTTATGAATGGGAAAAGTTGCGGTACAATGGCTGAAGTTATTTCTTTGGACCACCCAGATGCATAGGATGTATTCCAGTGGGATTGAAAAAGGCTGTTAAAGCAAAGGTATATGATCTATTGCCTGAGAGAATCTACCTTAAAAAATTGTAGTGTCTGGCACAATGGTGCATTCCTATAATGCCATGATTCTGGTAGGCTGAGGCAGGAGAATCACAAGGCCTGGGAAATTTAGCAATTCTTGTTTCAAAACAGAAAGTGAAAAAGTGCTAGTGATGTGGCTTTCTGGGAAAACCCTGGGTTCAATCCCTACTAACCCTCACCCCTACCCTCCAGCACACATAGGCACACAAACAAGTTTTAGAAGACCTTAAATAACCAAGATATATGTAGCACTATCCCTGTCATTATTTAGTAGGATTGATAAGTTGTTTTGGAAGAGGGGAGGAAGAAATATTCTAGTATGAAAAATGAAAAATCAAATCACGTACATAAGTATGTTATCACATACAAGAAGTATTGTGCCCAGGTTTAACGCAATTAGAAACATTAAAATGTTCTTGGGAGCTCTGAAATGAGAGAGTACACCAATTATATGTGATCTCATAACTAGAAAGTGTGTTTTTACCGGTTCTTGAGTACTTACAAAAGAGAGCAGAAGGACAGGTATAGAAAACAGACTCTATGTTTCATTCATTTGTTGGAATGGTTTTATTCTATTTTGTTTGATTTTAATATATGTGATGGTATGAATAGTTACTTTGAAGAACAGACAATATGGCAGCCATTGTTGATTTGATATCATCTTGCTCTGAAGTCGTAGCATGCTTTTGTTGTTCTATTGCCATTGGTTCTATCATGTTGTGTCTTATTGGATTTTAATATGTATGATAGTATAAACAAATTTTTTATGGAAAATGAGATAATATATAGCCATTGTCCATCTTCGGTTATTTGGTTCAGAATGCCTTGCAATACTTCATTCTCTTGAGTGGTTTTATTCTATTTTGTTGTGTTTGACATTATTGTGTATAAAGCTAAGCTCAACTATTTCAAAGAAAGAGACATTATGATAGCTACTGTTAATATCCAGTTGTCTTGTTGTGAGTGCTGTGTTGTTTACATTGTTCTGTTCTGATCTGCTTAGATCTGTCCTCTTTTGTTTTATTCTCTTTAAAAATAAAAAAATTAAAGAAAAAAGAAAACAGACTCATTTATTTTTTTGTTGTAGAGCAGGTTGGACTTGGGCCAAAGTATTTAGCTCAGAATCAAGTTCTATTGAAGCTTACCACCGCATGCAAATAGAAGAGTTCTTCAAAAGGCATAGGTGAGCAAAAAGTGGAATGGAAAAGGGAAGAGGATCTTGGTAGAATATGGAAGTGAAATCCGGTGAGCTGAAAAAAAATGAGCAAAACAGCACTTTTCAATCCAGAAGATAAAAAGAGGGAGATGGTTGTCCCACCACATTCAGGTTTCAATTTCCTCTCACAGTGCCACATACACTGTTGCCATAGGAAGAATTAGGGAGTATTCTTAGGAAGAATTGGGGAGTATTCTTACGTCTTATCCCCTGCATAATGAGTGTTTTTATGGAGCTTCTGTAAGATCTCTGCAGAGGGATTTTTAATAATTTTCGATTCCTGCTTTAGCTGGGATATGTGCCAAAAATGGATTTAAAGTAGTGAATGGATTTTAAAATAAGCCAGCTCTTAGTATTTTCTAATCCTTTTCCAGAGTTTTGTGCATTCCCCTCATACATTGTTGTTTTCAGCATGAGTTTTTGGTTGCACAGAGAAAAGATGACTTATTTAATCAAGTGAAATAGTATGTAATTTGTCTTGGAATTTAACTTTTCTATATAAAACCATACTCACTTTTATGTGGCCAATTAAAATATAAATATTTAATTTCATGAGATGTTCTTCGATTTGGAAGAAATTTAGAAGATGTACCATTCCTTCAATTATAAGACCAGAGAAGATGAGGCAGGGGATTCAGTATGTTTTCTAAATTGTGTAGCTAATTATTAGCAAAATGATACCATAACCCAGAGTTTCTGAATCATGGCTTTGTTTGTTTCTCTCAGGGAGAGCAGAATAGTGTTTAAGAATGTAGACTTTATAGTTAAAGTCAAATAAAAATTTAAGCCATCATCTATATTAACAAGTTATTTATTCTGGAAGATTCTACTTCACCTAAAAATAGATTTAATGGTAGCATTTATTATATCGGGTTATTCAGAGATAAAATAGAAAGTAAATATAAAATCTTAGCCTAATATCTGGGACAGGCAGAAAACACTCAATACATGATAGTAAGTGTGTATCAGTATTTTATTGCTGCATAATTAGTTACCACAGAAGGAGAAGCCACAAATTACCCATGTTTGTGATCTTGGAAGTTCCATTGTCCATGGGCTGTCCACACAACATCTTACAGTGCTAAGATTAGAGTGTAAGATGATTTCATCCTTCCATGGAGGCTCCATAAAAACGGGTAAAGCTCCCTAAAGTTGCTGGCAACGTTCATTTTCTCAAAGTTGGTGATATGACCTTGCCTCTGCCTGGGGGAGACGTTAGAGGAGTGTTCTCAACATCCAGAAACTGCTCTCTGGTTCTTGGCACACAGCCCTTAGGAACCTTAGAAGACACTGCATTCATTCAGAGTGGAAACAGCACTCTCACATCTCTTCTCACTGCCTTCCAGAATGTGGTGAGTCTATTTTAAGGGTTTATATGGTCATGCCAGGCCACCAAAGACAAGCTTCCTTTTTATTAATTCAGAGCCAACTGGTATGGTCCTTTCAGTCAATAATTGTCACTCAGAGGAGTGAAATCTATGTTATTCATGTCACATCTCCATTCGGAAGACATTAAATTGGGACTGTACACCACAGGACAGTAATCTTGGAGGTAGTCTCAGAGTTATGCCTTCCACTAGACATTAATGTTATCATTATTGTCATTAATTTTTGTTCTTTTCAGTATTATGTATTTTTGAGAAAGTTATGGTCAATAGCTTATAATTTAAAGTGATTTGGTTATAATAGTGGAAACAAAGGTAACTAATATTTGTTAAGGAATTTACATTGTATCTCACTATGTATATGATCATTTAATTTTTGTGCTGCATTGCCCATATTTGAAATATATTGTTATTTTTCAGTGAATGTATATTATAACTTGAGTTATATTTTTATATATTATATTATTATATAGCGTATAACCCTCCTATGTCCTAAATGAAAACCAAAGTAATCACTGATCATGGAACACAGAAGGTAATTTTATAGTCATTTTAATATCTAGTAATTTAGATTAGAACTGTTTACTGATTTTTCTCTAATTCTTAAAGGAGTCAATTATTTTAAAGGAAAATTAGGAAAACATCTATGAATTTTACACTTAAGTCAGAGAAAAATTCCACTTATTAATATTATGTTGTCATCTATTTGTACAATGTACTATCTAAACATTTTCTAAATTCAAATTAGAGACATCCTGATACTTAACATAGAAATGAAGCTAATATTAAACCAACCCCCAGATCACTTTTAAAATGCACTCTTTGTCCTATAAGCTCTATGTTAATTTTCCAGTACACCTTGAATATGCCAAAAGCAATCTGTGATAGAATTAATTAACATTTCAGAATTTGAGCATGGGCTCCTAGGATATTAAATATTTGTTCCAGGAATGCTAATAAAATCCATTGACATTATATTCCCAAAGTATTACTTAATAATAACAACAGTGTCAAGGAGATAGCAGATAAATGAGTGAATCTGTACTTGGAGATGTTTTCCTCAGTTCTTGGGTTTTTTAATGTTCTCTTTTTGATTCTGAACTCTCATTCACCTTTGAATCAGAGAATAGAATAAGGACTTTCAAGTCATGTTTTGAATGACCTATTAGGAAATATGTTGTTGCATGATCAAAGTCATTGAAAAATTTTTCATAAAAGAAATGAAAAGAAAGATTAAATTTGTCCTTCCTCCATTTCTTCATTGATTCATTGATATTTCTATGTTTAATGATTCTTGGACTCAGAGTTACTATAAAAAAAAGCTTTGATAAAATATATAGATTTTCTGTCAGGGTGATATGTCACCAAAAAAGATATTGTGTTTTTGGGATGTGCTATTAATCACAATAGTTCGTATATACCAGTTATGTGCCCTCTTGCTGAGGTGTGCTCTGAGCCCTTATTTTTAAAAAATTATTTACTACTACTTATTAAATTCATAATATATTACTTTAATAGGTCCCATATTTTTCTGTACTTCATAACCATGATTTTATTTAAAAAATAAAATTGGCATAGCTTCATTGAATCAATGTCACGGAGCATAAAGATTAAAAAGAGAAATGCTTCTCCAATCAGTTATCTATTTGATTTGGTATTCAACTAGTTTACTTTGCATATTACTACAGATCAACAGTTAGCAGGATGAATACTTCAAAATCAGTTTTATATTTTAACCTTTATTTATTTTAGCCCAAAGCATTACGAATCAGTAATATATCTACATTAGTGTAAGTTGTAGTGATTTTTAGTTATATTCCATGTTTACATTTATAAGAATCAAATATTACTTTTTTGTATAGTAGTAGATATCAATTTAATGAATGATAGTAGTGATATTAAAACCATAGTCTCTAATGAATGATTGAATTTATCCCTCCTTTAACATAGTTGAATGACAAAAATATATTATTTATAACGTTTTTGTTTATAACTAATGTTTTTAGTCCAGTGGGAAAGAAAATTGATTACATTTCCAAATGGATCTTCAGTAAAACATTTAATTTTTAGAATCACATTTATTACATTTTCATATAAATCTATTGAGAATTTATGTTTTATTAATTTTCTGAACTTGTTTCCCATATTTTTTTTGAATTTACACATCGATCAAGGTAAATTACTTTCTTCTTTGTTTTCATTTTCTTGCTTTTCCACTACTGTGTTCCATAGTTGTAAATGAGAAAAAAAAAAAAACCATATGATCGAGATTCACCAGAATTCAAAAAGTAAATAGCATATTTTTTTATTAGTATGTGTTTGAAATACAGAATAAGTACATTCTTTGTGGAGAATTAGTATATATACCTGTTGCAATTTGATCCTTTTTCCTTACCCGTTCCATTCTCTCTACTCCATCTTGTCTTCTCCCTTCTCTAATTCCTCTTCCCACAAAGTCTTCCTCTCTGGTTCAAATCTTATTTTGTTCTTTAAATGACTTATACTATGGGTTTCTCATATAAGGAAACCACATGATATTGAACTCTCTGTATCTGATTTATTTCACCTAGCATTATAGTCTCAAACTGCACCCATTGTCCCACTAATAACCTAAATTTATCCTTCTTTATCTCTGAGTAGTATTTTATTGTGTATATATATATTACATTTTCTTTGTCCACTTTTCTCTTAATTGGAACATGGACTGCTTCCAAGATTTAGATATTGAGTTGTGTTTCTATAAATGTCAGTATAAGGTAGCTATTCTAACAGTGCGCAATTCGTTGACCAGCACTTTGATTTTACATCTTGACTTTTATTATAAAATATGTCTTTTTTATGGATTAAATTGTAGTTTTAATATAGTTGTTGATTTAGAATCCCATTCATGAGAAAATCTAACATACTAAAAATGGTGATTGTCATAATTATTTTTCTCATTGATGAGACAAAATATCTGGCACCCCCAAATTAAAGGAGGAAAGATTTATTTCATCTTACAGTCTGTAGAGGTTTTAGTCCGTAGTCAGGTGGCTCCAAGGCAGGGCAGCATGGCAGAGGGGCATCATAGAGGAGAAACAGTTCATGCAAGCAGGTA
Organism: Hydrochoerus hydrochaeris; assembly: GCA_004027455.1. Taxonomy (NCBI): domain Eukaryota; kingdom Metazoa; phylum Chordata; class Mammalia; order Rodentia; family Hydrochaeridae; genus Hydrochoerus; species Hydrochoerus hydrochaeris. The sequence goes on along the minus strand of PVLA01000949.1, from coordinate 95,331 downwards.
GGAAATAGTAAAGCAATAAACAGCTGCTGCATTAGCAGGCCTGCCTTTCCTCCCCTTTTATGTTCCATTCATACTGTAAACCTGTTGATTGGTACCATCCACACCCAGGGTCGGGCTTTTAATATCCACATCCTCAATACCACTATTAGCCCTGAATCCATACTCATACACCCCAATTCAGCCATCCTTGCAACTGTCTACCTATAAGTGCATGAGGCCTCGGGGGGTGGGGGAATCTTAGCAGTGATATAAACATTGAATGATGTTAAATACATTCTAGGTTGATAATCAGATTTGATGGTTTGGTTAGTTTGTAGTTTAATGTTTCCTTCTTTCTGAAGTCCTCAGTACTATTATAGAAAAAAATTAAAAATCTAGATATTCTCAAAAATTATTAATTTTTGCTGTACATGTGCTTTTTACTTAGTTTCATTTGTCACTAAAAGCTAATTTTTAAGTTTGTTGTCTATTATATTCTCAAAAGAATAGCAGATAATGTATACAAATATAAATAATACACAGTATTTAGTAGATATATGATTACTTTCAGCAATATAAATTATCATCTTAAGTAATTTGGAATACAGAAAGTATTATTAAGAGTCTAGAATTACTGGTTTGGCTTTTTCCAATTAAATTTTGATCAGGATAACTACATAATCCTAAATCTCCAGTCTATTTTGTGTTGTGTAATTGATGAACGTGAGATATTTGTCAGGGTTCTGAAAACTCTTTACTTCCATTCCTACTACTTTGTTTTTCTACTCATCAGGATAGGCAATGACTTTATTTTAGGTATAGGACCTTTTTATCCTTTTAAAATGTATTTTTGATAAGGCATGGAATTTTTGAACTGGTCAGAATTAAACACAAACCATGTTTCAGTCAAAACAAAGAAAAACAACAGATATTCTGCGACATAATTTGTAACATAATTCTAGCATTTCTTTTATCTTTTGATAAATTCACTGCTAAAGAGCTCTGCTCATGAACTTTTATCTCATCACAGCATTTCCTCAAAGAGCATGCAACTTTCTACTACTAATCTCTGTTTTAAGAAAATCATTTTGATCATATGTGCCCAGATTTCTTCTTAATTTAACATTTTCAATTATTTCTGCATAGTTGATATGTGTCTTGCTACTTTCTGATATTTTGATTTAAGAAGCTTCAGTGGATATTATCTTAGATTGTCTATTTTTTTGTGTTAGTAAATGTTTAGAAAGTTACTCCTTAACAAGCAAAAAGTAAGCCTACATAGTAATTGTATAAAATATTTCATTTATTTATTTATTTATTTTGGTACCTGGAATCAAACTCATGACCTCACACTTGTCAGGCAGGCACTTATGCCACTGAACTAAACCTCTGGCCCAAAATATTTAATTTTAGAATGAACTACTTCTTAATAAAAAAAACTTGATAGTATTTTCTTAACTTTTTAATCATTTACTACTTCCAGATGCCCTTTCTATGCTATTTGTGAAGCTACTACCCATAAAATGACTGGCTTTAAATTTCCTGTATTATAACTCTTGTGTTCAGTAATTCTATCTATTTCTCAAATCATTTCTGAAAATTCTATCCTTTGGCTTTTGAACTGACATCTCATATTTTACCCTGAGGTCTTACCTTTTATATTTTTATTTTTAATTGTTTGTACATTGCTATGTTCAATATCTCCACTGATATATGTGGTTTATGGTGATCAATACCTTTTTTATCTTATTAATCAGTGCTTTTCATAGGGCATTGGACATATAAGAGAAATACTAAAAACATCACTTGTATCACAGCAGGTTTTTATTGTATACACTGACACTGTTCTTCATGTACTATTTACAACCCAATGAAGCATAGCTACTACTACCCAAATGAGAAGATGGAATCTTACAAAGGTTTAGTAATTCACCCAAAGCTATAGGATTAGTAAACTGATTATTGAGTGATTATTTATTGTCTATGTATTCCTGATTATTTTTATTTGAAAGCACTTTAACCAAACTTCTGCACCTTGCTATCTCTTTTCCAACATTTTTAAGGATGACTTTGTTTTTGTGTAAAACCTTAATTTTTTGTATGGCTAATCTGTGAACGCAAACTCTAAATCCACTCACCAATTAGTGAAAGGGAAAGAAAGTGATCCAATGTTAATGGCGATAAAAATTTCAGACAGTGCTCTATGTTTCATAAAGAGCTTTTCATGTGAATTCTTGCTCAATTGTTCTCATATTAAAAATTGGGAAAATGAGGCTCAGAGGTGAAAATGTGATCCACATCTGATGAATGGTAGATTTGGGTTTCAAATCTTGGTGTTTTTGTTCTTTCCCTTTCATGGAAGATAGTTTGCTTCTTTTTCCTTTTCTTTTTGGTTGTATGTTTTGATAGTTTATGGAATTTTTTACTATATTATGATGTGTCTCTTGAAGCTAGATACTTGGCTAAAATTCCGTTTATCTTTTAGAGAGCATATAGACCTCATTTATTTTGTCCCAAGATGACGATAGTTCTTTTATTTAATACTATATAATGTGGCTGTAGGATTAAATTATGTTTTTTTCAGCTTTAACATATTTTTACAGTTGTTTCTTGTAGCAGGTTGTCCTCTTACTGTAGGCTGTTTAACAGATACTGTGGGGCTGGGGATTTAGCTCAGTGGCCTAAGTGCCTGCCTTGCCAGCACGTGGTCGTGAGTTCGATCCCTGGTACGGATAAAAAAAAAAAAAATTAGAACAGGTACTTTGACCTCTTCCCAGTACCATGTCCCTAGTTGTGATAATCAAACATGGCTTCAGACGTTACAAATGTTTTGCCCCAGGGGATCCAAAATTGTCCCTTGTTGAGAATTTCTGTATTAAGTGAAGATAATAATAGTACAAATATTTTATAATTGTGAGGACATTTTCCCCATTTAAATTATTGTTAGCATGAGCCTTTAAAGTTGATAAATACTTTTGCAGATAGGACAAACAGCAGAAAGAGTAAGTCGCATAAGCATTAAGGACCAGATTGAACATCTTATGAGAACCTGTGTGAAAGCTCACTCCCGTTAGATTCCTACTTTAAATTTATTGCTGTTACATTACTCCAAGCAGTTATTTAATATAATAATTGCCTACTAATAGGACTTGCCATTACAGATTTTTCATTTTCTTATGTAATATTCTGAGGCATATTCACCACCATATGATGAATAATTTAAAACTAAGTTGTACTTGTCAAAATAAATGAACACAGCACATTTGGAGATAGAAAAACCTCTTATTTTTTTTTCTTTTTGCTAGTTTATTACCTACTATTCTTATTTGTGTTATTTGTTGCTTCACAGTGACTCATAGTTATTATTCAGAGTTAGAGTGCTTATATTTATTTCTTTCAAGTGAGATCAGAGAAAATACCAATTACATTTTAAAAATATATTTTAGTTTTTCTGCTTCTTACAGAGTAAAAATTTAACATTCACACGAGACATTCTCCACTTAATGAAATGCATACATTATTGCTCATGTGCTTCTTGTCAAGTCAGATGATACTCACACGTAAGTTGTTTTTAAATGACAAATTATAAGTTATTTATGTGATAGGTTTTAGTGATGAGACTTCACAAAAGCTGTTTTGAAGGATGTGGGCATTTTATGCCTCAAGAACTGTCTACTACTTTAATTGTGTTACATTCACCATCTGGGATAAAAACTTGGGCATCAGCATCAACAATTTTAGGCTGCAAAGTTTAATTTTGAAGCAGTTAAAAATTGTATAGAATAGAGTAAATACTGTGAGACAAGCTTGCCTCATTGTTGTTTCTTTACAGTGGAGTATTGGCCAGTGGCATAGAAATTGCTTGTTTAGTTTCAGATAGAACAGTGCAACTTGAGAATGGCTGGACATCTTCCATTTATAGTACTTTTTATTATTGTCAGAACTGATCAAATAAATCTGCCCGAGGCTCTGTGTGTGGGATGTACGTTCAAAGTGATTTTATTTTTCCCAGTAAGTCCCACACATGCTGCCATTTTCACTTTACTTTCCTTCTCCTGTCTCCAGTGCCCCTTCCAGCTTGCCTCACAAATCACACTGTCTCTACTTATTACCCCAGCATTTTTCCAGGTGTAAAATACATTTTTTCCCCTTTAACCAGATTCAGAGAGTCCCCTTTACTCATTCCCTGTATGTTTCACTTCACTTTTAATGTGTAATTTCAAATGTATTTCTAACTCCTTCTGTATAGTGCTTTCCATTTATTGAAAACTCATGCTGTGTTAAAAAATGTAAGTGAAAGATCTAAAATGTGTCTTTTGTTTTCTGCTTCATGTCCCCAACTGGACCAATTTTTCCAGATAATTTTGTCTTGTTTCCCAATTTCACCTGCATCATACACTTTAAGAAAAATATTCATTTTAGATTAATTCTATGGCATAGATATTTTCAAACTGATGAAACACTGGTAAAGTCCATTTAGAGTTTTTGCAACTTTAAGAAAATAAAAACCTTTACAGTCAAATACTAGAAGCTTTCAGTGTAAGTTCTGTTTGGAAAAAAGTGTATGGGGTTGGGGAATATAGCTCAGTGGCATAAGCACCTGCCTGGCAAATGCGAGGTTGTGAGTTTGATCCCTGGTATTCTCCCCCACCCTAATCCTCCTCCCCTCCACAAAAGAAGAAAAGTGTAGATTTTTACAACTTTGGACTTGTCCTGTGAGGTCTCTATGCCATGTTTTTCTAGGTAAAATGAGAATTTTATGTTGTATTTCTGCTGCCCAGAGTATATTTGAGGTTCAAAAATGTGAGATATGCAAAGATGTGAAAAATGTTTGTAGCTCTATGTTTAGTTTAATTTGTAAATATACTCCCCTCACCCTGGACCATTCCTGATAATTGTCCCATCAGATTCAAGATGATTTTAAATAGCACTTTTTCTTGCCTATTACTTGGTGTTAGACTTGTCACTCATAGACAAAAGCCCTGTAATAGCAGGGACTTCGATAAGGGAAAAGTTTGTCTTTTTCAATCAGTATCGAAGTAGGCAATCCAAGTCTGCTCTGAAATTCCGAGATGTCAGGGATATGTCATGTAGGGTTTGTCATACAGTTTTTATCCTGTGATTGCAGATGAAATTTAGGTGTAGTCATATTCCAAGCAGCAAAAGAATGAAAATGGACAATTATTTATTTACAAGAAAAGTTCTCTGTATTTGCCATACAATTACTTTGATAAATCCTGTATATTAATGTTTGTCATATGGCTACTATGGTTCCAAAGATAATGCTTAATTTTCAAGTCCTATGACCAGCTAAAATTTCTTTCATATGAAGCAAAGAAGAATTGACAATATTTTAATCACAAACATTAATATTAATATGTTCTGTATTTATAAGGAAGGGCTTTTGTAAGTAGGTTCTGAATTACACTATGGGCTTGATCCTTGTATAAAAATACAAATCGATGTTGTCATCTTTTAATGGCACTATCAAAGCAGTGATTAATATTTACTGGAGACATACATGGAGAGAAGATATTTTTCCTAAATATGGACTATGACTAAAAATAAAACTGTTTGAAAATTTTAAAAAAATATACCCTATTGTCATGTCTTTACTCGTTTAGCAATCACTGAACATCTTTGTACTTAATCATTATAAAACTGTTTTTCATAAGGTGGCTGCTATTGTACACCTTTTATCAAGGCATGATTTAGAGTCTCCTTTCAAATGAATTTCAGTGTTAATCTTCAAAATTCATGAGAAAATAATTTTGTTCAACACTAATTTTTCTCCTTCATACAGTTTTTTTTTTCTTCATATTTTGCTAGGATGGCTTTCTGCCTCTTAAAAATCTAATCTAGCTCTACAGGATGGAGATTTGGTTCCCTTAGATGATTTTTAAATTGGGCTAATAGCTGTGTTTGAGTCTCCCATGTATCTGAGAGAGTACTGTAATGTGCTGGGTTCAACGTAATTAATATTTAATTTAATGAACACTGCCACTGAAGGATTTATGGTGCCTTCTATGCAAACTAATTCATTGGCAAAGATAGTGTTGCTATTTTGAGTGTTTCAGAAACATCAACCTACTGGAAGTTTTTTTTCAGGATTGCTATAGTTCTAGGAAGAGGAAGGCCAATGGTGGCCACAGTAGCCACCACCACATTGAAGTGGTTAATTTGCTTGGCCAGAGGTTTTTATATAACTAAAGAATGTTCTTCAGTGCTAAAACCAAAGATGAAATTGCAAAATATGAGCAAACAGTGCTATATAGAATTTTAAAAGAAAGTAAATTAAGAATTAAATATGTTTATTGGCATAGATCTCTCTTGCCTCAAAGAAGAAGATGGTTCCAGAGGGAATTTTCCTTTCAGAAGTGTAAAATGTTTCTGATGAGTGAACTCTGCCTGTGTCTAAAAGATAACATTCACCTTCTTTCCTTGCTCCTGTGCCAAACACAACTGTTGTGGGTGGAAATGTAGTGTAACAGCCGCTGAAAGAACCATATCCTGAGGTGACATTGCCTTTTACTTAAGAAACATGTAGGTTCCCTTTAAATTGACCTGTATGTGTTTGAAAAAGAAGCATAAATAGCTCCTCTCTTCACAGGAAGAAGACAATTTCAAAGAGTCATTTTCTTTGCTAACAAAGAAATTCATACTGGAGACAAATCAGCAATTTCACAGCTGGTTTGTGAAATCATGAAATGATGTATACAAATCAAAGCAGGAGAGATTCATTTAAAATGAAAGGAATATTTGAATTGCATCCCAATTTCTAATAAGATTTTTTTCATACTCATACATTATTATAAACATGCCATGTCAGTTATACAGGACAATTCATATCTCTGCCATCACTCATGAACTTAATAAGAAAAGGACAATTTGAAATAATACAATTGTTGGATTGGATGGAACTCTTAACTTTTAATCCATATTCTAGCCTTACCTCTTTCACTTGTAATTGACCATAATGACCCTGTTAAAAGACATTTCTCAAGAAGTACATGAAAAAAAGCCATCGTTTCTTAAGGTAACGTATTCTGTTGTCTGAGACTATTAGATTTTCTTATGTATAAAGAAAAAAATCCCCTTATTGATTTTGATTCTTCCATCTGGAATTCTCAGAGTTCCAAGGCTTTCATCTTACATGTAGTAGTCCTTACATATTGCCATCCAGTAATAATTTCTTCAGGAATCTGTTAGTTCTTGGGCATAGGTTGCAGCACAGGATAAAATATCATATACTGTGTATATATCAGCAGTAACTTGAAGATATTAGTCCGTAATAGTTGATCATGGAAGGGATGTTGGCTGTGAAAAAAAGATACATCAATGTTTTGGGCCACTATTTGCTCAATATGTTTTGTCAAGCATTGAAATAGTCAAATGTGCCATCAAACTTATATTGTGTACAAGTGTTTGAACACACATTTTAATGTATTAATACTTGCCTGTTATGTAAGACAAAGAGAATGTTAACCAGTCCTTTATCATGGCTATAATGGGAGGGATCACTTCTCTTTTTATCCTCATGCTTTGATTTGAGAGCACAAAACTGTATCTTTGATTCAATAGTAGAAATTTTTACATTCAACTTTTTTTAATTTAGAGAAAGAAAGCAAAACACAAAAAAGGGTAAAATAATACAGAATTAAAAAAATAACAGTAAGAAATCACTAGGTGATACATATTGCTATCTTAGAAGTAGATGTTCAAGTTACAAAATCAAAGCATAAAAAGTGGACAAACAGTGACTGTACAAACTATTCTTTTTGATAAACTAACAAAAATTTAGTAGTATGGTTAGCTGTCTTCCACACTTAAACACACATACAGTTATATTTCAATACTACAAACATAATTTTGAATATATAGTATATACAAGAATGTGCCTCCATAAGACTTAGAGTGAGTCTGATGAAGTATCAGGGAAACCCTTTGCAGCCCAGAAATGTTATCTCACTTGTTAACATTAAGTTGTAAGCTTGGTGGAAGAATTGAATTCTTTTATTATAAAACCTGTTATATATCAGGAATTCAGAAATGAAGGATGAATTGTTAGGCTACCCTCTGCTTCCACAAGTGGGTTTGTTGTGTGATTTAAATCCTAGTTAGTATGGCGTCTGTCTGTCTGTCTCTCTATGAAAGGAAAATAAACAACCATTCCTTGACAAATTCAATCCTTGATAATGTCTTCTGTGGCTCCCTTACCTCTTTTATCCATCACTAAAGATAAAAATGGGAGGATATAAGAAACCAGCCTTGGGGTATGTTTTATCCATCAGCTCTTATCTAGGCTAAGTGTCTCCTCTTCTTTTTACATGTGGGCTCTTTATATTACAATTAACAGGTTTTTCTGCTGACTCTCTAGTTAGGAGAAATTCAGTGCCCCCATGGCAGAAAAATCAAATAGGTTTCTGCCTACATGCCTGATTCTTTCATTATCCTGTTTATAAACAAGCTGAGTGGCCTTGTGACATAAATACAGACTGAATTCTCAGTGCGGATGTGTCCCTCAAACTAGCAACATTTCAAAGGTGTGCCCTTCAAAGACGAGCAGAAATAAATGCACATTTAAAAAAATTTACCACTCAGAGCTCTTTGTTTAATCAATGGTTAGTTTGGTGATGATTGCAGAAATTCACTACAGCAAATTTAATCAGAGATGTTTCTGGCATGTGGGTAGTGAGCTTACTGATTAATTCATTTATATTCTTGAAATATGATATGTTCTCCTGGAAGAATTTCCACAGTTTGGCAATCCCACAGTATGCTTTTCAGCATCTCTAAATGGCTGTCTATTCACCATCCCAGAGTCTAAGCTCTGTACTGGGTACTGATTAGCTCACCAGACAAGAGTGACAGACAGGAAATGGCACTATTTTAGTTCCTTTTTCAGAACAGCATCAAAGGAATAGTGTGTGGGTGGCTCTGAATACTTTAGGATTTTGATGCTACCCCTTGGAATTGCCCTAAGAAATCAACTAGGAGTAGTAAGGGAATTATGATAAAATGAGGTCTTTCAAAGAATTACATCTTTCTTCAATGAAGTTCTGAAACCATGTAAGGATAACTATGTCTCTAATATCATGAATTATATTAAAACTATTATTTTGGGGTTTAACATAGATCTGGTGAATTATAAGTTCCACTCCCCTATTCAAAAAGATGATAAAAGACTCAGAATTTAATGACTGTTTCTTAGATTAAAAGATAATTTGTAAAAAGCTTTACACACAGCACTACTAGTTTTCTTTCTGATGTATTAATAGTGCATGTTTCTGCATAGTTAGGAACAGAGAGAAGCTGGGGAATATATAAAATACGTAAGAGAGCTCTTTCTATAAATATATCATTTGGCTTTACATGTAGGAATAAGATAGAAGCTCTTGTTCTGACTTATGGGACCCCATTTCCCTTCATTTCCAGAGATGCTTTGCAGAAGGCTTGGAAGAGGATTGCCTGGAATGTCTATTAATTTATGTTGTGTCTGCACATTTATGTTCACACTCATGATGACAAAGAGGAGAGAGAGTATTATTCCTTGTGGTCATTTTCTAACAAGAACATTGTGATTTGTTTGAGGGAGACTGAAGAATGGTATGATGGAAAATGAGTCTTAGAACTCTCTGGGATAATTACAGGCCTTTGACAGTCTGGCCCTGCCAGGCCATGGCTCACTTCCTTCTCCTGTGCTTGTTCCTCATAGTTCAGTTGCCTGCTTGTGTGCTGGTGTTCATCTTGCAACTCAGCAACCGTTGCCTCTGTGAGATGATAGCTTACAGGTTTGTAGGCTACAATTACTTTTCCTTTCTTCAGAATTTCTATTCTCCAAAACTGAACATCTCTATCTTATTTTTTCCCCCTCTGGAAATCTAAGTATTAGTTAGGTCTATTTGATGACTCTGAGGATCTCTCTGCATTGAGTGACATTGTAGCAGAAAGAATACAGGTCATAGAAAAACACAGTCTGCACTGTCTCTGAAAATGTTTTGTATGTTTATTTACCTTGATATTTACCTGTTGAGATTTACCTTGATATCGTCAGAAATATGGGCAAGTATGACATATTTCTTCATTTTTCTCTTGTGTTAAATAGCAAAATGATCTCATTTAGATAATTTTTTTATTGCTAAGAAAGAATTGTAATAGGAAGACACAATTATTTCCACTGGGATTGGATATTCTGGTAACTAAGATGGTTTTGAGTTAACTTCCGGTTTTGGAAATATGTTCATCATTTTGAGTATAAAAATACGGATTCATTTTCTTTCTTCACAGTTACTCAATGTATTATCTTTGTCTAACCATGTAATCTCTGTTTACTTCCATTTCTTTGTTAATAGGGATAATAATGGTACCACACCATAGATTTATTGTAAAGGTGAAATAACAATTGCAATGTTCTCTGTAATATAGTCATTATTGTAAAAATAGTATTCATTAGATGATCTTGTTGAAGAAAATATTGCTATAATTCCAGGTAGACAGCCATTTCAGCCTTTCCTTTCTTGATTACCCTGCTTATACCACCAGTAGTGAGTGTGGTTTGTTGGTATTTTACAAGTGAGTCACCTGTGAAGCCCCCGCCTATAAAATTTGAATCTAATAATTATGAAGCAGCTACCTCGGACTTGTGAACCTTGATTTAATTCAGTGTCTGAGATTTACTCAAGAACCATCTTTTCATAAACTGGAGATATATTGTTTTATTATTTTGTATTTCAGTAATTTAAATAATGAGGAACAAATGCATTATACAATGAATACTTAAAAGTTATTAAAACCATGTTTTTGAGGAGTGTTTGGAAATATGGGAGCATGTTCATAAAATGTTAAGTAGGAAAAACAGGTTAGGCTGCAAAGTAATATTTCAGTGTGATTCTAAATTGGTAATCATCAAAGAATATGATAATCATGAAAGATGCTATTAAAATATTATAATCCTATGATAAACTTTAATGAGCACTTTCTTGATTTTGCCTTGACATTTTAAAATGAGAATTACAACTTTCTCTGATTATAAAGGTAATAAAGTTCATTGGAGATGTTTCAAACAAAATAGAAAATATAAAGATATAAAACATCATTTATAATCTACAATCCTGAAATGACCTCATTAATTTTAAAATTTGGAAATTTACCTATGCATTTTTATATACAGTGCTTTTCTCTTTTAAATGGAGTTTGAATTATCAATTTTTTTCCTTTCCTCAAGATATCATGGATACCTTCTATAGCCAAAGTATGAGGTATGATTGAAAATTTGATGAATGTTTACTTTTTTGAATGTTTACATTTAAAAAAAGTTATTACAGTAACATTATCACTAATCCCTCCTCAAAAATACTCTGTCTTGTTCTCACACACTTACATCATCTTTTTTGTCACCTTCTTAAGCACGTTGTCTTTTGTTGTGCTGTGATGGCTGCCTTGATGTTCTGAATCATGGAAAACATTTACCTTTTAACGTCATTTGTACTTGTAGACTAGCCAGAGATTGTAGTATGCCATATTCAGTGAATAAACTGGATGAGGACATTGTTTCTATCAGCCTGTCATTTCATTGACTATCAATTCACAGATGTGCGCACTGTATTTTTTTTTATCACACTTTGTAATGATATTCACAAATTAAAACTTTCATAACAGCTTCACATAGTGGCAAGAGTGATAAGTACGCTCAAAAGAAATGAAAGTATTAGAAGATGAATTAATGGCTATGTATAATTTACTGTAATAATTTTTTTAAAAATTTAAATGTTCACTGTACATTTTGATCACACTTCATATGTTGCCTTTCTTTGTCTTTTTTTGGTCATCCTGGTGGTCCTGTTCATCAAATAGTTGTGTGTTCTCTGAATGAATGATAACACTCTCTGATTGTAGACATTTGTTGTTTGTCTTGTACAATTTGTGCATGAAATTATAATGACTGTAGTCTGATGAACATCCTTGTGCATAACAATTTATACTACCAAAAAGAGTTTCATGGCAAGTTTCCCTTGAATTTTAAAATAAATTCATATTAATGTTTTAATTTATTCTTGGATTATTTACTTTGAGTGTTTTTTTACTAAGTGTGCTTGAGCCCTTCAGCTTGACCATTGGACACCTCATTATTCATTTTACAACAATGATTACTTAGTCTTTGGTAAGCCTGTTGAAAGGTTATCAGATATGTTTAGCGTGCTTTTGTTGTCATTGTTTTTCTAAGTAACTCTCCAACTCTGGGGGTAAGATGGTGATTGGACTCTCAGATATTGCTTTTATAACGTTGCACTGTCATTAAAAATAAGCCTTTGGAATTAGAATTCTATCAGTTACAGATAAGGGAAATGGCATGTGTTATCAGGAACTCAGGAAGCCCTATCAAAATGCTCTGGCATGTCCTTGTATAGATATCTCTTCTTCTTGAGGTAGGAAATGGAAATTATTTTTAAAATGTCACTATGTGATATAAAAGGATTGCTTAAATTATCTAAGATGATAAAAGTAATTTAGAAATTTTCATAATGGTCAGATGTTCCTGTTATATTGAAAGCTAGAAGTCATGTGATGACCACATCTTATGATGCCATCCAAAGGCTAAAAATTTATAATAATATATTTTTAAAAAGTAAATGATGAGGGAGGCAGAGGTAGGAGGATCACAAGTCTGAGGAACTTAGTGAGATCCTGTCTCAAAGTGAAACATTAAAAAGATAGTACAATGGGTTCATCCCTTGGCTGAGAAAAAAAGAAGTAAAAAAGTAAAAAGAAAAATCAGTAAAGGCAGTAAACCTAATAATTTAAATCGTTTATAAGATTAGGAAATGACAATTAAAAAATGTTCTTTTTCTATTGTGTTCTAAGTTTTCATTTTTTATGCATTTAGTACTCTCTTCTTATTCTACATATCCACATATTTAACCAGTGAGGTGATGAAAGACCCTGTTCAGGTTGTTTTGCAATATAAGCAACAAATATATCTGTAGGATGTATCACTGGGACTTGGCTTTCTGGTACTGTTGATGTGCCATGCAGAGAAAGTCAGCTTCACCTCCTGACCTCATCTGTAGCAACTTGGCTCGTGTCCAGTTGACTCTCTCTGGATGACTGGTACACAGGTGGGGACAGCGATTACTTGGTTGGTAATCAGTTGCTTGAATCTTCAGGTTTGCCCTACATTTGTTGGACTGAGCTTGCTTGAGAAAGAAAGCCTTGTCACACTGATGTGAAGATCTACCTTTCATTTACTATTTTCTTCTTAATATGAATATATATTGAATGAAAAACAAAAACCTGAGTTTAAACCACCAATACATATGTTGTTAAATTATGGCTCTTCCATTTATTATCAAGGGTTATAATTCTCTAAACAACAGCTTTCCTCATGTAAAATAGGGATTATCTATCTTGATATGCTTTTTGTATATGTGGTGTCTTAAAAAATAAGAGCTTGTTTCTTCTTGCTTCAACTTCATGCTGTTTAGTATTATTTTTCTATTGTGTGTGTGTATATATATATATATATTTCAGGAAGCAGATAAACCTTTTCATTCTTTATTCAATCTGCAGAAGCATATATTATACAGAAATCTTTATCCAAAATCAAAGGATCATTCTGGATACTATTTGATCTTTAAACCTATAATTGCTTGTTTTTCTGCTAAATCCTAGAAATGTAGTATCATCTTAATTTTACTTTGTTTTCTGAATTTGGCTACATAGCTTTTCTGTCATACTAAGTGCTAACAATTGGTCATCACTTGATTTCTTTCACATTAAAGTGGTCATTAGGGTTATTTTCTCAGCACATTGGAAGATCAGTTACTGTATATGGGTCTTGACAAAGAAAGTTGAAAAGTGTCTTAGGGGAAGTAGGAAAGGAAGACCTGTGACCTGAAAAGAAATTCTATATAGGAATACAAAGTTTACTGTAAGGTTTACTAGTGAAAAGGTTAAATATTTGCAGTACTGATAGCTTGTTTTCTGGTGATATGTCTGCTTTGTTCTTTGGCTGGGAACACATGTAAGATTCTCAGAACAGAGATGAACCCTATTAAAATCTTGGTGACCCATCCTGACTATGCATCACAGGACACAGGCATGAGGAATGAAAGGGAATGGGGAATGTGAATGGATTAAGTACAAATTCAAATTTCTGCTTAAAAAAAAAAAACTCAGAGGAGATAGGTTTCTTATTTTTTTCCCTGGAGGGATTAGAATTGACTCCTTATGGCAAGTGAGGAAAGAATATAAGAATTACCTAAAATTATGCAGGTATATTATTCATATCACCTCTTCATTGGATTCACCATAAGGTTTAGTGTTGTAGGTGGCTCACAGATTTATCAAGAAGATATTTCTATTATAAAAGTAGGTAGGTACCTAAGGTAGGTAAAAATATAGGCAGTCAGAAAGGGCTAGGCCCTTGGGGAGTCAATACAGAGGGTGAAACACATTACAACTGTGGCTAGAGGAACATCTGTTATCAGGCCTCCAGATAAAGACAAAATGACCAGGCCTACATGCCTCCCAGAGAGAGAAACAATAAATTAATGTGAGTCACCCTGTTGGTGACCAAGACCCTCTGATTTATCTCTTCTGAAAAGGTCTTTATATACTTGCTATGTGATCTGGTTCCCCATTGGATCGGTATTACCTAAGCAGCTAAACTTGTAATCTTCTTGGATTGATCATACTTTTGTCTCACATTGTACCCACATCATCATTTTGTACCCATCTCATGATTTTGCTCTATAAAACTTCCTCTATAAAATGAGATTTGCAGCTTCCCATTTTTCAGGTCCCCTCCTGTGGCTCAAGAGCTATCTTTCTCTCAATAAAAATTTCTTACTCTTAACCTTCATGGCTCCTCGGAATTCATTTCTCAGTTTTGGGGAACACGAACATGGTATATATGACATCTAGCAGGTTGGGAGTTACATTTATTTCCCTTGTATCACTTCCCTATTGTAGGGGGTATAGGCAGGAAAAAAGATAAAATAGAATTTCATTAAGCTTTATTAAGAAAAATTAATAGGTAGTTTTACTAAAGGCAGTTTTTGCCTCTGCAGTTAGATTCTGGCAATTAGAAAGACAAAGGTAAAGAATGGGAAAGAAATCAGACCTGGGGAAGCACCAGATAAAACAATTTACATAACAGATTAACAAGAAGAATCCACAGAGAAAACGGGTAACCAGCACACTTCACCCACTGGTAAAATACAAAGGAGACAAGAGGCATATACCTAAGGACTCTCACTTGCTACATAAAGACATGTACACCGTACACTTATGCACTTATGTTTATTTTTTCACTTTAACATCACTATACCACTGCACCAGATATATACATTGATATCTAACTGTAAGCTGTGAGGCTCCCTGCTCCCCACATTTATCCATCCCAAAAGGACAAGAAGGAATTAAAAGACTAGAAAGAATGTAGATAGAGGTACCCATGTTAGGATCAAAGATAATCAGAAAGCCAATCAGATAGTGACATCTGTCAGGGGATGGGAGAAATCTCTAGTCCTAAATAAAAAGTATCTGAGGAAAAAGCCCAAGATATTCACATCCTGGTGCTCCAGATGCTTCCAAAGTAACAGTCATCATCATCATCTCCTCCTCCTCCTTCGTCCCCCCTTCCTCCTCTTCCTCTTCCTCCTCCTCTACCTCTTCTTTTTTTCCCTTTCCCAAGTGAACTGGCTTCCTTTATGTTCAGCTCTGCCTCTTTAATTCATTGCTATTGTGGAACTTACAATGCAGGTAGACTCCTGGGAACTGTTCTGCTGAGCAGTGGTGCACCCCGTGCCCCAAGTGATGCTATCACCTGAGTGAGCAGTATTATCTTCAGGTGGACCTTTGGGTAAACTAGTATTTGAGTTATGTATTATTGATACAGGGGAAAAAGTTAACTCCCAACTTGTTAGATGTCTCATACATTGAGTTTGTGTTCCCCAAAATTGAAAAATGAATCCAGTCGGGAAGCAGATCATGTAATAAGTGTACATGGAATGAACAAAGAGGTTTTGAAGAAAGGGTGTATTAGAGGGTCCTGGTAACCCACGCGGGTGACTAATGCCTAGCTAGACCATTGGATCAGGTGATTCTAATCTTAAGTTTATTGCTTATCTCTGGGGGAGACATATGGGTCTGATCATTCCATTTTTATCTTGAAGCCTAGCCTTTGATAGATGTGCCTCTAGCCGTAGATCCGATGTGTTCTCTTTTTTTGCACTAGACTAGGCCTCAATGTGTATATTTTTACCTAATTAGCTGTCTGTACTAGTATAAATAACATGGGTAAAACCAAATATTACATGAAGCATATGCTCTCAATATGCCAAATGAATCATGTTCATTAGACCTTATCATAAATATTCAGTGATGTATTTTTTCTGTGCTACAGTTAGGCTAATGACTAAAATTTATTCAGATAAAAAAAATTGTTCTATAATAATTTCCTGAACTTTCTGTTCTGTGTTGCTTTCCTTTTTCTCAGAAATCACTTTCTTTTGAGCTTTTTTAGTAATTGCTAAGTATCTATGATATATTTCATTATTAGATATTATTTCATATTTACTTTTTGATTGAAAATTAGTCTGAAGTTTTAAGGTTTGTAAATATTTGGTGAGTATAAAGTCAACAATAATCTAAAAGCTGAAATTAACAGGTTTAAAAATACTATATTTTATGTATTTAAACTATACATGTAAATCTATCTATAGAACATATATGAAGAAATATATTGGGCTTCTATCATATGTCTGCATTAACATTTCAGTATCTTCATTATTTTTTGAACACCATTTTGCTTAATTTAGTATCTTTTGTAAGTTGTATCATGATGAAAAAATTAAATTTCAAATGCAGGAATATTCTTTTTTTATTCATTTTGTGGTCCCCACAACATACTGCATTGCAAATATAAGTTTTTAATAAGCAGACAATAAGTAGATTTTGCAATGAACTCATCTGATGGTCATTTAAAAATTCATTTACTTTTTAAATTTTTTTCCTTTTTGTATATAAATATTTTATTTATTCATTATTTTATTGATGGTCATATAGGCTATTTCCAAGATTTAGCTACTATAAGTTGTGCTATTATAAACATTGGTGTGTGTGCGTATCACTGCAGTATGATGTTGTTGATGCTTTTAGGAAGATACCTAAAAGGGAAATAGCTGAGTCAAATGGAACCACTGGTCTTAGTTTTTTGAGGAATCTACACAGTGATTTCCACAGTGGTTTAATCAGTCTACATTCAGACCAACAGTGGAGAAGCATTCCTTTTTCTGCACAGCTCCACCCAGCATTTTTCATTGGTTGACTGCTTGATAGTAGCCATTCTTTCTGGAGTGAAATGGAATCTCAGTGGTTTTAATTTGTATTTCTTGTATGACCAATGATGTTGAACGTTTTTCCATATATTTATTTACCAATTGTATTTTATCTGAGAAGTGTCTGTTCATTTCAGAGGACCATTTTGTAATTGGGTCTTTAAATTGGAGGGGCTCTAATTTTTTTGAATTATTCATATATTCTAGATATTAGTCCTTTGAGGAGTAGGTAGTAAAATATTTATTTTTTATTTTTTATTTTAATTCTGTGGGTTGTCTTCACTCTGTGCTTTTTTTTCTGTGTAAAGCTTTTTAATTTGATGTGATCTCAGATGTTGTTTGTACTATTTCCTGTACAGTCAGGGTTTTGTTCATAAAGTCTTTGCCTATGCCTGTGTTTTCAAGAAATGTTGTACTTATTTTGTTTTCCAGCAGATTGAGTGTTTCTGTTTTAATATTTAGATCTTTGATTCATTTTGATTTTAGTTTCATGCATGGTGAGAGATGTGAGTCGAGGTTTAATCTTGTAAATGTACAAAGCCAGTTTTCCCAGCATCATTTATCAAAGGGGCTTTCTTCCACTGAGGTGTTTGGGCCCTTTGTCAAAAATAAGGTAGCTGATTGTGCTTAGAGATGTTTCTGAAGGATTATCTTGAGATAATTTTGGGTAAAATTATGCATCTTAAGAAAATAATTTTAAGTGAAATAAATCAGACACACAAGTTTAAATATCGCATTATTTCTCTTGAGTGAGATACCCTAAGTATAAATAAGGAGCAAAATGCAGGGTAGACATTAGGAAGCGTGAGGAACTTGTTCAAATAAGAAGGGAACCAGGGAGGAAGAGTGGAAAGGGAAAGAAGAAAAAAAATATTTAAAAATAGACTGGAAAGAAAATATGGAAACAAAAGTTTTGTACATAGGAAGGGGAAGAAGGATTGAAGGAAAAGTAGAAAACTGAGGGGAAAATGAATTAAGAAATATTATTCCTCATGATGAATGTGTTCATTATGTATGGCAGACATGTATTATACTAATAAAAAAGTTTTGGATCACTCTTACGGTGTTAGTATTCTAATTGGTATAAATTTTAGTTTTAAAAAATTTTTATAGGAATAATTAGGCAAGATTGAAAAAATGGATATTTGGTGAAAAGATACCCAAAACAATGTATAGTCCCAACTAGAGGGTCTATACATTTTAGAACCTATAGATTTTTATGAGGGAAATTTTAAGAATTATAGGGATCCATATAATCTTAGTACCTTCAGTCACATAGAGTATGATATATGTACATAATTTAATTGTTTCTCTTTTCTTGTTAGAGAAAGAATATGCAAATATGTTGGTAGAATGTCATCTTGGTTAATAATGAGCAAAATGCCTGTTGGATTGGTACACTTAATAAGGCAGTGAATTTTAAAGTTAAGTTTCTTGGAAAGTGTTCCTTAGTTCAAAAAATATTCAGTGGAGCTGAACAAACTCCCCCTCAGCACCTTTGTGAAAAATGGGAAAGGATGACATTTTCAGCAGCTTTTGCTTGCCCTAAAACATTTTCCTTTTATGTTGGATTTATTTTTTTTCTTCCTGGATTGCTTCTCTTGCCAGGTTCACAGCTGGGCATCATTGTTCACTTTTTGGAAACTTTGTGAATATTCCTATGTAGAACGCATCTATGCAGAGTTATTCACCTCCCCATCCTGATACTATTGTTGGCACAACTGTTATTCAAAATAATGCTGTATACAGTTTTGCTTTTCTTCTCCTCCTGGTTTATCTGTTTACTGGGGAAATATTGATTATTTTCCATTGTAGGTGAGGTGCACCTGCATGGCTCATTTGTGCTTACTTCCTTCTTGGAGACTCAGCAAATCTTGCTAATGCTATTTATTGAATTTATCTGTCAATTTCTCCTTCCTTGCATGAATGACTAATTCGATGGAATCAGCACAATACCAGAAACACACAAGATAATGCCTTAAATTTTTTTTTAACAGAAAATTGTAAATCAAAGGTAGAGACTTTAGATTTCAGGACCAGTACTTTCAGAAGGTGACAACTTTTTAAGGTATTTAAAAATTTTTTATTTTAAAGAGACTACAACTAAACATAACAAAACAAAACAAAGCAAATCAGAAGAAAACAGTGTTTCAAAGCAAGACAATAGGAGATCATCACTGGCTATCATATTGTCTCTTATTTTCTTCTAAATAGTTGTCCACCTTTTAAGTTTGTACAGGACTTGTAGATGATTGTGGCTGCAGATTATGACTTTGTAGTGAGGCACTTCTCAACTTTACACTGAATGACTAGGAAGTTACACAGAAAAATGTGAATTGACAAAAACACTGTGAAAATAAAATAAAAAGAATCTTAGGAAAAACTGCCTAATGCACAAGCAAAAAAGTATAATCAGTAAAAAAAATAGAAATCAAAATGCACTTATTTTCTTCAAAGTATGAAATACTGAAAATCAATAAAGTGGTTTTCAATAATAGCTAATTTTCAGAGTTTGCTTAGGCTATGATTTTGGTCTTCATATCTTTGTGAATATCAGCACACTAGTTGGCTACTAATGCAGAAGGGAAATAAACTGACCTTAACCTTAATGAACCAAGTGCTGTGTAGTCAGATGTAGAATTTCTCTAACCTCTCACCACCAGGGTCTTCTCTCTTTGTTCTTTATCTATGTGGAAACTACAAATCTTAGATTATAACAGGTTTCTGACCAGTGCTGTACAGAGAGACAGCACAGTTACTGTTGAAAGAGAATTGTGCATTTATATATAAAGTCTCTGTACTGCTCAAGAAAGAATGTTAAACTACTTGCAATATAGTAATAAAGATGAAAATGTTGAGGCCTGGGATATCGCTCAGGGTGATGGCTGTATAGCACATCAGCACAATGCCTGCCTGGCAAGCACAAGGTCCTGAGTTTGATTGCCAGTGCCACTCCTTACCTCCTGAAAAATGATAAAAATGTTAAATAGATAGGAAAGTTTTCAGTTGTATGACCATCATGCAGAGCCCTAGACAACTTTCTAATTTCTTTGTGCCTTGATTTGTCATTTGTAAAATAAGCATCAAGCACTTTATGATACTGTATTATTGTGCAGATATAAACATGAATAGAAGGTTGCTTCTTGTATTATTTATCCAAATAAATATAGTTTCTGTCCTTCCTGGCCATTACACCACTGTTAGTATTTAAGATCATTTCCTGTTTGTTTTACAGATTCAACTTTAAAGATCAAGCTCATCAATTTAAAAAATTCAAGTTTAGGTCAGACGATTGAATTGAAGCTTTCTATGTAAGCTAGATGCCTGATTTTAGTAGATTTCTCTC
Organism: Hydrochoerus hydrochaeris; assembly: GCA_004027455.1. Taxonomy (NCBI): domain Eukaryota; kingdom Metazoa; phylum Chordata; class Mammalia; order Rodentia; family Hydrochaeridae; genus Hydrochoerus; species Hydrochoerus hydrochaeris. Next base: position 74,667 of record PVLA01000949.1, on the reverse strand, counting down.
ACTGGCCAAGTATGAATTAAAAGAAACAGGACAACTAGCCAAAATTAGCAAAACTGACCAAAGGAAGTCATTGATCCAGTAATGATTAAGGATTTATAAGTGGAATGACAACAGGGTGGATAATTGCATAATGGTAATGTAGAAACATGCACATAGCTTTCTAATCAAAGGAGAAATGAACATTATGGAGGGGCTGTTTTCATTATTTAATCCATTACTGAGTTAGTGCTATGGGCTTCCTGCTAGTAATTAATAGCTGTGATGCAATCTAGTAAAAAATGCTTACTAACATCAGATCATTTGCAGGTACAGGGGATAGAAGAGCAAGTAAGATATCATCACACAGTGCAGATAATAAAATTACAAACATGAGTTGTTTTATGCACAGAAGGCCTGGTCTTTCCACAAGAGAGTGTTGGAAAAACAAATGAACTATATTAAAGAGACTGAAGAAACAGAACCAGATGCCATGCTTTGGTGCTATAATATACGCTTACTTTGTCAAACCAGATGAACATTTTTCAAAGGAGTGCCTGTTTCTGAAAACTGAGTTATACAACTAAATAGGTTCTCTTAAACTGGTCTTGCAATTGTTATACATGCATTTTTATGAAACATTTATTTCATCTTCTTTGATCAAGTTTCCTTTAACATCAAGTACAATATGGGAATAATTAACAGGTATTTATAAGCTTAGGTGTGAATCTAGTGCTCTTGACTAAAAGCATACTCTAAGATTTTTTTTTTTTTAAATTGTGGTTGTTTGAAAAATAGTGATTACAAAAGGAACATGAAAACATGAGACATTTCCTTCCTTTCGCTCTGGTTTTTATTTTCTTATTTTGTTTCTACTATTTAGAGCCAAGTTCCACAGTCTTAATGTTGAGGGTAGAAAACAAGAATCAGGTTTCTTGCCCCAAATCTTCTAACTTGTGACAGTTGAAATCTAAATGCAGTAATGTTTTCCAAAAACCATACTTCTAGTGAATGAACTGTAACATCTAAAGTATAGACCTATAATGTGTATGGTCATGAGCTTACAGTATACAGCAGAATACCAAAATGAAAGAAAAAAAATTTCCTGTTTTTCATGGAAATAGCCAACCCTCATTGCCTGCTTTCTTTGTCAGTTTTAAGAACTTCTTATGAAGTTTGGTACTTAGAGCCTCAGCTCCTGGAAACTTGTTCTAAAAGCCTCAGCACCAGTGACTTTCAATTCCTGACAGAAGTTGGAAACTTTATAAGACTGACACACATGCTTTGTGTTCTGATCACCTGGGGAAGGCAGGTCACACTGACATCAGCCTCCAGCAGAGACTCACAGTGACAGAAGCAGCCACTCAGCAGAGGCATCTACTTGCTCTGTTAGTGAAAAGTTTGAGGTTTGGATGGCATTTTTTACATTCTTGACAGTTCGTGATATGCTGATAGAGTGAAATAAAGACTGCATGCTGAAAGTTGGCTGTGAACTAACAAGCAAAGTTAGACAATCATCCTGGTCACGTGAGAGATTCCAGCCCCTCTTTTCTAAAGCCTATAATAATCACAGACTTTTGGTGATTATTTGGCACACTTGTAGCACTTTTGATGTCCTCTAGGATTTTAATCCTAGGATATAACGTCAGGCAGCAGTGTAGCCTTGACACAAATTTAACTTCTTTGGAGCCATAATATACAAAGCAGTGAAGTGTGGATGAAGACAGTATTTTCCATATCGTGTACCTGTGCACATTAATAAAACTGTCTAGTAACTCTTGACAACAACTACTTTGCTTGTTATTCCCTAGGGCCCATTTAGTTTAGGACTAGAAGATCTTCAGGGACTCAGCCCTTTAATGCTGAGTGTTTTGTACTCTCTTCTTTTCTGTTTAATATATATTTTAATATTAAATTGTTTTAAAATTCACATTAAATATAATGTATTATATTGTGGCCTTGTGCCTGGCCAGTTTGAGGTTATTTCTAATGAAATACAACCATTTTGGAGGATTCTGAAGCTCTATATTATACTTGGAAAATTTATTATGTATCAATTTATGTTTTTATTTTTCTTAATTCTTGATGAATTTTGATAATAGTATTTCACATTGTCTGCTTTAAAAAAAAAGTTTGGTTAGGTGTCATTGATATTAAGTGTGGTGGATTTTCCTGTTAAAATTTGATTGTTTTACTCTTCCCTGTGTAATTTACTTCTTTCTCAAATTATTATTGTATTTTCCTGTTAAATTTGTGTGTTTTATTGTTTTATTTAAGAAATGAAGTAAATTACTTCATTTATTATTATTTCTCTACTAGTCCAGAATCTCCTTTCAGTGTGGAGATTTAAAAATGTTTAACTTTGAATACTAATACTGTAGGATATCAGTATTGTGGGGCAACTCATTTTTGGCCAAATACTATACCCAAGATTTTCATGTGTTTTGAATTTTAGCATCCTATCACTTTCCTTCCTCCACTTTTACTCCCTTTATTTTTACATGCACCTATGTTCCATTTATAAAATCACCTTTGGAAACTTTATTCCTACATATTGCTGCTTATTAGTGTTTTGATACTGGTAAGTTTATACTTTGTTGTCTAGCAGATCCTTGATAAAAAGTTTTATCTTGTAGCCTATTTTCTTGTGAATTTGTGTTTTGCATAATTTTCAGGTGTTTGGCCTGAATATTATGAGACCAGTTAAATGCAACACATGTGAAACATTATAGCATTGATGACAAAAATTTAATAATTTTTTTTCATTGTTTGCAGTACTGTTTTCCCTATTTTCCTAAAAATTGGAGCATATAGAATAAGCATTATGGTGCGCATGGCAGTGAGAGCAGAGATACAATTTTTCAGTCACCGTAAGCCATTTTGTGCTCCGACATGATCCCCTGTGTTCTGTAGAATGTATTCATGTTTTAATGACCTTTCTATCATTTTTTTCTTTTATGAAAAATAGCTCTGTTCATGACCCTGACCAGAGATGGACAAATGAAGGAAAGAAACCAAGCCAGGTGATCACAGTGGCTACTAAAATTCAGGTTTTAGAGTGTTTTGACATTCTTTTAGGAAGCTGGAACTCTTCCACAAAATTAAGAACATATATTTACATGAAAAGTGTACACAAATACTCATAGTGGTATTATTTGTGATAGCCAAAAAGGTAGAAAGAACTCAAATGTCCAAAACCAGATAAAAACGTGAGTGAAATGTGGCATATCCATAAATAGAAATAATACCCACAAAGGAAAGACTGGAGTTTTGACACATGCTACAGCTTGTATAACCTTAAAAATATTAGGCTAAGAAGCCAGACCCAAAGGGTACATGTCGTATGTCTTCCTTCATATAAAACTTCCATAATAGGGAAGTCAGTAGAAGCAGGAAAATTTGCCAGTGCCTAGGGGCAGCCAAAAATGGAGAACTGCTTCTTCATGTGTGTGGAATTCCTTTCAAAAGGAAAGGAATATGTTTCTGAGTGCGAGTAGTTTTGCACTCAGTGAATATACTAAACACTGATTTATACACTTCAAAATAGTTAAATGATGAGTTTTATGTTGTGTGAATTTTATCAGAAAAAAGTTAAAACCAGTCATAGTAAACAGAGTATAAACATCAGAAGTCAAAAGAAATTAGTGGAGGCAGCCAAAAAGATGTCTGTGAAGCCGCCGCTCTTCAGTTTGCCCGAAGCACCAGCGCAGTTTGTGAAATCTACCAGAGAGGCCTTAAATAACAAAAATATCAAGCTGTTGTCAAGTACCTTCAACCAGTTACCTGGCAGTGAAAACAGAAAAAAAAAAAAAAAAGTACCCCGGACCAAGCTTTCAGAGGTATTCTAGAAGAAGAAATTATCAATCACTCATCATGTGAAAACGTTGTAGCTATTATTTCTCTTGCTATTGGGGAAGTAACTAGAGGTATTTGTACTGCATCTACACCGTTTGTATTGTTGGGAGATGTTTTGGATTGTCTTCCTTTGGATCAGTGTGACACAATATTCACTTTTGTGGAAAAAAATGTTGCTACTTGGAAATCAAGTACATTCTATTCTGCTGGGAAAAATTATTTACTACATATGTGCAATGCTCTCCTAAGATTATCTAAACCCCAGAATACAGTCTTCTGTGGATGAATTCAGCTCTTTTGGGCCTGACTTTTTCCTCTGTCTGAGAAATCAGGTCTGAATTTACAAAGTCAGTTTAATCTGGAAAATGTCACTGTTTTCAATACCAATGAGCAAGAAAGCACCTTGGGTCAGAAGCACACTGAAGACAGAGAAGAAGGAATGGATGTAGAAGAAGGTGAAATGGGAGATGATGAAGCGCCAACAACTTGCTCCATTCCGATTGATTACAACTTGTATAGAAAATTCTGGTCGCTTCAAGATTATTTCAGGAACCCAGTGCAATGCTATGAGAAGGTGGAAAACTTTTCTCAAGTATTCTGAAGAAGTTTTAGCTGTTTTTAAGAGTTATAAATTAGATGACACTCAGGCCTCTAGGAAAAAGATGGAAAAATTGAAAGGAGGAGAACGTGTATATTTTGCAAAATTTTTAACAAGTGAAAAGCTGATGGATTTACAACTGAGTGACAGTAACTTCCGCCGACACATCCTGTTGCAATATCTCATTTTATTCCAGTATCTCAAGGGGCAGGTCAAATTCCAAAGTTCAAACTATGTTTTAACTGATGAGCAATCACTCTGGATTGAAGACACTACAAAATCAGTCTATCAACTACTATCTGAAACCCCACCCCCACAATGGAGGAAGATTTTCAAAGATGGTAGAGCATATTTTAAACACTGAAGAGAGTTGGAACTCATGGAAAAATGAAGGCTGCCCAAGTTTTGTGAAAGAAAGAACATCAGATTCCAAACCCATGAGAGTAGTACGGAAAAGAACAGCCCCAGAGGACTTCCTAGGGAAAGGACCCAATAAGAAAATTCTGATAGGAAATGAGGAGTTAACAAGGCTTTGGATTCTGTGTCCTGATAATATGGAAGCCTGTAAATCAGAGACAAGGGAGTACATGCCAACTTTGGAGGTGTTCTTTGAAGAAGCCATTGAACAAGCAGACCCTGAAAATATGGTTGAAAGTGAATATAAAGCTGTGAACAATTCAAATTATGGCTGGAGAGCCCTGAGACTGTTAGCGAGGAGAAGCCCACATTTCTTCCAACCGACTAACCAGCAATTTAAAAGCCTGCCAGAGTATCTTGAAAACATGGTAATAAAGTTAGCCGAGGAACTACCCTCTCCTTCTGAAGAAATAAAAACAGGTGAGGATGAAGATGAGAAAGATAATGATGCTTTACTGCAGGAAAATGAAAGTGTCCTGATGTTCGGTGGGATAAACCTGTGACAGGGGAGCAAATAGAAATATTTGCCAGCAAGTTGGGTGAACACTGGAAGATTCTGGCTCCTCCCTTAGAAATGAAAGACTCAGAAATCCAGCAGATTGAATGTGACAGCAAAGACATGAGGATGAGAGCAAGGCAGCTCCTGGTGGCCTGGCAGGATCAAGAGAGCATCCATGCGACCCCCGATAACCTCATCAGTGCGCTCAACAAGTCTGGCTTAAGTGACCTTGTAGAGAGTCTAACTAATGACAATGAGACCAGTAGTTAGCTGATATCATTTTTCTTTTTTAGTAAAACTGTGATAAGATTTTGTTACCAAGCAGCATTTGATAAGAGGCCCACTGGTTTTGGTAAACAGTAAACATTTTTATAACAACAACAAAAAAAATTAGTGGAAATTACTTGATATTTTAAGATTAACATCATATGTCTTGATTTCAGACAATTTGACATAGATAAGCATTTTCATACATGACATCAGAAATTCACTCCAATAAGAAAATGTATTGGATTCTTTTATAATGATAACTTATTAGTTACTGAAATTTCTAGAAATTGGCTCTACTTCCCCTAGAATGTAACCAAGTAAGCAGTAATTGAATGTTAGAATAGAAGGATAGAGTAATGTTTTCAAAGTGCTGCCACTGAAACAGACTCCCCTGTAGTAAACAGCGGGTTGTGGAATTGAGGTACAGAAGAGAGGGTAGCTGTATAGCCGAATTAAAATGCAGGTTCTGGAAGATGGCCCAGCTGTTTTGCATGGTGTACCTAATGAGCAAACAACATAAATGATAATTTTTATTTTATCTTAGTTGTTTTTTTAACCAGAAAGTTTAGTTCTGTCTTGAACACAACTGTCCATCTTGTCACTATAACTGAAAGAACTTACATTCCTTAGTTTTACATTTAGTTTTAAAGGGTAGTTTTCCTCAAGCTTCTGGGTTTCTGTTCAAGGAAGCCTGTTTGAAACTGACTTTTTTAAATCCACAAAAGCTAAGACATATTTCCCTTTATGAATTTTTCATATGCTCATCTGGTGCTTGTGTGCTCTCTGCCCCTTTGCTGGCCTTAAATCTGCTTTTTACTTATCTAGCTCATCTTCTATTTGCCTATGCAATTATAAGACTCAAACCAGCTGAAATTCTAAGGACATACAAACATTGTGAAAAAAGAAAATAAAAGAGAATATGTACCCAAAGAGAGAAAAAGAACAAAGGTGGTAGATAAATATGTAACATTCAAGAAGAAGAAAAAAATGAAAAAAATAAAACAGTTGGAAGAAATAGAATTAGGACTCTAGATTGGAAGTCATTAAAGAAGCAATTTCAGGAATTGTGCAAAAGTAACACAATGCAGACTTTTTTAGGAATTGCAGAAAAATGCAGATCTAGTCAGTTATTTGCAAATATGCTTTGCTTCAGGTCAGTCTATAATGCAGTTGTCAAGATTTAGCTTGTTGTAATGTTAAAGGTGGGTTTGCACTTTTTAAATGTCTTGCATTAATTATCCTAATAATTCTATGGCCATGCTATAAAATATTTTTACCATTTATATAATAATATAAATGTTTTTGACATTTTAGGTATTTTCATGAATCTTATAACAATCTTTCATAATTGCTTAAAATGAAGCAAAACATTGTACAACATATAATTTCAAGGAATTTATAATGGAACATCAAGATACAGGTCTTGTATTTAATCATCTTAACAAAGCTTCTATTGTAGTGGAACTTACACACTTATTGTCACAATTGAACTCCAAAATTTGAGCAGTTAAAATGAAAGTGTCTTCTTTGAGAATGTTAACTTTTTAAATAAATTCTGATCATGAATAAATCAGTTTAGAAATGAAAAAAATTGAAAGATATCTGTAATACTAGGTACAAATCTCTGAAATCATCTGATTTGATTTGCTTTCAACACGAATGATTAAGTATTAAAATCTTAAAGTGAAAATGGCTCAGTCTACATAAAAGTTATTTTTTGCAACAAAGATATTTTATGGAGTTAAAAAGTAGTAATATATTGGAAAACATAGAGAATGGTGTTTATAGTTATAACATTAAGACTCAAAATAAGGATTACAATGACAAATAACAAATACAAACTTACAAATAACAAATACAAACTTAACAGCTGGGCATGGTGGCACATGTTTGTAATCCCAGGGCCTGGGAGGCTGAGGCAGGAAGATGGCTACAAATGTGAGACCAGCCTGGGCTACAAAGTGAGCTCAAAGCCAGCCTGAACTGCATAGCAAGACCCTACTTCAAAAAGATAGAAAACAAAACAAACAGATACAACAAACAAACTTAAAAGCTCATGCTTAAGGAGTTCTTAAAGTATTTAAGTAGGATTTAATTTGATGAATGGTTTATCCTCTTAACTTACTGCTAACACATCTGTTTAATGACATTTCAATTGCATATTACTCTGTCACACCATAATTTTATAAATAACAAAATTTATTGTGCAATGGAAAGACTTAAAATTGCACTGAGGCAGTGAGTTACCTCACAGTTCCTTTCCCCCCATTTGTTTCCTTGTACCACAGTACTTCTCTTACTTTTTATTTTTATAAATATACTCTACAGTTAAAAAAAAATACAGTAACAAAGCTGGATGTGGTGTTATGCTGTGTAGGCCCAGCTATTTGGGAGGCTGAAGTGAAAGGATCTCTTGAGCCCAGGAGTTTGAGGCAGGCTTGAGCAAGCTAATGAGAATCTGTGCCAAAAGGAATAAAAAGAAGTAACAAAGGACAGAGAGCCAGATCAGGCTTCATGTTATTGCTTTATTTTAATTTTATTATATAAGTGGTACATATTTACTTCATCAAACTTGAAATCTAGATAAATCAAGGCAATCTATAATTCTAACACCAGATCATCACCAGTGCCATTTTGGTTTTATTCGCACAGATTTGTTTTTCATGTGCTTCAATAAGCACATAAAGTATCATGCAATTTTCAAAATGTTTTGTAGCCTGTAATTTACATCTACTTTTATAGTATGAATATTTTCTGTGGCTGGAAAGATGAGTCTCCATTATTTTAATGGCCAAATATTATTCCATTTATGCACATACAGAGTTTAAGTGATGTTATATGTTGAGGGCAAATTCCTAGGACAGAACTGCTGAATTCAAGATATGTATATTTTTATGATTTTTCTGCATTAATAAATTTTTCTTAAGAAAGTTTATGCTAATTTACACATTGATCATCACTCAATTAGTCATGTTTTTGCTTATTTGTGGTGACAGTTTTTCTTTGCACTTTCTATTTTTATAAGCAAAAAAAAAATCATATCTCCAGATTTTATAAGTGGGGCTTTTCAATATTTAATTGTGTTGTATGTGTAGATCTACTTCCATCCATCTGTCTTCCTGCCTGTCTTTCTGTCTGTCTATAGCACATGTACAAATTACACATTTTAAAACACTGTGGCTGGGTGTACAGCTCAGCAGCATAGTGTCTGCCTGGCAAGCATGAGGTGTTAAGTTCAAGTCTCAGTACCAATAAATAAAACAAAATAAAAATCTGTGAACATATTTTTTAGAACTCTAGAGAACAAATACAAACTTAATTTTGTCTCTAGATTTTTAACTCTAGGGAATAGAATATTTTGAGGTCTGAACACTCATTTTTTATTAGAAAAGTGAATCATTCTCTTTCTTCAACTGTATGGTAATTAAATCAAAACATTATGACTCCTAAAAATAAAATTATGTAGTAATTAAGAAAAATTCGTCAAGTAGTTTGAAAGAGATGCAGATAAAAATTATAATTTCTTATATAAAGTAACCATCCTAAACTATGTTGAGTGATTCTTAGGTTAGGTTAGTCCTAGAGGGAAAATATCCTCTTAATATATAAATGAGGTACATTGCAGCTAATTTGGTAATAAATGAATTCATGTTAAGAGAAAATTTGGTTCATAAAACACAATAGAATCTTAAAATGTGTGAGGTTGAATACAATTAAAAGATGTTTAGTTTACTCTTGATGCCATATTTTGAAAGATACATAAATGAACTGGAGAGTACTTCAAGTCTGAGAACAACAGAATTACAGTGTCCCAGGCAAAAGGTCTGGAGAAACCAGGAACAGGTTAGTCCCTAAGAGTTAAGATTCAGCGATGGCATTATTTTATATGCAGACGCTAAAAAAAAAGTTGAGCCAGGCTTAATGTTTTGATGCCAGTTTAAAAAACAATTTATAGGAACAAAAGAAGTTAAAGGGCTAAAGTGATGAGCAATCTTAAGTTATCAGATTGAGATATTGATAGTGAGAGCACACATCTTCCTTAAAATTCACGGCATAATCTCTTATTAGAAATCTTTGTTCAGACTGGACATTCAGTTTGCAAATCTGTAGAGATGATTTTATTGTTTGATAGTAGTTGAACCTGATAATTTTTATTGCCATTCCTAGCTCTGAGATGAAATATGAGTCTATAAAATTGAACCACCTGAAAGTGTTTATCCCATTTTATGCCTTATAGCACTAATATATAATCAATGAAAAAGGTACTATTTTTACTACATTTATAAACTAAATATTTAAAATTTGTTGTGTCTGGTGATAACAGGTTTACTAACTTGGTGAATTTAGAAAACTAGTTACACTCATTTATTGATGCTTGGGTCATATTACAAGAGGAAAAAGCTGATCAAAGCTAACTTTAAAATTAGTCATGAATTAGTCATCCATTTTTATTATGTTGATTTTGTAAAGGGATTATGAGAGCAGAAGGATTTCAGATATAATGAAAATGTTGACAGGAAGAGAGACATTTTACAATGCAGTGAGAAAATTGACAGCAGAATTACAAAATAAATTAGAGTAGATGTTGGTGGAAATAAAGTGGTATGGATTTTAATGGAAAATAAGGGAGGAAGTTGCTACAAAGGCAGATTAAAAAAGCTAGAAAACATTGCAACATGCTGAGATCTTTAAACATTTTCTATGTGGAAGAAAATAAATTGAGCCGTACCAAATATAAAAAAAAAATCACAAATGTATGTTGTCAAATAAATGGAGGAAAGAGAAATATGATTCTGAAAAGCAAAATGAAAAGAAATAACTTTTAAAAATTTTTTTTATTTTGGTAGAAAAGAGATGGAAATATTAGATAAATAAAAAGTAAATTAAATTTCTCTTATACATTAATTCAGTAATGCACAGAAGGCAGTGGGTAACTAGAAAATCCAGCCAATAGGGTTAATTATGAAGGCAGTTTATACTATCATTAAAGATAGTGAAATTCAAGGTACATAGATATTGGGGTCTGTGCCTAGATCCCCAATCCCCAAATGGGTGTATGGCAAAGGCCCCAAGGAATGAGGCACGCAGCATGATCTTTAGGGCTCCCGGAGGCCTAAAATCCTCTGCAGGGTTTGTAACTCTGCTAGCAGGATCTTGGGAGGGGTTCAAGGTCGCCTCAGAGAAACAGATGACGCTAATTAAGGAAAATTATCCAGAAAGTCTCCAGGTGGCCTCAGCTGTGGCCTATCTTGCCCCCTTGTTCTCAGTTCAGCCATGCCCAGGCCACCCTACAGCTCTGCACATGGATTCAGCTTCAACAGTTCCAGCACACAGAAACATACTAGGGCTTGAAAGTTGTCAAAAATAATTTAATTCCTTACCAGATAAACAACTTTTTCTTAGATTTCTGAGAAGCATTTTCTTGGTATAAAGTTAAAAGGATGTGCAAAAGGTAAAAGATCAATTGACTGTTTCCCAATCCTCAACCATTTTCATGTGAGAGAGAGCTTGCCCAAATTGATAGTGGATGGGCACTGACACAGAGGGGTTAGTTTCCTTTGTTTGTTTTGTTTTTTTAAGGTATATTATAATCTCAATTCTAATTATAAGTACAGGTAGATCAGAAAGTAAAAGAGAGTCAAGGATGGTAGTGGAAATGGCAGTTCACAAATATTTTGTCAGATATGATCTTTCAAGAGGAATGGGAATTGGTACCAGAGAAAGCAAGTGAGCCAATACAGTGCTGAACAGGTCTTCCCGGCAAGGCAGCTAGAGTGTCTGTCAGGGATGATTCCCTGGCTCATCTCCATGCAGAAAAAGGTTCCTTCTGTATTCTCTGTAAGTGTAGAAAATTTATATTAAGATCAGGTCATTTAGGGACAGAATAGAAGCATAACTGATCCAAAGATGGGCCAGTAGGAGACAGAAAAATAGTAGGCAAACCTAGCGGAACCAGAGATCAGGTCTCCTAAAACCCAGTGAATCTGTTGTCTGGGGCTTTTGCACAGATAGATGAGCATGCCTAAGACCTGTGTTTCCCATTGCATAGAGATAACCCAGAACAGAACCAAACATCTGTATGCTTAATTTGCCCATCTGTGAAATGGAAATAATGTCAATAAGTGTAAATAAGTGATGATAACTACAGCATCATTTTGTCATGAGAACTAAATGGATGGTGTATATGAAGCACATAGTGTGGTGCATGGTATATTCACAATGCTTATGAATTTGATTGGTAATAAAAAGGACACAAACACGTCTTTATTAAGTCAGCATTTGTGGAATACTTTGTTGGGAACAAAGTGGAACAAATAAGATTTTAGTCTTCAGATCCAAATGGGATCTATTTCAGGTGGCTCCCTCCTGCCAGCCTTCAGAGCCAGAATTTCCTGACTACAGACCTCTTACAAGTGCTGTAGGATATTGAGCTGCCTTCCAATTTTCTTCCACTTTTTGCCTTTATCAGAACAGACATTGATGTGTGTAACTGTCATGATAGGGATTGAATAGATTCCTCAAAATATTTCACAATAAAGCAATTCTTTCTAGATCCTTGAAGACTAAAGGATTACTACTACCTCATTTGTGAACTTAGAACTATAGTTTTCAGGGGTTTAGGACTTTAAGTTTTTAGTTTTTATTTATTTTTTTTAGTACTGGGGATTGAACTCATGACCTTGCACTTCCCAGGCAGGCACTGCTGCTATTGAGCTAAACCCCCAGCAACTAAGGACTTTAATTTTTAATCTTTCTTGAATTACTAATGCACTTGTTTGGGTGTGCTTCTCTGCCTGCTCTTCTGAGCTAGGAATTTTCTGAGACATTAGAATGTCTATGGCTAGCGAGATGGAGTAATAGACACTTGATTTACCTTCATGCTAAAACAACAGAAATGTGGGGAAGTTCTTAGGCAGTGAAGTTAACAGCAGAAAACAATGAGCCCAGAAACAAGGCCAAACAAGAAGTGAGCACTGAGAATGTTCTGGTTTATATTCAAGAGGCTTCACCATAGGGAGCAAAGACAGATGTATTCAGAGCATGTATAATGACAAAATTTTCCAAACTAAAACCTCAAGACACTAAGAGAGCACTTTTTTGATGATTTGTGACTTATACGAAAGCTATATTTTGTAAATTAAATCACCTCCATTTACTAAAAACAAAGGAACTATTTATGTGGACAGTGTCCTTTTAACTTCAGCCCTGACACACAACCTAGCTGTATGTCTGAAGAAGTCTGCGTTATTGAAATATCTGGACCATGTCACTGACACCGTGATGTACCAGTAACTGCCACTCTGCTTGGGTTTGGGTATACATTTTTACCCTTCTCACATACTGAACTGTTAGAATTGTCTTGGTGGCAAGGAGTATATTTGAATATCATGTTTTCTTCCCCTATACTAATTAAAAAATTTAGGCATTCAACAAATTATTGTTAGAGTGAATCATTGGTTTGGAGTACAACTATTGTGTTTACCCAAAACTATCTCAAAAATTGTAGCATTATTTTATAATAATGAATAAAACCTAACATTTAGGGTAACTCAAGTTATAATTGGTTTCTATAGTTTCTTCCTGTAAATATTTAGAGAAAAAAAATGTGTGTGAAGAAGACTGAACGTGAATTTTTAATTATGATATTATGATTGTTGAAAGGATGTTGAGCATTTTTTGGTCTTTGGTTTAGTTTTGTATGCTAATTATTTCATATTTTACAAAGATGACAGATGCTATAAAATTATTAAGGGATTAAGTCAGTGGAGTCTTTATGGTTATTTGGAGGGCCCTAGAATTCTTCTGAGTATTAAGCAATTTTATTTATGTTGTTTTGTTTCTAAGTGTAATGTTTTAATGACATTTTTGAAAGCTAATAATTAATCCATCATGTCATTAACTATAAAAACAAAATGTCTTATAAATATCCCCTATCTCACTCATAAAAGTAGTATTAATATTGTCACTTGTATAGGATTTATTTTCTGCCCCACGCATTTATCAGAAGATTTGTTTTTCTTACAGATTCTTGTGTTTTCTCTTTTCTACAACAATGTACTTCACAAGGACATAGGCTTTTCACAAATTTTTAATAATATATCCTAGTAAATAATTACTGTTTAGGATTTCTTTAAGCATATTATGAAGCACATGACAGATATCCCATTGATATTTGCTAATTTGAGTAAGTCAAATGTGACCTATTTTCTTTTGTAGTTTTGTTTTTGCATTTTTGAGAACTGTTGCGTGCAGTAGAATGCCCTATGCTAAATAAGTCAAAATAGATTTCTTGGCACATAGTGTGAAATACACTATGTGTGGGCTCTTATTATTAACAGTATTAATATTCACTTGTTCCTTTGTTATGAGTATAGTTCTTTAAAGTAGCTGGGAGTAGAAATCTATTTAAGTATTATCATTTATTATCTTGTTAAAAATACTCATGTTAATTAATATGATATAAAAGTGTAGGCAGTAATCATAATCTTCAGTTTCTTTCACTTGTTTGTTGTTGTATCACAGACTTTAAAAAATTATTGTCCTAAAACAGTAATTATTTAGTTTACAATTCTGGGGGTCAGGAAGTAGAGCTGGATGCAGCTGGTGTTTCCTGTGGTTTCGAGCTGGTTTGCTCTGCTTCTGAGAATTGACTTTGTTTGCCTTAGAGATGGCGTCTAAGACATACTTCTCTTATCAACTCCCCAGCTACCAAAGCTTTTTAATGTACTGAACAGGAAAGCCTGTGAAGAGGTAGCAGATGTAGAGCCCATTCTCAAATCTAATACATTATTTTTACCACTTGATTTTTGTTTTGTTTTGTTTTGTTTTGTTTTGTTTTGTTTTGTTTTGTGTTTGTCCAGAGCAAGTTTTAGGCCAACCCGAATTGAAGACCAGAGACAGGCACTAGCACTAGATGTCAAGAATTGAAATCACAGGGAAAGGCAGGAAAGAGTTGTTTTTCAGTCTACCACACCATTGTGAATTCTCTGTTCTAAGAACATTGTTCAACTGCTTAAGAATGGGCTGTATCTCTAAAACCTTCTGTAGAAGTTATTAAAGATCATAAAACTTTGTCTGAAAAATGCTGCTGCATCTTTGAGTCATCATCATTTAAAAACGATAAATATTTTAAGACTAAAGGCAGAGACCAAACAAATTGTTATGTTGGGAAAAATGGTTTGTCTCACAAATACAGATGCAAATATTGCCAATTTAGCAGGACAACGTTTAACAAATAGAAAAGGCTTTGAGATATTATAGAACAAAAAGGAAGAGGAAAAGTAAAATGGTCCAAAGTATTGCTATAGCCGACAGTAGTGTACGCAGACAAAAGTATGCTTTTTGTTATCACTGTCTTCCCTAACAAAACAAAGTTATTCTAATGAAGTAGAAAACTGGGAAAAATCATTTCTTAGAAGAACTGCACTGTAAAAGTGCTAAAAGTTCTGTGAGTTTATGCTAAGCTATTTTCCTTCTGTTTTTTTTTTCCAAACGGAACCAAGTATAATTATAGGTGGTTAGCCAGGCATGGTGATGCATGCCTGTAGTCTCAGAAGTTGGGAGGCTGAGGCAGGAGGATCCTTCCAAATTTGAGATCAGCCTAGGCTACACAGTGAGCTCAAATCCAGCCTGAAAGGCATAGAGAGCCCTTGTCTCAAAAAGACAAAATATATGTGTGTGTGTGTGTGACCAATGTTTTCATTTACATTATGCTATAAACGTATTTTGTGTCTTTTTAATGTCAACAGAATGTCAACAGTTTGGCTAGTGAGAATTTTTGAGATTTTTGGTGAAGTATGAAAACTCTTATTTGTACCTGTTAGAATACATATGATGCGTTGTAATCTACAATTAAAAAGAATGTGGGACAAACTTGATATTATTTTTATTTTTTATTTCCATCAGAAGAATATTATATCATCTGTATAAATTCTGTTTTCCAGTATGGCCAATGTTGAACAATTAGCAGTATTTCAACAATTATGCTTAAAGCTCTGGAACATGTTAATTTTTCTTTAAGAGATTTTTTTGCTGATTTAACAAGCAGTGTAGCAAATCAACACGAATTAGATGGTATCTACTCTGAACATTGTTCCCTGGGACCAGTTCTGTAAAACTACAGCTCTTCTGCAGCCGCTACCTGATTTCACTTGGTCCACTTAGTCACACTGTGGACTTTTTTAACTGTATTTTTCAACTTGTTCCTTTTATTTTCTGTCTTCTTACACATGAATTTAAGCTCCTTGACGTCAGGAATTTTTGATTGATACATTGAGTGATGAGTACTTAGCAGCTGGAACCATGCTTGCCATAAAGTAAACATTAAGTGAATATTGGTTAAATGCACAATTAAGAGGATAAATGAGTGCATTTAACTGATCCTTACAGGGGCATGTGATTATTAACAAGTCACATTTAAACATATATCTCATCTTATGTTTAAAAGCAGTTATCAATGTATAATTTTAACTTTCTCTGCCAGGGATGTTGTCATCTTGTCAGTCATGCTAAAATTCACTCTTAACATTATTATTGGAATTTAACTGGCTTATTTTAGTCCTGCTTTTGTCCTTGCAGTTACAATTACTGAATTAGAATTAGAACCTGTGTATTAATTTTTTAAACACACAGTACTTCATTTATTGCTCAGTGTAGCTAACTGCCTAATTAGACTTGCATTTTTGCAAAATAGTTTATAGTTCCATTGTCTTCATATGAAAATACCCTGGAAACAAATGACAATATAAAATTTTATTCTCTTTTTCCTCCATTCCTTTCCTTTCCCATGTCTATCCATCTGCCTAAATTTCTGTCTTACACTTGTGGCTAATGAATGTCCAATTATTTTATATTCTTATTAAAAATGAACACCATTTTTGTGGGGAGAAACAGTCTTATAATTAAACTTAGATAAAAAAGGATACATAAGTTATATGCTCAATAGGTTATAATTGAAGAATATTATTTTGAAGACTGAGTTATAGCATAGAAATCACATGAGATATATGCTTAGATTAAATATTAAGACTTTTCCTCAATTGGATGACTATTATAGAAAAATTAACTTATAACCTGCTTGACCACAGAAGGTAGTAAGTATAAGGAATACATAAATGTACACATGTGAAAAAGCTTTATAATATGTAAAGTACATAGAACATGGAAATTTTTACTCACATTATTAGTGATTAAAGTTTCTGGCCCATAAGATTATGGAAATCTAGTATTCCTTCTTTTGGTCACTTCTTCAAATTCAAGTTTCACTTTTGTGAGAATAGCTCTTATTTTGATTAATTCGTGTTTGTCATAAACGATTTTCACTTCTTACCTCGCAATTTTCCAGTAACTGAAATTAAAGATGATTATGATGTAATACAGACTAACTGACTATGAGAATATCAAGTGATATTACAAGTATACAGAGGATAGAATAATCTTTTTTTAGAGATATGGGACAAACAGGGTAAGGTAATTGATCTAGCATTAAAATCTTTCCTTTATACTCATGAAGATTAATTGCATAAAATCAGTCCTGGTGACACATGCCTGTAATACTAGTTACTACCAGAGGCTAAGGCAGGAGGATCATGAGTTAAAGGAAAGCCTAGGCAATATTTCAAGACTATCTTTCAACAAATAAGAACAAAATCTTTCATAAATTGCACGAAAGTTTTGTTTAGTAGGAATCTCCAACATGTAGCAAATTATATAATATATTAAAATACATAAATAATAAATGTTTGTAAAATTTTACCAAATAAAAATAACATATACAACAGTAAATATATTTTCTATTTTTATGCATCAAATTGTTTATCAGTTAGTATTCTGCTAGTGACTAATCATATTAAATAAAGTGGTTTAAGCCCCATAACAATTTATACTCAAGGTCAGCCTCTAAATAAGCAAGAGAAAGTCAATCCCAAAATTGACTTTATTTATGAAATAGTAGTGGGCTACTTTAAAGTAAGTTATTTATAAATCAAATAAGAGCAGAGCATTTTATATCAAAGATAAATTTCAAACTTAGATGTAGACAAGTGGGCTAAGTAACTTTCCTTATGATTTACTTTATTTTCTGTAAAATATTCTATCAACTTTTGAGATTTAATAACTATGTTGGTATGAGGTCCTAGAAGTTCAGGGCAGATTTGTTCTTTAACAAACCTGGGATATTTATTTGATATTTTTTGCCCTTTTAAAAATTTTGCTTTGTTTTGGTTTTAAATAAATACTGCTTCTTTAATGCCTTAGAGATATAACTACAAGTAGGTGTTTGTTTTGAGCACAAAGAGTAGAATTAATATTATTTACAACTCTTTGCTCTTCTCATTTTCTTCTAAAATAGGATCTGAGTATATTTAGTCAGTGAGCAGAACTTATTTTTAAAATCTTTTATCAGAAAAACATGGAAAATAGCATGAAAAGCTTACACATCTTTTGGCTTTTAATAGGAAAGTTTCACCTGAAGGAAAAATGACAGTTTAGAGGACATTTATAAAATAATGTAGTTATTATTTCTTAAATCTGGATTTATGTTAAGACACATTTGTTATATTCTTGATCTTTTTTTAATCAATTACAAATATTCTGATCATGAATGTTAACTGAATGGTAATAAGTGTAAAATCACAAATTCATGCAGATGTATTTTTAGTAATCTTTACTGTAGGACAGAAAACTTTGTAAGCAAACATTAATTACTTTGTGATGGGAAGGAAAACAAAAATCCATATCAGTTTAGATTATTATGGTCTGCATTATATCTATTCATAAATAATCAGTTTCAGCTGTTTATTAATCTATAAATACATTTTTATAAACCTGTTTGGCATTTACGTATTTTATTAAACACAATAAATGTCAGAGAAAATTGAATTAAGAAAGCTTGTAATATGCTTTACTGCTAGTAAAAAAAATTATGGCTGTAAATGGTTCTGCTCTATATCAAGAATAAATCTGTTCCCAAACCAGTGAATATTCTTTTTTCTTTTTCATTTCAGAGGTCTTGACCTTTTTGTTGCTAGCTAGTGCTTAGCTGTTTCACCTTATATATTATTTCTTTTGATTTGTAACAAATTAGATTATCAACCTTGAACACAAATCATAATCACAGCAAAAGGAGGCAAGTCATTTAGCAAAGAATAGTCATTTTGACAGCAGGGTGAAGTCTGGGTCCCATAAAGCACTCAGAACTGGCCCCAGGCTAGGACCTGCTTTGAGCTTCCACAAACACATCTACTGGATGCACACCTTTGACCCCCATGCTTGTGATCTGGTGGACCCTTTCTGGACTTTCAAAGAATAAATAACTAAGCAATATGAACACTGCATTTTAAAATTAATTTCTCATTTTCTCAGATTAGTGATTTGACAGAAATCATTAAATAACATAAAATAGTCTGAAATTGATGAGAGATTTATAGTTGGATCCACTAGTTATTAACCATACCTCTGTGTGTGTGTGTGTGTTCATTCCTTCTAAATTGGAACTGAATTTATTTCTATTTATATTTTTGTTGTGACAGAAGTTTTATGTAATAGGCAGAAAGGGGAAAGCATTATTAACTTTGACTTCATAAAAAATTGATTTTTTTGAAGGTAAGTTATTTATATAATTTAAAAATAAATATATACTATGCAAAACTTAATTTGAACAAATTAGTATACATTAAACTCATTACAGTGTAATGTACACTAAACTCACATTTTGAATGCAGTCATACTTTTTTCTAAGTAATTCCTATGTTTAGAAATCTGAGAGCCAGACTACTATAATTAATTTTTAATTCAACCTAGGATTTCACCACCACCATCCCTCTTCTCATTGCAAGTATAAAAAAGACAAAGACACACCATTTCTGGCCATTTGAATGCCAACATATTGGTCAGTTTGAACCATAAGGAGGGATAGTTAATGATATGATGAGTTGTCTCCTCCATTAGTTTGTTACTCCATCTAGAATTTTATCTGTATTTAACAGTGCCAAGCATAGTGTGCTGCGTAAATGGACTGTCATCTTAAAATTTTCCCTTTATGAAAATAGAAGCCAGATGCAGTCATCCATGCCAGTCACTCGAGCTACTGAGAAAGAAGGGGATAGGAGTCTTGCAAGTTCCATGCCTGCCTGGCTAACTTCAGGAAACCTTGCCTTAAATTTATGGAGGGGGAGGGGGAGCAGGATAGGAAAGCAGCTAACTGGCAAACCACCCTTGGATTCAGTCCTCAAAAAAGATAAAAGTAAGATCTGATCATCCTTTAGTTCAGTGTTACTTATATGTCCTATAAATTTAGATTTATATTGCTTGGTAAGATGCACAGGGATGTTTCTTTGGTCCTTGTGCCATTTGATGGATTATCGAAAGACATGGGATCGGGAAGGATCCCGTGGTGAGATTGCCTGATTATTACATTGTAGTAGGAAGTCAGAATGCAATAGGCACAGTGTGCAAATTTTTCTTAAAAAATATCTTTTTAAGATTTCAGATTCATGTGACTATTAATTTCATCATTCACATCAAATTAAAATTATTATTGGATGCTTTGTGTAATTATTTTATACCTTAGTTGTAATTCTTACTTTTCTGTTGCTAAGATATATTAATATGTTTAAAAATTTAATTGTGCATTGTAAAATAGTTTAGTTATTAATCTACATCATTTTTATTCAATTTATTCAACATTTAGAGAGAGGTTGTACTAGTAGTTTTTTGAGTTTTACATGGTATTTGACACTGATTATGATTAAAGATGGACCAAAAGGAGAGGAGTACACTATCACTTATGAGCCACGCACTTCACATCTTCTCGCTTGAATTCACAATATAATTTAGATGAAACATTGTTGGCCTTGGTAATTAGGAAAATAATAAAAGTGAAGCGTCAACTTTAACATACCGTGTGATCTAACCCAGTGAATAATGTCTGAGATCATACTACCTATTTTCTTTATGCTTACTTAACAGAAGTGAATAAACAGAATAGGTTTTTTCTGTTCTAAATTATGCAAGGTGGCACTAGAGTTTAGTCTTTGTATGTAATAATCTTATATCCTTTGAAAACATCAAATGTGTTATTTTTAAAAAAGGCATTTGGCCAATGAGGGAAATCATGCAGCTATTTATCTATTCATAAACAGCTAAAAGGAGAATAACTGGACCTAAAAGATTAGGAGAGCATTAGGGAGAGCATTAAAAAGTTATTTTTCACTCCCCGTGGCAGATATAATTTAGAGAACCATTTTCCCAGGGGCTGCTATAGCCTTCACATTCATCCTATACTCAGAGCTGCCAATTTTTTTTCACATTTTGACACTTAAAAACTTCATTATGGATGGGACACAATGGTCATGAATTTCCAAGTTTTCAGTTCCAAAAATTTCTGGTTCTGCTTAGACCTGGAGAGTTAACAGTTTAATATGGAAGGCAGTAGCTTTACTATCTACTAGGAAATGCTTTACCTTCAAAACCAGGAGACTGGGCTTTAACAGTGGAGATCAGCCATTCCTATCAGGATATGAATGAAAACATTTCATTATCCATTTGCTTGAGGTAAATCTCTACACTTTAAAAAATTTTATTTTACATTTGTTTGATTGGTAAAGACTTTTTTTCATGTATTAATTTAATATTTGGCATTAATGTTGAACTTCCAAGTAACAAATTTACCTAGATTCAATTTTTCTGATCTCTTGTGCTGATGTTCCGCTTTCCAAATTTTGGAATCTTCTTGAATTGCCTTTCCTTTTTTATGTAAGTCCACAGATTTTACTAATGCTTTCATTAAAGTATTGCTGTGAGTCTCTTTTAAAATCAAAAGACATATATGCCCAAACCACCTTTTTAGAGCATAAAATTCAGCATTTTTGGTGTAATCATGAGATTGTGCATACATCATTAGTATTCAGGTCTATTGTATTTCCCAAACCAAAAGAAATTCCAGGCTCATTAGCAGCCCCCACATTTGCCTCTCTACTACCATTGGCAGCCACTAATTGTTCTTTGCCTGTATGAATTTTCCTATTATATGGTATTTGACACTGATTATGATTAAATAATGGAACAATATAATAGGTAGACTTTTGCATCTCAGTAAATGGAACAATATAATAGGTAGACTTTTGCATCTCAGTTCTTAGTCTGTTTTCAAGATTCATTATATTGTACCATGTATCAGTATTGTATTCTTTTTCATGGATGAATAATATTCCTTTGTATGAATATACATTTTCTTTTTCATCTGGTAGTTTTGTAACTGCTATGAAAACTTATAAATGTTATAGTTTCTTCTATAGACTTATGCTTTCATACATATTTTCATACCTACTTGATGATCTAGAAGTACTGGATCATATAATTCTATAGCAAGCTTTTGAGGCATGACAAAACTGCCCAAGTGGCTGCATTCTCTAACATGACTAATTTCAGTGTAAAGGGTTCTAATCTCTGCTCTTGTGATGGCTCACGACTTTTGTTGCTTTGTTTTTAACTACAGCTGTTCCAGTGAATATGAAGTGAAGCTCATTGTGGTTTTGATGTGTGTTCCCCTAATTCTGATTATGTGATTATCTTTTCATGTGCTAGTGAGCGATTTACATAACTTCTTTGGGAAAATAATCTATTCAAATCCTTTGCTCATTTAAAAACCCCAATTTATTTTATTTCATTGTTGAGTTACAAGAATTCTTGACATATTCTTTATATATTCCAGATATGAAATGTGATTTTTCCTGACGTTGCATTTTCAAAAATTTTTAGTTGTTTGGAACTTTTTGCATTTCTGTGTGAATTTTAGAACTGAATTTTAAATTTCTGAAATCAAGTCACTTGATTTTGACAGGAATTGCATTGAATCTGTAGATCATTTTAGAAGTATATTACTATGTTAATATTAGTTTATCTTCCATAGTATATACATGCAGTAGTTTTCTATTTCCTTAGGCCTTCTTTGATTTCATTCAAAGATGCTTTGTAATTTTCAGTGTACAAAATTAATCCATTATTTTAAGTGTTTTAGTCTTTTTGATGCTATTTTACTTTTGCCTCTATTTTTATTAATATTATGTTTGCAATACATAATGACATTCACCTTGGAATATATATATATATATATATATATATATATATATAGCATTTCAATCATTTCATTTCCCCTTTTCCTCCCTGTTAGGCACTTTCCCCTCATTCCCCAGTCTCCTTTCCATCTATACAAAATCTACACCCTTATTTATCATCTTTTGTTTTTCTTTTTAAATTGTTTATGACTCAGATGACTCAACTTTTTTCTTCTTTAGACTGAGTAGTTGCTCCACTGTACACATATACCACATTATCTTTCTTCATTTGTCTCCTCATTAAAATTTAGTCCGGTTTCAAGATGTAACTATTTAGTCCATTGTTGGTATATATAAAGCTAACTGATATATAAATCTTATGTTCTATAACTTTGATGAACTTGTTTATTATATCAGTTTTTTTATTGATTCCATAGAATTTTCTATGTAGAAGAACATATTAACTCTGAATGGAGATAGTCTTATTTCTTCCTCTCCAGTGTGTATGGATTTCTTTTCTTTTCTTTTCTTTTCTTTTCTTTTCTTTTCTTTTCTTTTCTTTTCTTTCCTTTCCTTTCCTTTCCTTTCCTTTCCTTTCCTTTCCTTTCCTTTCCTTTCCTTTTCTTTTCTTTTCTTTTTCTTTTTCTTTTTCTTTTTCTTTTTCTTTTTCTTTTCTTTTTTCTCAGTTGCCCTGACTAGAAATTCCACTCCAATGTAAAATAGATATAGTAAGCAAGACATGAATGTTTTGTTTTTAATTTTATGGGGAAAATTTTGTCTTTTAAAAATAGGTAATTAAGTATTGCTTCACAAATGTTTTCCTTTAGATGTGGAAAGTTCCTTTTTTCCCCCACTTGTTCCTTCAATTTTTAAAAAGATAGAAATGTGTTGGGTTTTTCAAATGCATGTATGCATATATAGAATGATTGAGTGATTTTGTATTTTTTATTGATATGGCATATTACATTGATATTTTTATGTTGAACCAACATTGAATTATTTGAATGTTCTTCGATTGGTTGTGATGTATAATTCTTTTTATATATTGCCAATATTTATTTGTTGAGAATTTTTATATCTTCATAGTAAATATCAAGTTTTAGTTTTCTTGTAATATTTGTATCTGATTTTGTTATTAGGGTTAATAATATCCTTGTAGAAAGAATTCCCTTTCTATTTTTTTTGATGCATTACATGAAGCATTTCATAGGTTACACCAGAAAATTCTTTGAATGTAGACTTTTCATGGGAATTTTTTATTACTGATTCAACTCCTTTACTGATTATAGTATAAATTAGATTTTTCTCTGTACTGACTCAATTTCGGTAGTGTGAGGTCTAGGAATTCTTTCATTCCTTGTAGTTTATACAATTTGTTGAAAACAGTAATTTACTGTATTGCTTTATAACACTTCTTTTAAATTTCTATAAATTATGTTATAATCTAGTCTTTTTAGGATTATAATATTTACATGTGAATCTGGTGATCATTTTGTTAATTTTGTATATCTTTTCAAATATCTACTGTTTCCTTTTTTTTTGTATTTTTCCCTTTTATTTATTGTCTCTATAATTGTACTATTTCCTTTCTAGGTTTTACAGAATTTACAAGTGCCAGTTTAGATTTCAGATTTGAAATCTTTATTCTTTTTTAGCATATTAATTTCTCTTCAGATACTAACTTAGTTACATTCTATATATTTTAGCTTATTGTATCATCATTTTCATTAATTTCAAAGTAACTTACCTTTAGATTTCTTTTGTAACTTTTTGGTTATTCTTGGGTAAATTATTTAATTCCACATATTTGCAAATTTCCCAAATTTGCATGTAAATTTCTATTCTAATTTAATTTGAATGCAGTCAGAGACTACAGGATTTATAATTTCAATGAATTAAAATTAATTGAAACTTACGACTTTTTGTTACATAAAAATAATTTATATTTGAATGTTTATTATTTATAACTAGTATATGTCATATTTTTCTATGGTATATAGACTGTAGACTTTTATTAGCGTCACTTGGTATATTTTTTCCACGTGTTTTTGACAAGAATATGTATATCACTCTTTGGAATTGAGTGTTCTGTTTTTCTAGTTTTGGCATACAGTCATGTAAGTCTTCTAATTCTTTGTTGATGTGTTGAATTTTTCCACTATTCAAAGAGAAGTATCAATGTTTTCAATGGTTATTATTGTATTTTCTGTTTCTCCTTTCAGTTTTGTCAGTAATCCTTCATGCATTTTAGATATCTGTTGTTAGGTATGCATATATTTATAAGTACTGTGTTTTCTTAATTGATTTACTTTTTTATTTTCATTTTTATGTTGGTACTGGGAATCAAACTCATGACCTCACACTTGCCCTGAGCT
Organism: Hydrochoerus hydrochaeris; assembly: GCA_004027455.1. NCBI lineage: Eukaryota > Metazoa > Chordata > Mammalia > Rodentia > Hydrochaeridae > Hydrochoerus > Hydrochoerus hydrochaeris. The sequence continues at coordinate 49,623 of PVLA01000949.1, read as the reverse complement.
GTATCCCTGGCCCTAATCGATTTATTCTTATGATATGGCCCTTTTTATCTATAATGTTTTGTTTTACAGCATTAAAGTTTGATATCAGGAAACTGCTCCAGCTCTCTTCTGCACAGAGAACTGTTTGGATGGTATATTTTCTTGCTCCCATTTGTGTTAAGCCTACTTTTATCTTTGAACCTACGTTTCCTGATAAAAGGCCATAACTGGATCACATATCACTTTAATACATTTTACAAATATCTGTCTTTTGTAGTATTTAATAAATATATCTATGCTTGGTGATGACTGCTGAGGCTGGGTTGATGGTGGCCACAATTTTACTTGTTTTCTATCAGTTAGTTCACTGGTGTTTTTGCTCCTTACTTCTCCATTCCTATTGGCATCCATGTAGGCCAGCCCTTCACCTGTTGTACACTTGACAGACGTGTCTTCCTACGTTTAGGAAATTGTTTCTACTTAAGAAAGGTGTCCCTCTGATGCCCATTCTTCCACTATGTCATAGGAAACTAGACTGATATTTTTAAACTTTCAAATTTTAAGTATTGGTAGATACCTCATTCTACTTTCTTCTGCCTTAATAGAATACTAAAGAATGGATAATTTATAAAAAAAAATCATTTCTTACAGTTCTGGATCCTGGGAAGTTCAGCACTGAAACCTTTCATCTGGTGAGGGCCATTTTGCTGCCTTATGAATAGCAGCAGGTATCACATGGCTGGAAGACACATGGGAGAAGGGGAACGGGAACAAGAGAAAACCAAGGAGACCAGGCTGGCTTTTTAACTAACACACACGCTCCTGTGATAATGACATTAATCCATTGATAAAAATGGAGAGTTTTTTTTTTTTTAAAAACCTAATCTCCTCTTAAAAGTTTTGCTCTCCACTCACAACAGCAATTAAATTTCAAAGTGAGTTGGGGGAAGTCATTCGATCCTTATCAAGAACTAATGGCAGACTTTTTGAGACACTAATATAGACCAAGCAAGCTATTTTTGGTGGGCAAATGGAGTCAAAGACAAAGAATTTGCCACTTCTGATTTCTGCAAGCAATAGTTCTCAGAGCCAACTCAATTTTGTCATGCTTGCTTTTATACATTGTTTTCCTACACTTAACAATAATCCTTCATGTCTGTAAAGTAGTATGAAACAACAATACTAAAAACTGGCATTAAATAAATAAATAGTGCTGATTGCATTCATATCACTATTTTTATTAAACTTATTTCAGTTGTAAGGTAGAGTATCAAACTCTAGTGAAATAGTCCCCAAGGTTTCTAAATGTTAGAATTCTTGAAACCAAGTTCACTAATGGGTAAGCATATGTTTTCTTCATTGAATCTTTCTAATAAGTAAGAAAGAATTGGAACAACTGTCAAATGACTTCTCTTTAGCGCCCACCTAATTTACTGGGTGCGTTTCAACTTTACCACTCTCAAAATTTCTCTTTTTTGCCTCCATAAAATAAAAAGTTTAGCCTTGAAAATCCTAACAGTTCAATTTTACTGTCTAATAATTTTCATTATAACTGCTACTGGGAAGTTCTAAAATCTGTAAGAAGTTTTTCACAATTAGTACAGCTGGTACAAGTGAGAATGCTTTGTTTTATGTCATGATGTACAAAGTCCACCATTCACTTCCCTAAAAATAATGTTCTCTGAGATTTGTGCAGCTAATAGAGGGACATTTATGGTATCAGGATCAGCATTTCTACTTTTCATCTCAACATAATCTGCTTCATCCTGATGTTGCCCTTAGTTTTATGCCACCATCTGTAGCTAATGTTTAACCCAACTCATGCGCCATCATTTCTTCCCTTTGAAAAATGGCTTCTCCTGTACCCTCCTGGAATATTAAGCACCTGTGAGACTTTATGTGTTGTTTGATTATTTTAACAAAAATTACTGTGATTATCTGTGGATATGAAAGCCTTTTAATGCTCCACTACCTAAAACTCACTCTTTCTTTGCTCCCACTTGTTTTCTATTATACTAAAAGAAATAAAAGGATTGCAAAGGAATAATAAAAAAATATTCCACTGCAACTGTGGAGTGCACAAAGCTGGTTAACTCTCAAATGACAGCTATTCATCCTGTCCTTCAAATCAGTGCTTTGAAATTTTCACATTTTATTTATAAACAGAAAGTCTCCCTTGACTTTATCCTCCTGTTTTTCGCGCTATTTTGTTTAAAGAATGAAAAATAACAGCTAAGGAATGTAGTCTGAAATGAAAATACCAGAAACAGAAGCAGCCCCCCCCCAGAAAATATATATATATATACACATACATTCACACACACATACCCACCCTTCCTCCTTGAAATAACATTAATGTCTTATTGGATCTGACAAAATTCAATGAATCTCTAATTGAAGGCTGTTTTCCCTATTCCTGATTCAACCTGTTCTGCCAAGCAATAGCTGCAGGAATGAGTCATGCTCTCTATAGAAAGCAAGGCATTGTAGATTGAGTGGGTGATGGATTTTTCCCTTTTTATTTGAAATACTCTTGCCTCTGTCTTTCTGTCAACCTTGGACTGGTATTTTGATTTGTAATTTTATATCGATTTTAATTTACTTCATTATTTTCTTGGAACCACTGAAGAAATATATCAAGCAAGAACATATTTGACAGGCGGAAAGAAATCTTTCACCGACACTAGAACTGTTGAGCTTTCTTTCTATTGAAGCTTTTAACGACTCTTTGCCAATCTACTTTTAATCATCTAAGGTAAAAGTAGTACATACAGGGTTTCCTGAAGCAGTGTTGACAGCAAGTGCAGCTGTGTACCTGGGGGAACAAATGACTGGTGTTCCTTTTGGTCACTCAGCAGGAATAGCATTTCAGTAGTTTGTTTTGCTGTTCTAGCCTGCTAATGGTCACCAGTATGGTTCTTTTAATCTGCTGTCCATGCAGACAGCTCCATGTTGGGAAAGAGCCAGCACCCATTTGTAACATTTTGCCAATTATATGATTAGACAATGATTTGGAAAATTGTTTTTATGGGAAGTAGTTAAAATATGTTTAATGTGACCAAAGGATTATGAGTAGAAGGGACATCAACCACAGCTGGATGAAGATTTCAAACCAGTGTCAATTCCCCTTTCTGCTTTCTGCTGTGGTGAAAATTTCAGAAACAATTGTTAGTATTATGTCTTGTTCATTGTCTTTAATAAATAAAATAGGCACTTGTTGGCAACATAGGATATATAACATGAATGAAAGATAAATTGCCTTAATGCACCAATTTTTATATTAATGTTAGAATATAATGTAGATATTCCAGCTGATATATGTTTCCAAGTCATTAACCCGTGTGTTATCAAGTTCTACAGAAAATTTTGATCCTAATATTTTGTACCTTCAAGTAAATGCTTAGTCTTGAATGTATTTTTTTCTTACAATGCCTGCAATTAAAGTGAAATAGCTTCACAATGGATAAGTTTAAGTTACAGAAGTAAATTCCAAAAAAAATAACTTTGCCACAATGGAAAACAAATTAACCTAATAAATTTTAAGATCAATCTAATAAACGTAGGAGTTTATATTTAAGAAAATAGACATGTAAATTTCAAAAGTCTTATAGTGGAAGAGGAAAATACATAAAATTAGTAATTGAGAGATTAAATCAATGTAGAAGAAATTTAAAATGTTTAAAAAATGGTTAATTTTAGTAATACAAATTATCTGATTTAAAAAATTAACACAATAACCAGGAAACAAAACTCAGAAAAGCTGTCATTTTTTTCTTCAGAAACTCTTTATTTTTCTGAATTACAGGATGTATTTAAAGGCAATAAAATTCAATTTTAATTTAAGTACATAAGACAGGTCATCCTTTCTGTTTGCAATTACTACATATGTCTATCATTTATGCTTATTTTGTTATTTGATTTCATTTTAAAATTTTATTAGTATGCTTGCAATTCATGCAGTTTACAGTCATCTAGGAGTAGATACATGTATGTATTACATCTCATTCCTTTTTTTTTTTTTTTGCCTTCCCTTACTTTCTCTTCCTCCCCCTCCGCCAAGCTCCCCTATCCCCATTTGCATACTTCTTAATATTATTTTTTAGCTCATACTATGGATTATAATGTTTACATGAATTGGGGTTATTGGGTTCATGTACATGTCGTGTACTAATTTTTATTTGCACTTTCTCTTCTCACCCCTGTTTCTAAAACACTTGGCCATTTGTATATTGAGAAAAATGCACTGTGGTGCCATATTAATGTATAGTGTACTTTAAAAACAAAGTATTTTCATGTAACCAAATTGATTCAAAGTACAAGGTAATAGAAACCTTGGAAGACAGTTTTATAAAGCCATAATATAGGAGACTTGCTACAGAGTCTGACAATTTGAATAAATATTAGGACTTCAACTACAGAGATGCCCAGTCATTTCTTAAACTACTGTGCATCTAACCACACCCAACTATATATGTGCAATACACTTTGTTATCTATTCCCTACTTTAAAACATTATAAGATAAAAACAATTGACGATGTAAAGATTAATGGTTATGTTATATAAACAAATCCTGTCGTTGTAGTACTTAAAACATTTTACACATATCCACTAAATTATTTTTAATAATGCTGTATGTTCTTAACTTCATCATTCCTAAACTTTTACTGATTTGATAAAGGAAGAATAAAGAGTAAGCAATTTTTTTTGGGGGGGTGCTGGGGATCGAACTCACAATGCCGCTGAGCTAAACCCTTTGGCCCCGCAAAATTTTAATAAAACAAATAAACTTATTTTTGCTCATAAGAAATACATTTTAACTTATTCATATCGTGAGCCAAAATTTTTAAAGTACATATTTCTTTTATAACACATTTTTAATACTGTTTCTACTTGGGTTTTCTTGTCCTAAAGCAAGATGTATAATAAAAAGATCATTACTGGTCACAAAGTGTAAAATTCATAGATAATGACTGAACAGGAAGGAAACCATAATACTTTGCCAAGGAACATGAAGTTCAAATAAGATGGTAACAACTAGCTGGGCTTGGTGAAACATGCCTACAATTCTAGCTTTCTAGGAGACCCTGGGCAGGAGACTAGTAAGTGGGAGCCCACTCTGCAGTTTAGGGACTTAGCAAGATTCTGCCCCACCCACCTCCCAAAAGGACAGACTATAACTCAGTGAAGGGGCTCTCGGCTCAATTCCCAGCAAACACCCGCCCCCTAAAAAGGCTAAAGTCCAATACGGAATTTAGTTTCATATACATAAGTACATTTATGTGTACAAACACATAAATATATTTGAATTAAAATATTATTCTGTAGTTCATGGGAAGGAATAATATACAATAATATGAAAGAGAAATTTAAAAGTTACAAAAAAGAAACACAAAGTGAAGTATTTGTATAATATTAAATGGACTAAAAAAGCAAAATGTCAAGAAACAGATATATATATATATATATATATATATATATATATATATATAATAAATTTGTGTTAAAATGCCAACGCATTTTGGTGTAGGTATGTAAGTACAATTATGTAGATATGTAGGATTAAATGAATATGCTGTGATAATGGGTGAAATAGGGAAAATCATCATCTCACTGTATATCAAAAGAAGATGCGAATGAATAAATACAAAATGTAACAGGTCCAGGTAAACTTCAGATATACATATTAGTAAGAGTTTATGCAAGATTATCTGAATATAAGGTACAGTTAAATCCATTGATTTAATAATGCATTAATTTAAATAATTCAGATATCAATAGATATAATTAAATTGTTAAAAAACTTAGAATAATTTTCAAAATCTCAAAGGCAAAAACTTGATCATATATCTAAAGTTAATGAATATATAACTCATTAGAAAAACTAAACAATAAAATATGAATAATCATTTTGAGAGAATAAGAAATACAAAATATTTTATTTTTATTATCAAATAATTATACATTTAAATTATTTCTTAATTATCAAATTGGAGTATGTTAAAACAGCAACAACAAAAAATCCCTGATGTTTGAATTTGAGGGACTTTCAATATGTTCTTCTTAGGTAGCATAAACCTCAAAATCGTTTACATACTGTGTTCTAAGAATTTGTAGTGTTTGGAGATAACATGACCAGGCTCATTCTTAGTCAATAAATTTTCTTTTTTTCTTATGTCATAGAAAATTGTGTGGGTCTAGAATCAGAAGGCTTGAATTAAGTTTCAGAATTATCAGGTATTAGCAAACTATAGATTATGTTAATATCTGTATATCTGCATGAAATCATTATTAATTTAAAAGTCATATAAAAATGTGAAAACCATAGTATATTTTAAAAGTATACATTAATAACATCTAATAAATATTTGATAAATGCATGAACATATATTTTCAAGAGTATTTCAAAGTCAGTTCCAAATATTCTTCTTGTCAAAAACCTGTTTAATATATTGTTCTACCTCTTGGCGTATGTTTATTGCAATGGTCCCCTCAATACATTGCCTTATCCATGCATTTCATTTGATTTTTAAGGTATGAGGTTTTTTTTTTTTTTTTTTTTTTCTTTTTGAGACAGGGTTTCACTATGCAGTTCAGGATGGCCTTGGACTCACTTTGTAGCCCAGGCTGGCCTTGAAATTGCAGTGATCTTCTTGCTTCAGTCTCTCAAGTATCAGGACTACAGTTGTGTAACACCACGCCTGGTTCATGAGGTATACTTTTATTAGAGCATATAACTTCTATTTTTATGTCATATTTTACATCATCTTATTAGTGAAACCAATAGATTAATAAATGCAAATAACATTAGACAATTTTGCGAAGTGTTAATACAGAGATATACTTCAGCTATTAAAGTTTATGTTGTATGTGACACCTAAATATTCATTCATTTGTTTAACAGTAAAACATGAATATTAAGACCTGGCTTTTTAAGAAATGTTCGAGGTATTTGCCCTATCACATTTGTCTTGCTTATAAATGTATAGGACCTCAAATTAATTAAATGGTTGGAGAAAAAGTTTCTAATTACAGGTGGCTAATAAATTAAATAGTTTAAGTAAGTACTTTAAAACTGATGTTTACAATAACTATTCCAACAGTATTTTCCTCTTAAGGAATTCTACAAATAGGGGTATAAGCCGTAGTCCTTTGGCAGGTCATTTTTTTTTATTATTCGTCTTTATTATGTAAAATCCTATTGGATGACATCTTCCGGGTAAGGTACACATTGGAGGTGTCATTTGGAAGGGTGAATTTATCCATGGTTGCATTTTATATGCTTATTGGTACAAATTCTTTTAATGTGTGGCTTGGCAGGAAACCTAAGCACCATTTGAGGGCAACCAGATATCGTTCTCTAGTTTGTCTTTCAGGACTTCTTTCCCCTTACTCCATGCCTTCCTTTCATCCCACATATACCTGCACAGTGATCTCTCTCACTCCACAATGTAGAGGTAGTACTTACCAATTATCAGATCTCTCTGTGATGAAGTTCTTGCCGCCAATATAGTTTGCTTTGCATAGTTGTATGGAACACTTCTGAAACATGGTCCAAGGTTTGATACAGGCATAGACTGCACTGCTTACTGAAAATGGAAGAAGACAAGTTTGGAAGCCTGAATTCATTTAACAGTGATACCTGTGTGTGAAGCAGTTGAATTTTCATTTAGCTTACCCCCATTATTTTATATAAGGACCAGATATGTTACATCATTTATTGTATGGATGGTAGTAGGCAGAGGATCCATCAAAATAATAACCAAAATACTCAGAAAAATCAATGACAACTTCTCAACCCAGCTTTTTATCCTCAGCCAGCATGAATTTCACACAAAATTGTCCAGGTTATCATTTCTGAATTGTGCCCCTCTTACACAAATCCTGAAGAGCATTATCATGCTTACTGGTTCAGAGTGCAGTGTGGGTCACCGAAACATTCCTTTCTGTATGTTTTTCAGCCTCTGATTCTGTTCTAATGGGCAGTTGTAGTTTACAGTGAGTTTGGAGGCTTTCTCCTAGTTAATCTGTCAATTTTTCTCACACAGTGCAGCTGCTGTGAAAGAAATTGGAGCTGTTACATTCCGTGCTTTGATACAGTTTGTAAAATGCAAGGGGGGAGACAGTAAACCAAACACAGCATGCTAGTAATTTCTTTAAAACGACTGATGTGCTACCACTCGGAGTTGTGTCCCTGGGAGCTGGCATCTCTTTTTTCTGCAGAGATTAATGTTACAAACTGTTATCTTACTTTCATGGCAATTGTAAAGATGTCATTGGTATGAGTTCTAAGACAGAGTTCAAAACACTCTTTTGATTTCATCTTCACTCTTGTTTGCATTTTTCTAGTTAAGTTTCTTTAGTTTCATTAGGATTCCAGGGGAAATGGAGTTGTTATCATAAGGGACTATTTCATGCATGCTAGGGCCCCAGAAGAACTTAAGTGGCATGAGACAGTGATGTTGACGATCTGTTGATGATGGCCTGGTATAGGCCTGGGGTAAAGTATGTTTCTACATGCTTTGTTAGTTTTTAACAAAACTTTTTAAAAAAATTAATATAAATTTAAAAATTTTTAAATAGAAAACCATTGCTACACTAAGCATATAAAATTTTGGTATATTTATGCAAAATATTTGAATTTATTTTTATTGTATATTTTTAAAATTTTTATTTCTTGGTACCAGGGGTTGAACTCATGACCATGTGCTTACCAGCAGATGCTTCAGCCACTGAGCTAAATCTCCAGCCCTGTACAAAATATTTGAGGATGTTAAAAAGTTTTAAAAAATTTATAAGATATAAAATTTATAATAAGCTAATTACAATAAGGGTAATTTATTGTTGAAATAGAACTTCTGTATAAATCTAATGGAGCCTATAAATTCTACTGTAGTGTATGAGGATGTTCCAAACTTTTGTATTTGATTACCTCTCACTCAGTTACTCGCTCAGAGCAGCTTAGTGTTCTGTAAACTCTGTGCAGCATAAGTGGATATAGCATTTCTTATCTGCTTGTTTGTTTCAGAGACAGGATCTTGCTAAGGTGCCCATCTGTCTTCTAGCTCCCAGGCTGACCCACATCTCTTGGCTTAGTTTACCAGGTAGTGAGGAATACCTGGGTGGTGTTGCGCTCTGGTTTTTATCCTTTATACTACATTTTGCTATAGCTTTTTTTTTTTTAACAAATATGTTTAGACACTGTCTTAGTTACTTTTTCTCTTGTTGCTGAGACAAAATTCCCAATACCTGATGTTAAAAGAGGAGAGGTTTATTTAGCTCAGTTTGTGGAGGTTTCAATCCATAGTCTGCTGGTTCCAAGGCAGGTTGGCACATGGCAGAGTGGTAACCACCTAGGGCTATAGGAGACAGCAAAAGCAGAGGGGAGGAGGATGGAAGGCAGAGGGGGAGGACTTGAGCGTGAAAGCCAGAGAGCTTGAGCACTCTTTCTGTTCCTTATATTATGTTCTGTCTACTGGGATTAAGGTGGTACCAATCCAATTAATGGACTGATCCAGCAATCACCTACCCTTAATCTCAGCACCCTTAATCCCAGCTTTGCACTATGAATTAATCACACACTTAGGTTCAGCCACCTCCTATGACTGCATGAGGCTTTGGGAGGATATCTAGACACAAACCATAACAGACACAAATATTTACCTTTGGTTAAAGTTACCTATGCATGCAACAGAGAAACATGTACATATTTACAGCCTAGAAACAGTGGGTTCTAACAGGTAGCTTAGGTATGTAGAAAACCAGACCAGCTAATTTTGTGTAAGTGTAATCTAAGACTCACAATGACGAAAGCTAAACATACACTTATAAATACATCCCTGATGTTGACCACACATAACTGTATTCAAATTTTTTCAACTTAATTATATCTATACAATGGCAAGATGAAAGATTTAAAAAAGAAATATTTCTTAATATTCTTCAAATATATACTGGGTTTCCAGTTTTATCTGAAATAGTTTTATATACACTATGTAATATTCATTAAGTACCATCTAAGATTATTATGATCTCAGACATCTGGAATATACAGTTTTCAAGTATGATAGTTTCCTGGATGAACTGTGTCTGGAAAACATGTTTTTCTGGTCTGAAAGCCAATATTGTATTTACGGTTCATACAGGAAACTTCATAAAAGTTTAACTTGTTCAATCCCTTCCTTTATAAGAGAAATACAAAGACCATTTTATAATTTACAAGTAAGTTTTCTAAGAATATATTTACGTTATATTAAATCCAGATACTGGGTATTATTAGCTCCATTTTACTTACAAGAATGCTAACCTTGTACAGTTTATCAGACAGACTTACAGGAATAAATGGAAAAGTGTGTTAACAAAGAGAATGCAGCCAAAAATGACTCTAGGGGATATAATTCTAAAATAAGAACTCTAGACTGAGACTTAATCTCATTCTGTTCAACATCTCAGTCTTTCTCTCCTGCTTTTTGGAACAGTGTTACTTTGTTGGACTGATCTTGTGCCTGTTTCAGCGCCCCATGTAGCTGAGATCAGCTACCATCACACACAGGTTCTTCACTGTCTTGCATGTACAGAAGGTGGAATTTAATTATTTTTACAGAATTTTCAAGCTCTAAAATACTTTTCTAAATAAATATTGTTTATAGATGTGTTTGGATCTAACCTATGTAATAAAAACTTCCCAGGAATGATGGCATATACCTATAATGCCAGCACTCTGGAGGCTGAGGCAAGAGGATTATTGTGAGTTAAAGGCCACAGTCAACTTCATGTGAGATCCTGTCTCAAAAAAAAGTAGAAAATAAAAACTAATCATGACAAGTTAGAGGAGAAATCATCAGTGATCTAGGAAGAAGAATGCTGAATATATATATATATATATATATATATATATATATATTATATGCTTATATACTCATATTTTTATATTTTTTATTTCATTTACCTTTCCCTTCTAACAGCTGCATTTCAGTTGATTATAGGGTTAATAACAAATTTGCTATGTGTCCCAGATAGATAACTGTTCTTGTAGTTGACCTTCATAAAGCACCTTCATTGGTACAGTTAAGGTTAATGGCACATTAATTTTGCATACAACATCAGTCAGCATTACATTTTAATTTTCTGTGTTAATAATGACTATTTTTCCAAGTTTCCTGTGTAATTTTTGGCTGCCATAAATTACCTTGAAGCAAATATCAAATTCATCTCTGAACCATGCCAGACCATAGGAAAAAGAGTCACATGAATCCCACATGTGGCTGACAATTTGTTTAAAAATTAGTATCTGTTTTTATCTTTAAGGAAATACTACAATGACATCTATTTGCTTTGAGGGGAAAATACTGATTATTTGAAATAATGACAAATACAGTAATGAAGCTTTCCTGAAAATATTATTGATGTGTTCTAATAAATGTAGTGGCATAAATTTGTTTTAGTAGAAACAGCTGGTAGAAAGCATCAAGCCACTTGCGGATATGGATATAGATATAGATATAGACAGACATAGACATAGATACAGATTTTTTTTAATCTCAGTAGAAGCAGCTAAAAGTGGACTCTCTGAGAAAAGGTCTAAGAAAAACAGTAGAGGAATTTATTTGGAGCCAGGGTGGGTGGTTGAATTCTCAGAGTGAAAATAACAGATAATTTGGGCTCTGTGCAGGCTTCATCTTACAGCTCTGAGGGGACTCATTGGAATTCACAAGGCACATTAATTCTTATCTCCATCATAAACATGTATTTGTTTGGAGCTTTGTCCCAGTTGTGAAATGTGACTGGGAACAATTCTAGATAGAGTAGCTGTAAAATGCTTCAGCCCAGGAGTCACACAGATGGGGCTTTGGATCTCATCACTTCACCTTTATAGCACGTACCAAAGAGAACTATTTCAAATGTGGTTTCCTTAGCTTTAAATGGCAATAATGATAGTGAGTCCCCACAGACTCTTGTGGGTTAAATAAAATCTTTGCAGAGTGACCAGTACACATCCACAAAACCAGAAACAAAAACAAAATCCCCCCCAGAAGTTATGAAATATATAGCTGTTCAAATGGGAGATAATATACTATTAAAATAAGAAATAAGATTTCCAAAATGTTACTGTTGAGTGTGTGGTTATAATTCTTAATAACTGGAGTTTTGTACTGTGATTAGAATTCTTATCACCTGGAGTTCTGTATTATTATTTTTAACCTTTTTAAATCAGGTATAAATCTATTCTTTTATTATACCAACCTTGATAATCTCCAACAGCTTGGTTCTATATAGCCTGATGTCTCAAGTTTTTCAGTGTGAAACAACTGAATATATTATCAGGGTTAAGAAAGATGTTTGTAGTCAAATAAACTTCAAAATCATTTATGTCCACCTCTTCTTTGTCACTTGCCTAGTCATGTTATAAAAGAGAAAGGAGTTTTAGATATAATTTGATGTTCATTTTAATCTAACCATACATAGAATGAGCTGCTGTGTAAAAGAGTAATATTTGTTTATTCAAAACAAAATTTACACCCTTTAATAGGGACCAGACATTTTTGGAGGCCACAAAGAGAGGAGAGAAAATATTATCAACACCTTTACTTGTGGTTTTTGCTTTGAAAAATGGATTTAATGTTCAAAGTTGTAGTGTTCATGTGTTGGAAATTTCTCTTTACTGATGCTGCAAGATCACATGATAAAAGATGCATTAGCATTGTCTTCTTTACTTTTTTGTTCATTTTCTGTTTGAGATTGAACCCAGGACCTTTGCACTGAGCTATAATCCCCAGCTACTTTTTAAAATTTTGAGTCAGGATCTTACTAAGTCACTGAGTTACCAGGCTTGTCTCCCATTTGGGATCCTCCTGCTTCAGCTTCATAGAGAGCTGGGATTGCAGGTGAATGCCACCATGCCCAGCTCAGCGTTTGATTATTTTACCTAATTTAAAACAATTTAAGCTTTGTTTTTATTTATTATCTTACCTATTTTAATACTTATAAGACACTTACAATTTTGTTTGTATTTATTTATTTTGTTTTTCGGAAGCCTAAGGTCAAACCCAGGACCTTTTTCAGGCTAGGCAAACACTCTTTCACTAAGGTACACATCAAGTCCAAAGTACTGTTTTCAAAATAAAAATAAAAATAAAAAAGTCCCCCTTTAAACTGAAAGTGGGAATTCACATACTTACAAATACTTCATGGGAGCACTGTTCACAGTAGCCAAAGGTAGAAAAACCCATGGATGGATTCCTTCACCCAACTATCCACTGATGGGTGAATGAATATGCAAAAATGTGGTATAGATGTACAAGGGATATTATTCTGCCTCTTAACAAAGAAACAAATTTCTTACATATGCTACGGCATGAATGGATTCTTCAAAATACTAGGTAAGTGAAAGTTCAAGTAAGATACAGAGGTATAAATAATGATATAAAATACTATTTATATAGGGAACCTAAATTATTCAAATCCCTAAAAGCAGAAAGTAGTATTATTCTTAAAGGGGAGCAAATTATTTTGATTGAGAATGATGGAAAATTTGGGAAATGAATAGTGATGATAGTGAAATGATTTTGTGAATATGCTTTATTCTACCAAATTGTACATATCCAAACAGCTAAAATGGCAGAGTTCACATTATGTTGGCTTTTCACAATAAAATATGCATAAAACAGTGTTAATGAACAAAGATTCGGAACCTACTATACTGAAAACGTAATCATATAGAATATCCTGCTGCTTCTTTTACTGAGCAATGTATCATGTTCAGCATTTCAAATGGGTCTGACATATAAAATAGAGAAACTTGCAGTCTCAGATTTGTGGATTTCAGATTGATAGAATACTGGAGTATTACAGAGTTTCACTTTCCTCAGCATTTTGTGCTCAGTCTGGCTGCTAATGGCCCCAAAATTGCCACCTCACTGGCATCCAGCCTTAGCCTGATAAGCAGAGGTGTTTTTCCTACAAGAGCTGTTTTGCTTTCGGACAGACTGATCTGGAGTGAGTGTCAATAAAAGGAAGCACACTGTAGAATCCTTCTCGTCCGTTTTAATTTCATAGACATGCACTGCTGGAACTATGATTATTGCTGGAAGAAGTCTCTTATAGGAAAGCTGGCCAAAGTAACAAAATCAAGCTCCATTAGTCCCTCTCTGGAGCAACACTGTAATGACATGACAAGGGAAACTCAGGCAAAAGAGGGAAAGCAAATGGAAACTAGAATGTGAGCGAATGTTTTTCATGCCATGGTCTCCTGGAGATTCATGGATCTTAGGAACTGAAAGTGCCCATCATTCCCTTAAAGGTGCTGTTTAAGTTCTTTGAACTTTATATGCACAGACTTCCAAATTTCTCTGTTTCTTCCACTGCTCAGAGACCCTAGGTTGAAGCAATCATGCATTCTTTTTATAGTCAGAGCATGATTTCAACAAAATGAACATGTTTTCAATATAAACAAATGGCCCACCCATTTAATTCAATTTTATTGTTGCTTCCTCTCAACTACCCAGGCTGTGCTGAAAACAACTATATTCATGAAAATTTTATTGGAAAAGAAAATGCATGCATGATCATGTATTTCTGTGTACTCTTACCTGAGCTACTTTCATACAATGCTTGGAATTTTATTTTAACTATGAGTATTACAATATTAGAACAAAATCTTTGGAATATAGTAAATTTTAATACTGACCTTTATCATACTGTCTGTATATGTTTTGGAAATCTATGTATGTTTCTGATTGTATTGGCAATCAGAAACAGCTAGTGGAGAGAGAGCCAAGAAAACGATTCCCAGCTGAGGATATATACCAGTGTTGGCCTTCTCAGCCTGAGTTTCAACCTTTGAACTGCGTGATTCTTAGTGGTGAGAATATTCTTTATAGGTGTTTAGAGTATTCCTGGTCTGTTCCTGGTTGTAACTAGTAATTCCTACCTTCCTATGGTAATGACAGTCAGTAATATCTCCAATATTACTATCCAGTGCCCTAGGGTTTGTTGGTCATAAAACATCGTTCAGTTGAGAAATTCAGTGAACCTTATTTACTTGTTTAGCTTCTCACACTATGGAAACAATGTCATATTTACATGTGTGGCCCTGATTTATTTTAATTATGAATATGTTCTCTAGTTGCATTCATTTACCTATGAAAGTCTCAAGTTTATCCTTCTTTATGGCGAGTAGCACTCTGTTAAATAAAGAAAAACCTATATCTTTTATATCCATTCCTCTGTTGATGGGCCTTTGGGTTGTTTCCCAGATTTAGGTATTACAAATTACACTTCTATAAACATGGGTGTACATGTATCACTTTTGTATGATGTTTTTAATAATTCTAGGAAGATACCAAGAAGGGGAATAACTAGGTTGAATGGGACCTCTAATCCTAGTATTTTAAGGAATCTCCACACTGATTTCCACAGCAGTTGCACTAGTCTACACTTCCACTATCAGTGGAGAAAGGTTCCTTTTACCTCACAGCCCCACCAGCATTTATTATTAGTTAATTTCTTGATAATAGCTGGTTTTCTGGAGAGAATTGGAATCTCAGTGTTGTTTTAATTTGCATCTCTTGAATATGAACACTTTTTCATATATTTATTTGACATTTGTATTTCTTCATCCAAAAAGTATATATTCATCTCAGATGCCCATTTTTGGATTGGCTGTTTGACTTTGGAGGACTTTATGTTTCTCAATTCTTTATATGTTTTGGATATAAGTCCTTTGTCTGAGGGACAACTGGCAATAATTGTTTTCCACTCTGTTAGAAACTGTTTGAAAGAAAAGAGAAATGGGGGATAGAAAAAGGACTAAAGAGAAAAGTGAATATATATACATATACACACACACATACATATATACACACACATATATATATATATGTGTGTGTATATATGTATACAAACACACACATAAGATAGTTAAGAGAGCTATACAACTACTTAATTCATTGAAAAGAAAAATTTGTGCTAATATTTTTTGGACATTATTTCATGTTTATATCTTGTACTCTGACTACTATGAAGATAACAGTATGTAAAATATTAAGTATTATTGCTCTTCTATTAGCCTAATTTGAAACTGTTTTACTTCTATTTTTTCTTCTCTTAAAAAAAAAAGAGAGAAACTTTAATGGGGGAAAAGGGAAAGGAAGGAAGCAAAAAGGAAAAAAATATGTGTATATACACACAACATAATTAAAATAGTATTACAGCTATTTTCTCTTAGTTCCTTGAAAAGACAGGTCCATGCTAATATTGTTTGGACAATATTTCATGCCTGTATTTTGTACTCTGAATAACTACAATATAAACAACAATACGCAATGTATTAATTATTGTTACTGTCCTGAAATCCTGTTTTAAAACTCTGTTTTATTGTTACTTTTAGTTTTTTCCCCTTAAAATAAAGCAAGCAAGCATGCAAGAAAGAAAAGTAGTCTAGAGAATGTTGTAAAATCCCAGGAATCCTAGATATTTGCCTAGCTCAAAACAGCTTCAGCTTTTGGGGCAGTGCGTGAGAGGAGAGGATTCATAGAGAAAATAACCCAGAGAATGCATTAGTGCTGTTTACCATTCTTCTCCTGAACATATTCTTGTACTGTTTTTGTTGTTGTTGTTGTCGTTGCTGGTGGCGGTGGTGTTACTATTCTGTACAATCCATAAACGTGTTCAGTATGCTATGAACTTTGTCAGTGCTATGCTACTGTCCTGTTACATGAAAGCACATGCAAGTAATTTAAGATATAGCTTTTCCTGTGTAAGATCAACATGTACTTTTGGGGGGCTGGAGGTGGTATTGTCAAGACTGTTGGGTCTCACTTTTAATTGGTGTAATGTGCAGATCCAGAAATTCAAATTATGCCTGCACTAGGGTTTTTCTGTGTCCCAGCTTTGGTTACCTCAGTCTATGACCAAGACAGATAAGTGGACGTTGAGAACACTGAGGCTACTCCAAAATCAAAAAAGCCACCTTTCCCAGTGCTCACAGATTAAATGAAAAAATTATACGTAGGTCCACATAGGTCTTGTCATATTCTTCTGACCCAAGTGAACTGAACAGTCTGGATTATCTAATTGATACCAAGGTCTCACCTCCAGCTCCACATCTCTGCAAGCAGAATCCTATGGAATGATTTCCCAAAGCAGAGATGCTTTATTTAGTACTCCACCTGGGCAGGGTGTTAGGATAAAATTCTCTTAACAGCCCCCCTCCCCCGTTTTTCATTTGCCTGTTTTGAGTGAGCCAACCCTCCTCCACTGTCAATGTGTTGTCTTCCAGTGAGTAGTTTTCAAAGTTTAGTCCTTGCAATCAAAAGGAAGCCACGACTTTTGATTAGTTTGTTAAATCAAGGCTATTTTCATAGTAACAATAAAAACGTGTTTGCCTTTGTGACTCTTAGTGTCCTGTAGGTGCACATGAAAGTTTTCTGCTGACTGTGATGTTTGATACTGTACTGTATAAGACTGAATACAAATAACTGTCTACTATTCAACCAGACATAAGATATTTGCAAACATGTAGAATATGCCACCCTCCTCACTTTTCTTAATTTTGTGGAGAATTCATTCCATGACTGTCACAGATTTCCAAAATTCACAAATACTTGTTCCTTATAAAAAATAGTATATTTTCATGTTAATTACATGCCTTTTGATGTACTTTAAATCATTCTAGATTTAATGGGGAACTGACAGCAATTGTTTGCAGGTCAAATTATATATATATATATATATATATATATATATATATATATATATATAAAGTTATTGCTATTTTTAAGTGAACTAATAAGCAATTTAAGAAATTTCCATTTTAATTACGAATATGCTAAGTATGGAAAACACATTCATCAAATAAAACTTTTTTGGGGTCCTCAGCAATTTCAAGATTGTTTTGAAAGTTAAGGTTAGTTGTCAGCCTTACTGGCTCAGAGGCAGACTTTACTCATTAGTGGACTGGCCCACTTTACTCATCATTGGATTATTGCGCATAATCTTTTTAGAGCAGAGGGTGCTGTTAAGGGCTGGGGTCCAGTTCAAGATGCATCACTTGTGGCAGGTCTTTGGAGGTGTATCTCTTGCTGGTCCTCTTCCCCTGCTTAGAATTCCTAGCCAGCATAAACTAAGTAGCTTGTCTCTGGCATACTCTACTGCCATGTTGTTTCTACCGTGGAGCCACCAACAGCAGGCTGAAACCTTGAAATTATTAGCAAAAATAAGTTGTGGCTGCCCAGTGTCAGCAGCAGGAAAACTGATCGACACAAGTGTGTATTTTTTTAATAGCCCTACTTGGATGCCTGAGTATTCTCATCAAGCTCTTCTCACTCTGGTGTTCCCAAAAAACCTATTCAAGCCAGGCACTCTAGTTTGAGTTTTCTACTAGAAGTCCAGAATTTTTCCTATGTTTAGGTCTTTTTATTTTTCTAAAAATATAAACAAGGTATCCATTTGAGGACAAGGAACATGAAAGAACATGTATTTATATATATTATGGCTTTTTAAAAAACCTATGTAATAATATAATAAAATAATAGTAGTATATGTATGTTTTTTAGAAATAAAATACATCATTAAAGGTGTATTTTTTCAAATGAAAAATGGATTAAAAATGTGAAACTAAAAATCAGTTAACACTTAGTGGCTCCCTCCACCACCTTTCCCTTCTCTGTGTGGATGTCTCCCTGCTCCCATTTGCCTCGCACTTCCAGTCCTCTGGAGACCACACACCATGTCTTCAGTTGAGTTGTGGGTTCCCATGCAGGCATATTTGAAGTTGATGTCAAAATTGCCCAACAATCTGTATTCATCAAGACTGTGTTTGAAGATTTGGGAATGGATAATGAAGGAGATGTTGACCTATTAACTCTACTAAGTATTAAAGCAACAATATTGAAAATGATCCTTCAGTGGATCCACACCCACCACAAGAATGACCCTCTTTCTCTTGCTGATGATAATGAGGACAGAGAAAAGGGAAAAGACCATATCCTTGTTTGGGACTAAGAACTCCTGCAAGGTGACATGGAACTCTTTGAACTTTTTCAGTCAGCAAACTACCTACACATCAAAGGTTTGCCTGATGTTAGATGCAGCAGAGGTGCTGATATGATCAAGGGGAAAACACCTCACTAGATTTGCAGGACATTCGGTATCACAAATCATTTTACATAAGAGGAGGAAACCAGGGTGTGCAAAGAGAAACAGTGGTGTGAAGAGAAATGAAATGTGCCTGACAGTGTAACGCTGTAACAATTGTTCCAAATGTTATTTGCCTTTCTCTATTTATAATTGTTAATAATAGACAAACAATAGACAAACACAGCAGCAAATCAATTGTGTTATCATTCTTGCATGTGTAGTAGTATGAGTACAGATTCCAAACCAATGGCTGATTTCTTCTCCTGTGAGCAAAAGTTGCTGGGTTTTCTTTATTCTGAATAAAATTGAGCTGTGGGTTCTATGTAGATAGTGGCGTTTTGAACTTTCCTCATTTTTATAAATTGATTTTTCCCTAGTTTATTGCTGTTAATATTAGTAAGCTTTTAAAAGGTGGCATTATAAATAAAACAACTTGCAAAAAGTTTTCTGAAATTAAAAAAATGTAAAAGTTAACATTCTACAATATTTGAGCATATTTTTGATAAAATTATAATTTTATACAGAGTGTAAAAAACCAAATATTTATTTTAGAGTTTATAATGATTGTATTTATGTGTGCACCTGACTGGGCCACAAGGTGCCCAGATACTTGGTGAAACATTATTCTGTGCATTATTGCAAGGAGGTTTCAATTTGAGATTCACATGTGAAGTACCAGACTGAGTAAAGCAGATTGCCCTCCTAATTTGTGTGAACCTCATTCAATGTGCTAAAAGACCAAAGGTCTGTCCTACCTCCCAGAAAGGGAAATTTCCTCTTATCTTCTGCCTTCAGACTTCAGACATAAGCTCTTTCCTGTCCTGGGATTCAAACTGGAGCACTGGAATTCCTGGGTCTCATGCTTGCTGAGTATTATACAGAAATGTTGCTATCAGCTCTCTTGGGTTTCAGGACCCCAAACTTTCTCACCTGGTAGATTTTCTTACTGGTCAGTTTTCACTTGGCCATGAGAGCCACATCCTAAGCTTTACACACATAGAGGTACACACACATACACATACACACACACACACACACACACAAGCACACATGATTTGTTGTTTCTCCAGAAAACTCTTACATGTAGGATTAAAGAAACAATCAAAGAAATATACATTTGTATATATCAACTATACAGGGAGAAACTGGATCATGTTTTCTATAGCTTTTTCAGTCTGGAAGCTTACTAATTTTGATTAGTGAATGCGTTATAGGAACGAAATGGCAGACAGGGTTCTGCTTAAAACAACGCAGGAGTTTCTTCTGTTCCTGTTTTTGAATGAATAGTATGTTCTCGTCCTTGGACAATAAAAAATATTATAGTGTCCATTTTACAAATGTAAAAAGTGAATCTGAGACAGAATAATATCTCCAGAGTCCTCTAGAAGCATGTGATCTAGCTCCCTGTTGCTTATTGTCTTCTGCTTTGCTCTTTATTTTATTGATACTTTGGGGTCTTCATATAAATGAAATCACATGACATTTAAGCTTGTATGACCAAGAAATAGAACAAGGAACAGAGGAAGGGGACATAAAATGAAAGAAGATGTGTCATGTACACTTACTGAGTATCCACCATGAATGATTCATTATGTACAGCGAATACGTGCTAGTAAGAAAAACGAATGAGGTAGCTAGAATTGTAACCAGCTTTTCCCTAACTCTGAATCTTATTCTCTTGCTGGTGTACCAGGCTTTCTCATATTTGACTATCAATAAAACAATTTACTACCTACAAAGATGTAAGTTGCCAAGATAATTTTCAGAGTATTTCAAGTGTAGCATTGCCTACCTTGAAATTCAGTTAAGCCACAAATGATTTATGATGATCTTGGGAAATTTCATCAAATTGTTATAGAATCTAGGGAATAAATGTGAAATGCACAAGCACATAAATTGTGTGTGTGTGTGTGTGTGTGTCTGAGTGCCTTTAATGCCTTTATAAAGGTAACACAATTTCCCACTGTGGGAAAATGTTTATATTCTTCACTTCTTGTGCACGAATTTCCAAATTGATGGCTGTTTACTTCAAAATTAGGCAGGAAATCAATCCTAAAAATTACTGTGTATGAAGGTCAATTCAATAAGTTGTAAAATATTATTTCTTTTATCCCCTTTGTGCTGTGAAGTTGCTCTTTTATTTTTCATACTAACAGCAAAATATTCAGTGATATTGTAAATACATATTATTCTTTAAAATTTGTTTTATATTTTATTTAGAGTTCAGATTGTGCAAGGCTTAACCTCAGCAGTCAGGTCTTCACATTTTAAGGGAAGAAAACCAGCTTTTGTCTCATATTTTCTATATCATTTCAGATGTATTTCTCTTCAAAAGTTAAACCATGACTAGCAGCACCATGTATGTAATGAACTGATCACTCATGTAGGGTTTTCCTTATTGTATACAGAGATAGGATTTGAAATATGTGTATCCAAAATATTAAATTGTGTTTTGAGAAAAAAATCAAAAGGGGATGTACAAACCAGGTAGAATTCCTCTTATCCCTTTTTCCTGATGCAGAACTTAAAACTAGGCCAAAGTTGGTTTAAAATATATTATAAGACTCTAACCTTTCAAAAGTGTTACACCTTAAACCTAGAAGAAAAGAAAGTCTTACCAAGAAAAATCTGAATTAAAAGGCTGTAATAAAATTTTATTATTTTATTACTGTCAGATCAAACTTTTATCCTCCAGTCCTATTATAAATAACTGTCTATTGAAAGTACAGTTTGCCTTAGGTCTGCATTTCTGAATATATATGAGGTAGATACACTTAATCTGTCTTTTATTGTAAGGGCTTCAACCATGAGTCTTGAATGAGTAAGAAATCTTTTTTTCTTAACACTGATATTCTTCAACTTCTGGACATTGTCATAAAATCATATGTCTTAACATAGCTGCATACCATCATGATTATTGTGTATTTAACATTTTCTATGAATTTGCTACATTTTAAAGCTAATTTTCAATATGAATGATATTGATAGTGATAGTGTGACTGCTAGTAAAATGTTGTAAGTAGAAAATAACATAAAATATTTAGATAAGCATAAAATGCACACCAATTTAAATTAAAATGTTTTCAAAATAAAAGTAATAGTGTACATTACCAAAAGTGTTATGACCACATTTTCAAAAACTGTAATCTAAATTACACCCCTATTTTTCAGGATTAAATTTGCAATTAATAGACAATACCATGTTTTTCTTTATGTATAAAGCACTTAACGTCATTGACAAATTTTGGCCCTTAAAATTCCAGACTGTGAGCCTTTCACTCTAGCCCACTGTATTTGGTTTACCCCATAGTGCAAAATGTCACAAACTGCATGACTTTATGTAGCATTTCTATAGCAGTTACCAGGAGTGAGACCCACTGTAGCTTACAGTGGGGCCAGGGCAGTACAACAGAAATGGTACAAGTAGAGAAATGAACTATTTCTGAACAAGTTTGTACACACACACAACTTTAGTTACTATTTCTGTAAAACAGGACAATACACTATGCCTTAGAAAGGTGTTTCTGTTTTATTAAAAATAGCAAGAGCTCTAAGCATTTACAAAATAAGCATTGACTTATGAAATCTTCCATGTATCTGTCAAGTAAAGATCAAACTTTTTTTTCTCTTTACTCACGCAAAACACAGCAATCTTCTGTGACCAGAATGATGTTGTTTTCTTGTTTTTCCTTACAAATCAGTTCTCAGACACCTATCTGTGGTGCAATTCAATGCTGAGCCCATCTATGGATAATCTAATCCTTCAGGTTATGGGCTCACTTCTTAAGAGATGCCAGTCCATGCCTCATGCCCCTTTTAGATATCAATGATGAATCTAAACCTTGTGTTCTTCTGTTGCCCAGCTATACAAGGGTTAATTAAAAAAAAAAGCATATGGTTAAATAAAACTTATGGTAAAAGATACATTACCATTAACCTCAAAATACCTCCCTCACTTTGAACACACTATTCCATTATTCTTGCCATTTTCTGAAACAGTCCTGGAGATTCTGTGACATGAGTGTCAGAGAACAACAAAAATACAAGGAATGCAGCTGCAAATGCCATCCGAATGGAAAGGCAGTCTTTTAAGAGTGCTGCAGTGTGTCCCCATTTGCCTTACTCATTGGATCTGGCAGCATGTAACTTGTGGCTTTTCTCTGAAGTGAAAAATGACCATGAAATGTAAACATTTGAATCAATTCAGGATCCTGAGGCAACCACGACAGTACAATTAGAGACTCCTGTGAAAGTGGCAAGAATGAAGGGATAAACGTGTTTGAGGTGAAGGGGATTACTCTGAGGGGGATTAATGGCAAAGTATGTTTTATTGTAATACATTTTTAAATTTATGCATACTGTAATTTTCAACCACACTCTGTAAAGTCATCATGGAAACTCTTAGGATTCCTCCTCTCCTTCCATAATTTGTTAACATGGTTTACTAAAACAGGGAGTCCCAGAATTTGAAAGAGCTATTTATTTGTGTTTACTACTTTATTATTACTACTTTATTTATTATTAAAGGTGCTTCCAAGAGTACAGATAAGAGCCAGATGGAAGAACCACAAGAAAAGACAGAGTGAAAGGGTTAGAGTTTCCTTGCCCTGCCTGCGTGTGCCATGCTCCTGACCGTCTCCTTATGCTCAGCAGCGTTTGCTCTCCAAACCCAGAACTTTTGTATATTTACAAAGGACTGGATACTTAGGGATGATTAAGTACTTGACCACTGGAGAGAAATGCAACTTTTACTCCCTTTCCTTTCCTTTGTATTGGGGTGGCATTGAAAATTCCTACCCCTAAGTTATAGAATCGGTTCCCCAGTCCTGGAGCCCCAGTAGGCACCCATCTCCATAGCATGCAAAAATTCTCAGAATTTTGGAAATTGTAGGAGTTTTAGGAGCTGTGAGCTAGGAAATGGTGAAAAACAAATGTGTCTTCTTCATTATGAATCACAGGAAAATAAGGTCCCTATCTTCATTTTATAGAAGACAAAACTAAGGCATAGAATGGCTGCCAATTTATCCCCAAGTGTTTTGGCCCCAGCTAGGTTCTTTTACCGCTCAGAAACTCTGAACCAGTAATTGAGACTGAGCACCGAATTAAGCACAGAAGGGTTTTGTTGGCCAGGAACAGACGTGTGAGACAGACTCACAGTCACCTTCTTATTCCCATGTAGTCTGGAGGCTATAGATGCAGGGTTTAAAAAAGGAGAGGCAGGGACTGGTTAATAAAAGGGAAGAATATGCATGTCTTTTCTGTGAATAGGTGTAGATTTCCCAGGAGTTCAATCTTTTCTCTCATTGTTATTTCAAGTTACTGGTTATCAGGACAGTTGTCAACAATGATGGCTCTGGAAAGAGTATCATTTACCTGATAGGTTTGATTATAATGATAGTAGTGTCTGATGGTCACTCAGGGAAACATTTGGGATCCAGCAGCTTTAATCAAGCTCACCATAAGAGTTGGGCTTATGGCTTACAAGGACCCTTTCTTGAAAATAGGCAAGATTAAGATGAGAGAGCAGTTCAGCTAGGTCACCTGAACAGTAGACAATGCAATTGATTCCACTCAGTTAGAAAGTAGAGATCTGCGTTTCAAGACCCAGATGGTACACTCTCAACTAGTACCTCTATGCCATGTCTCTTCTAGGAAATTAACCTTATGAAAATACTTGTCTTCAATCATTCTGTATTTATTTTTGAGGTTCATTTTCTATTTTGCCTCCTTTCCATGCACAGAAATGGAGCTCCTGTTTTTTCCTGTATTGGTAATAGACAAGTGACGAGCACTTAGAGGAACTCTAAATGTCCAATATATTTTACACCAAGTCACATATTGTGACACATTAAACAATTGTGGCATGTCAAAAACTGGCATAATGTATGACTTGGAAATGGAGAGTGACAGGTTGTCATTATAACTGTGCCAGTTTTTTGTAATAATAATAAACCTTGGAAAATCTCATTTTCTGGTTTTGCGGATTGGCAACACATTGACATTTCCCATATGGCTTCCCAATGGGCAAGACAGAATTGTATTTAGCCAAATTTGATAAATTTTCTTAATAGAAATTTAAGAGGTCAAAACAATGGCATTTGAATATGAGTTTCATTATTTTAAAGAAAATTTCTTTCTGTGTTCCTATGACTAAAATTCAGATGAGATAGTTTTCTAATTGCTGGATTGTAGACATGCACCTGGTAATACAAATCATTCCGACTAAGAGATACTGGAAATATTCTTCATCATTCCCCAATTAGGACAATCAGAAATATCTCCAGGCCCAGTGCAGCTATACACATCTGTAACCGCAGTACATGGGAGACTGAGGCAGGAAGATCCTGAGTTTGATGTCAACCTGGGAAGCTTAGCAAGACCCTGTCTCAAAGAAAAAGAGAATTTCTTGATTGCCCCAAATTGTCCCTTGATTGATAATCACTGATTTAGAGCAGTAAAACTTTTGGTTATATTCTTATAAGGACTTACAATTAATGATACTTATCCACATATGTGAAGACAGTTATTTTTGAAGGCCGTATTCTGTGGGTCATAATGCTGTGTACAGTCTGTTAGTACTATACTATGATGGCTATTATATATTTTCTGGAATAGCACAGTCTCTTACAAATAAAGTCAAGTATCTCTAGTAGAATAGTTGAGAAATTATGTCTCTTCATTCCACTTAAATTTAAGGTTTATGTAAGCAGTATCTTCAAATAATTGTAGTATTCATGCTGTACAGGGTCTCATTGTCCAAGTGCGTAGAAGCCAATACTGTGACACATTGAGTTTTTACAAAACGAAAACATACTTAGTGGTTTTGTCAAGCAGTGAGGAGGCCAGAAGCTGTAGGCTCAGATCTGTGTTCCCTGCCCTGTAGTATGAAAGACTAATTTATAGTAAGGGAGAGGGTAGAAGCAGCTCCTTGATTAGATGGCAAGAAAAGAGTAGTTTTAGGGTTCTTTTGCACAGATGTAAAGAGTTATCCTGCTTCTTGTGATACCAAAAAGTCATCATCTGGTCTAGTAAGTTGCTTCTGCACATGTTCAGTTGTGGAAAAAATAGCTTCAGCTGTGCTTGAATGGACTCTGGAAGTTTTTCCTGACAATCGATTTAAGTACTTTGTTATTTAAGGTATTTGTGTCAGTTTATGTCCAAACTTTAGGTGGTTTCAGTGTTAATATATTGGATGTTTAGTACTATTTCCTTTAAGTGCTTGTCATTTACTGGATTATCACCAATGCAGGGGGAAAACAAGACCTATATTTTCATGTAGCCAATTGAAGAAACACAAAATAAAGAATAAATGACAAATTGTAACTATGGCATGATGGTGTCCAAATATTTCATATGGGTGACTTTTCTAAAACTAGAAAGAAAGAAGACTTAGTAGTTGAGAGTATAAAATCTAGGTCTGTGTTTTATATGGTTCTTTTCAAATTCAATATTTTCTTTAATTTTAGTAACTGACAAGAGTTTTTAATCTATTTTCTTGATTAAAAAACTCAAAAAATAATAAATTTCATCTTTTTTTCTATATAGGAGATCAGAAAATGCCATGTTGTGAGTTATTTTAGATGAGACACGTCTTATTGGTTGAAACTCTTAAGTAAAACTGTTGTCTTGAGAGTGAGATTTTTTTCTTTCCTCAAGGGCAGTGCAAAAGACTCATGACTTTATGCCTGGTATCTGATTTCTAATTCACTATTTTGATGACATTATTTGGTTGTCTGAAACCTTGTGTAGATTAGAGCATGACTCTACCCTTCAAATGAGCTGCCCTAATTATGTTACATCAGGAGAACTTGTGAAGCTCAGAATTTCAAGTTCCTAACCTAACAAGTGATGTGCAAGGTAATTTCCACTGCTGTCATCAGGTCCCTCTCTGTATTAAAGGGATCCATAAGTCTCTTTGACTTTAGGCTTCTCCCATCCCCATTTAATCTTGTAGTCAGAAACTCTACAAATTATTCTTGCAGAAAATGGTCCTTCAAGCAATGCTTCAAGGTGATGGAGCCTGTGTGACCTTGACAGGAACCCTCCTACACTGTGTGATACTGTCATCACAAGGAGAGCTACTGCTCATTAGCATAAATTGTCAGCTTTATGGTTCAGTAAAATAAATACACATTTTCCCTACAGTAATGATTTTCTTCTCTGTTCGTGAAAACTGCAGGGACCCTTGTTATCAAGAGATAATCATATTCTAACGGTGCCACTTATTGTGCCCATTGAAAGTCTCCAGGATGTGATTATCTCTTAATAACCATAAAGCCTATTATGTATCATGTTGTATTGTTGTTTACTTTGTGTGTATATGTGGGAGGACCCATTAGTGATCTCTGTGGTTGATACTGTTTGTTGTGATAATGAAAAAAGAATCAAATAACCATTTGTTTGCTTGTTGCTAGACAGCACGATTACAAATGCTTCCAGTTTTCAATGAAAAATGCATTGGAATGTAATCTCTTGCATAGTATTAGTTTAACAGCTCTGGTATTAAAAACTAAATTATGTCAGGAAAAGCTAATGAAAATTCTAGAAATAAACATGGAAAATTTAATGCCTATATGACCTTTACCTCCCTCAGAGTATTCAAGTTGGGTTTTAACTACCTGTGAAGGAAGTAAATAACCATGAGAAATACCTGCTGATTCAGTGATGGAAAGTATCATCAATGACTTAAACAACGTTGGCTAGATATAAAGGAAAGACCTTTAAGTACAGTGTCTTTTAGAGTATGAATGGATATTGAGTGTCAGATCTTTGCTCTCATGTCATGCAATCCATTCACACTGTAATTATGTTAATGATAAGTATATTTATTGAATAGTTGCTGCTGGCTAGATGATGATGACAGTAGTGATGATGATGATGATTATGGTACCAGGAATTAAATTCACAAACTCATACTTGCCAGGCAGGTGCTGTGCCACTGAACTATATTCCCATCCCTAGATTATTTTCATCTATCATATCACTTTATCTTTTCAAGAAGCTTTTAAGGCAGTTACTATTGGTCAAATTTTGTGGTTGAGATAACTGGGATTGTAAGAGATTTCATTGCTGGTTTGAGTTCCTTAGCAGTTAAAAGATAACGCTTAACTTCAAATCTACCTTTAAAGCCTATGATTTATTCACTGCCTCTTTAGAGGCACACAACGTAGGGTGATCAAACACAGTGATGAGAGAATTGTAACTGATGGTGATCTTAATTTCTTTTAAGTATACGTCTCACATCAATGTGCAAAGAGATCACTTTTTCATCCCTCCTGACTTTTCATGTTATGTCTGTGCACACTAACAGCATTAGAGGTATCACCAATGGTTTTCAAGCATATTCATTAGAATTGTCTTAATGATCTTACCTTTCATTTAAATTTTTCACTGAAAGTTTTTTTTGTTTCATTTTGATTTGTTTCATTTTTTTTTTCTGAGTAAAATGCCAGTACATATTTTTGTTCTGAGCTATTTGGAAAGGGTCTAGGTAGGAAACCATTTTTTTCTCCTGGAGTAAAATCATCTTTTTGGCATAGGCCTGGCCAGCTGCTATACCTTCCTGTTTGTGTTTAGGTAAGTAGCTGTGCATGTATTTGTGGGTTTGTGTTGATACATAACAGTGCATTTATGTTGGCAACAACTTATTTTTGAAAAAATTAGAACCAATCATTCTGAGTAGAGGAGAATTCATCCATGTAATCATTTATATACATGAAAATTTCCTGTTTTCATATTTGATTTTTTTGTTAATAATGAAATATATAACTAAAGTTTAACAATAGCTTGAAAGAGAAAATCCTATATTATTTTCCCCTTTAAGGGAATGATGGTGTTGTCTGTCTACTTGATTCATCTTTGCTCATGCTGGTATATCTGAGATGGGAAGTTTTAACTAAATTACTTTGTTTTTGAATATGAGCTACAAATAAACAATTCTTATTCAATAAAAGAAGTTCAGAGCAGTAAGAGAGATTCAGAAATTTCTGAACACTAACCTAAACATTATTACAAATTTCTTTTAAAGGGAAGCCATAAAAATACATTTAAAGCAAATGTCTTACATTATTTTAGACTGTGTGTTGGAGCCATTCATATAATCAGCACATTTTAAGGAGCATCTGTTTTAGCCTTGGTTTTATGAGAACACAACTTAAAACTGAAAGCTAAGGTAGGACACATAATTACATCTTCCCTGTATTGGCCATCATTCCCATCACTGAGCAAAATACCTAACTCCTGCAACTTAAAGGCATGAGCTATTTTAGCTCATGGTTTCAAAGGTTTAAGCCATGATCAGTTGACTCCAGGGCATAAATTTCATGGTGGAAGGGCTTGGCAGTGCAAAGGTGCTTTTGTTACTTTTCCTTCCAGATTTCATTCTCTTGTCCCATGGCAGCTAACTGATTCACTAAATGCATCTTCATATGTTTGTCCACTCAGCAACTAAGTTCTTTTGGCCAAGGTTCTGTATGCAATCAATTACAAAGGTCAAAGAGGTGAATCTAGTAATTTTTCTATAATGAATAAGCATTTGGGAAGTTGAGTTTTCTTAAGGTGAGGACTTTGCTGTTTGAATTTGAACAAAAATCTCATCCCAGGCAACATATCCTAAAACTTGGGCATTAAAACAAAAGAAACAGGTTATTGAAATAAAAATATCATTTAAATTTTTAGGTAAGTATCATTCTACTAGATGGGAAAATGTGATCTTTACCTTTAGTCTTTGAAAAGAAAAATACATATGTATATGTGACAGTAATCAAAAGGAAAGCACAACATTTGTATCAGTAATTTAGGATATTTTACTGGCATTATTGCTCTTACTGATAGTTATATCTAATAACTGTGAATGTTTTCAAAGTTGTAATTATAGCTGTAGTTGTATAGCAGTGAATGTCCTTGAAGTAGAAAATATAAAAGCAAGTGTTAACACACACACACACTACTCTTATAGCCAGTGCACATATCATTGGTAATAGGTCATAAAATAAAACAGATGGTGACATATTTGTGATTCACAGTTAACTTGAATATAGTATACTATTTTTCCTAGTCCATTAAAACAATTTTTACATTTGTGATAGTTACTTATGGAAAGTTGCATTTTTGGAATAAGTAAAAAGATAGCAAAAGGGAAATCACATTACTCAGTAATTAACCATCTGAAGAATCCTTGTCTGAGTCTTTATTTTTGGGTGCTAATATTACTAATCTTAAAGTACTGGTAGTTAGGTGTTTACCATGGAGAGTAACTATTATGCTAAACAGTTGAAAGCACACATAAGAAGTGACGATGTCTTTATGGCTAGTCAAGAATATGTGTAATTTCCATCTCAATTAATTATGCCATATTTAAATATAAACCAGAATATACTCGTGTTAAATATAAAATTCAGTAGTAGGTGAATATGAACTAGAGCCGAGAACCTGATCGAGGCCCCAAAAGATCAACCATTGTAGAATTTAATCAAAGCTCAGTTGATTGCCTGAAGCTCCACAACCAGTAAACTGATTAAACTGTAAACTAACTAGTTGCACTGTAATCACTTGACTAGTTTGGTTGGTTAACAAGGTTGTAGTTGTATTGTATGTATCCCTTCCATTTCTCCGTAAATGTTGTCTGAGCACATTGTTGCCTGAAATTCTCACAACTTGTCTGGTTCTAGGACAATAGGTTTTATTAATCCTTTAGCACTTAAACTCTGATAAATGTATTTAGTATTAAGAATTTTTCTTTTTAGCACTTATGTGAATAAGATATATTAATGGTAATGTAATATATATATATATATATACATTATAATATATATTTATTCTTTTCTTTAGTAAAAAACAGTAGTTATTTTACTCAGCAAAGTTATCTGTGATTGGGCTGGGGGTTTAGCTCAGTGCCTTAAATGCCTGCCTGGCAAGTGCGAGGTTGTGAGTTCAATCCCCTGTACAAAAAAAAAAAAAAAAAGTTATCTGTGATAGAAATTTGGTTAGAGGACACAAACACACACGTAAAAACTGAATATATAAAAAAGTGAACGTACAAATGTACACTTATTCTGGCAAAATCAAATATGTATTTTCCTTAGGAGAAAAAACAATTATGCAAGAAAAATATTGTCCAAGATAAAAGTTACTTCTTGAGTAAAATTTAGCTTTGTAGCTTTAAAAATTGTTTCACAAAGTTTAATTCATTAGCTTTAAGAGAATCCCTGTCATTTTTATATGAAGAGTGCTTTTTAGTTTTGTTGCCACCTTTATTTTACAGATTTACAGTGTATACTTTACATCTTGAACTGAGTTCATTGCTGAGTTTTTAACTTTTCGATACTGATTTGGGAAGGTGACTTACCAGGAATCAAACTCAGGACCTTGCACTTGTCAGACAAACACATATGCCACTGAACTACATCCACAATGCTAGTTTTTATCTTTTAAAGCCTACATAGTACACCATCATAGGAAACTGTCTATTCAATAGAATCTCAGTACTACACAATACCCGAGATTCCTGGAGCTATTGCACTAACAAAGTAAGAAGAAAGCATGGAGAATGGATTGGCCAACAGCCACTCAACTAGTGTGAGACGAAGTAGAGAATAGAATTGGCATCCTGTCTCTTAATCTAGCCAAAAGTTCATTCCAACTGTGTCTAATTTTCATTTCTTCATAATCTAGTTTTTGAATGGAAACTTATAGTTAAACACAAGCTACTTGTAAGCCTGTCTTGAAAAATCAATTCATATGTGTTCCTGTTTTTGTTTTAGGAATCACTGGCATATAGAATCACCACAGCATGTGACTTCTCAGGCTGCCCTAAAGGTAAGCTTCCCAGAAGGGAAGATTTTCTTTACGTGCACTTCACCTTTGATTACCATCCTTAGTTGCTGTGGAAACACAGAGACCCTTTCCGTTCAGTGGTACCATGAGATCATTTTTATGTGTTTATGAATACTTAAGTTAACACAGTGAAGTTATACAAAGTAATGCCCGACGTTAGGAAATAACAAGCATTGCAACTTCTCTGAGAAAGATACTTGAAGTATGTTTCCTGGGATGTGGGTTAATTTGGTAATTTAAAAACTTTAGAATCCGGCATGATAAAAACAATATTGGAGCTGGTGTCATGGTGCACACCTATAATCCCAATACTCTGGAAGCTGAGGCAGGAGAATCACTGTGAATTCAAGGCCAGCCTGAACTTCTTAGCAAGACCCTGTCTCAACAACAACAATGCAAAACAAAACAACAAAACAAAACAGGAAAGCAAAAACATGAAAGAAAATAAAGAGTACTGGGAATAAAGTAAAATGTATTCAAATTTTGCCAAATACTTTTAAAGAAGATGTTTTAACAGTGAAATCAACACAAATATTAAAGTAACTAAATTTTATAAATATTAAGATCTTATAGGAATAAAATAAGACAAATACAACTCACCATGTATAAGGTATATAAATTTGTTTGTTAGTACAAGACATTTCTAGAAAAATAAAGTTGGTATTTGTGTTAGTTTTCTCCCACTAATCTGATAAGGTACCTAAAACTAGAGATTTTAAACCAAAAAAATGTATTCTGTCACAATTCTGGAGGCTAATTAACAGTACCAAATGCAGGTTCACATGCAAGTGTCAGGCTGGCTGTATGAGAAGGTTTCTTTGCTTGATTTTTCTAGCTTCTGGTGATTGTTTTAAATTTTTTGTTCTATGGCTTATACATCTCTCAAATCTCTGCTTCTGTCTTCATGTGGCCTTCGTGTGTGTGTGTGTGTGTGTGTGTGTGTGTGTGTGTGTGTATGCATGTAAATGTTCTCTTCCATATATCCTTATAGTCCAGTCACTGGATTAGGACCCATGGTAATCCAGGATGACTCTATCTTAAAGTAATTACATCTGCAAATACCCTTTTGCAAAATAAGATCACATTCATAGTTTCTAGAAGTTAGAGTTTCTGTGTATTTCTTGGAGGGCTGTAATTGACCCATAGCATTATCTGTCCTTTATGTAAGTTCAGAGAATTTACTATTAATTATGGTTTACTAGGTATTTATGGGAACAATACTGACATTAGGTAGAATGGAAGAAGCTGTAATTTCATTGGCATGCACAAAATACAACTTTGCCTTATTTTTAAGATGCAATAATTAAGGGCCAACTTTTCTCTCAAGCAAGATACAAATTAAATAAACAATTATTCAGTACAAGGCCTGATGACATTGGCCAAATATAAGTGTAAAACTAATTCTCAGATTTTTAAACTCTCAAAGAAAGTAGAAAAACACTTTATTTCATTTGATTCCTGAGATATTTTTGTAAGCCAAGATTGAGTAAAATTTTAAACAGGTTACCTCTTTCTCAGTAACAAATCACCCTAAGATTCATTGGATAAAAACAATAAACATTCATTATTTCTCCTGGATTCACACGGGCAGCCTTTCAGGTCTTTCTAAAGATTGAACTCCCTCAGTTTTTACTGGGTATGTTGATGGATCTGTGTCAACTTGTCAGTCAGTGCATCCTGTCCCTTTTCGATTGTCCAAACTTCTTCTCATGGTGCAACGTTATACATACCAATAGATGCAAAGTCATTAACTTCTCTGTTTCTGCTCTTTTAGGCTTGCCTGTTTACAGTTCATCTCACACAGAGAAGTAGGTGTGATCTTCCTCAGTCACTTCCTAAATTTGATCAGATCACCAAAACCATCAATGTATCTTTCATTATTTCCCAGTTTCTTCAGATTGATTGTGAGCGTTTTTAACACAGCTTCAAATAGTTGAGCATTATTCAACCTTTCTTACCTGTCTGCTTTAGCTTCTTTTCCCTATCCTTGTCCACCTTCCAAAATAGGTTCTTGTCTATCTGAAATTATTTAAATTAATTAATTATGGAATAATCTTTCTTCCTCTCCCTACTATGTCTCCCATCTTTGAGCAACAATTTTTATTACCAGTGGAAAACTCCTTCCAGTAAGATTTCTCTGGCTTGCCTTCTCTGGTATAGGCTTCTCCTTCCTTTCAGTTCCAAAACAACATAAGTAAAATAATGATCCCAGGGTACTATAAATGGTTGCATGATTATCTTTTCTCCCACTGTAGATTTCTCAAGCCACAGATCCAACCATCTAACTTATCATGATATTCCAAGAACATAGCAGTGCATGCACAAAGGACGTCTTTGGTAATTAGCCATGGTAAGAATGCAGGACTTAATGCCATCTTACTTTTTATAATTTCTGCGTCCTAAAGTTTAAGCTATGGAACATTTCCAGAGTTAAGACTGAAAAGGAGGAGGCTGTGTTCTCTCAAATTTTCCTGCTCCTTCTTTGACTCAAAGAGATTTGAGCACCTGCTTGTGAAACTCCCTATGAGCCAGTCCAAACCAAAAAGTTATTTGGTGTACATAATTGTACTTTTCAAACAGTTAATTTTAGAAAGAAAAACAAAGTTAAAATTTGTCAATACTTAGAAATAAGGAGATTTCATTTAGAAGAATTATTTGCAGCTTCTTGGGAGGCTGAGGAAAGAGAATCTAAAGTTAAAGGCCCCCTGGGCTATTTAGTGAGACTCTGTGTTTAAAGATGTACAAGAGGAAGAAGAGGAGGAGGTGGTGGAGGAGGAGGAGGAGGAGGAGAAGGAAGAACAGGAAGAGGAAGATGACAGCTAAGGATATAGGTCATAGCTCCCTAGGTTCAAGTACCAGTACCTCAGGAAAAAAAAAAATCAGAGTACGTTTCTACCCTTGGCCTATATTCCCAATGGCAAGAGGACCTAACCTGTGAACACTTTCCCTTCCATGACTCCTAGAAGTATGATGTCACATCATTTGCTATCATTTCTGTCCCAAATAGTGTTTCATTTATGTATCCTTAGCCACTGGAAGTTACATGGATTGATGGAATGTGAATTCTTAATTAGATTCTAAATGTGAAACAAGGATCATAGATTCAGAGGTTGCATAGGCCATGTAGTTGTTCCTGTTATTTATCTGTGATCTGAATGGAAATAATTTTGTGACTTCGTGTTCAAAGCTGAGTTTACTTTCCTGTTTTAATATTTGAGTAGGTAACCTAACCTCTCTGAGAGATCACTGGTTACAAAAATATTCTTCATGAACTCGTGTCATATTAGTTTGCTTTGTTAATATCATAAAATTCAGGCTAAAGAAACAAAGTACACAGATTTCCCTGGATTGGAGCAAATAATTTTCATCCATTATTAGACTATATCAGCAATTTAATACTTTGGGAAATAAGGTACTTATGCAAGCTGAAAGATAAATAAATCCTGAAAATATTGTAAAGGACAGAAGCCCTTACACAGAAGGTCATTTATAGTTTGAATTCCATGTGTATAAAGTGTCTAGAATAGGCAAAATTGTACATGGTACATTAATGGTTACTAAGAAATAAGAGAATGGAGACATGGAGAGTGATTGATACTCATCACAAAATTTCTTTTTTCTGGGTAGATGAAAATGTTCTGAAATTTGATGGTGGTGATGATGGCAGAAACTCATAAATACATACTAAAAACCATTAGATTGTTCATGAATAGTAGATTTTATGGAGTGAATTATTTCAGCAAGATAAAGAAATACATATTTTCAGAAACTGGTTACTAAGTGATGTAAACAAAATATTTAGACTCTCATTCAAAGTAATGCAGACTGTCTTCCTCAGTGTTCTAATTTACCTGTCCTCCTAGACCAAAGACCAAGTTAGGCTTCTTTCATACATAGATTTTGAGTGGTAAGGACAGACAAAACTGTCTTTCTAATGTAAATTTTCTCTTGACTACCTGGCTAAATCGTAGCTTCCTAAAACTGTAAAATAAAGATAATGATAGCCATTTTGAGGGCTAGGAAAAATAAAAGCCAAATTACTGTGGTGTCAGCTAGGAAACAGGCCCTCCATAATTGCTACTTTATTGTAATTTGTGTTATTTAGTTGTAAATATTGGGCTATAACATTAGATTCTTGGCAGCTCAACTATTCCAGGGTTGGCTTTCCTCTTATTGGCATCTGGGTCAGAATGAAAAGAATGGCTAGAATATCTGTTAGCACTTAATGAATTTAATCAGCCCCTCAGGGACTTTGGATATTGCAGAGAAATATTTAACAGAGAAACAGAATTTATTCTTTCATAGTTGACAGAGCCTTCTCTACCAGAGGTACCATTACTTGCACTGAGAGCAGTGTTAACATACCATAAGTGAGGCATTAGAAATAAGAGAACACCTCCCCGTGGCCTTATATTAAAATGTTACTGTGAATGGCCTTCCCAGTGCAATTCAGACTGCTGACAATAGGAAAATAAACTCTTTCTAAAAAGGTGCAATTCAGTTGTCCATCATTTTTATTATTTATAGTCTCTTTTTTCCTTTCCTCAGGATTTTCAAGAACTTTTTTAAACCTTTGTTGTCTTTGGAAATTGAAATGAAAATATCAGATTGGGAATGTAAAGCCTAACTGCATTTTCAGAGAGCTACATTATAAATATATACAGAAATTTGTAATGATAATTATGAAACAATACCTGTATGAATTGTTCCAGTTGATCTAACTGCTGTTTATGATTTTCTTTATGGGTAGTGTAAAGAATGATGTGGCGTTAATGGCCACAGAACATCAGAACAATTTAGGTCAGTTCTTCCCTCAAAAGTGATTTTGGAAGAACCAACTTAGGTACCAGATTTCATGTTAAGAGCAGTGATAAGACAGCAAATAAAATTCTTATGTTCTCTACTAAATTGAATTTGATACATACACGAGAAGACAGATAATAAGAAAATAAAAATAACAACACAAATTGTACTAAGGGCTATGAAAAAGGCAGAGAGTGCAATCATAAAGAATTAGAGGTTATGATTCTACCTTACAACCGACTTGTTTTGATGTGATGTTGGATTTCTATTAACTTGGAGAGCTGAACCTTGGCTCAGTATTGGATGAGTTTCCTTTTCTCATTAATGTTTGTTTTTTTACATACTATTTTACATGATGATGTGTTGCCATGTCCTCTTTTTTTGAATTAACTGTGCCTGAGATTCCTTTTCTACTTTGTTTTCAACCCTTATGTTGTATTCTAGCATCATGTGCTTTTAATAATTGTATTTCTTGTTCTGATTTTCTTTACATGGAAATTGAATTTGTTTGCCCTTTAATTCTTGAAATGTGCTAATATTCTTTATAGTGTCAAATATTGTGTTTCTGCATGTTTTCCTACCTTCTACAGGATTCATTTAGTTTTCTTTTTTGCAGTATTCCTTCCTATATTTTTTACATTTTTCATTGTAATTCCATTTTTACCGGGGTTCTTCAGAATGCTTTTATAAACCAAATTCAGTGATGTACCAAACTCAACCTATAATTATTTAGATATAATTGTACCACACCAAATCCTGTTAATGTTTCATATATACTTTGTTTAGCTCAACTTTATTTTTATTCCAGTTAGTAAATAATATTGTTACATTTAAAATGGTGAATGCTTAACATACATTTTTCCTATGTATTTACCAGATTACTTTTCATCATTGCTTCAAATACTCCATTCTTGTTTTATTTCATTATTTCTCTGTTCAAGATATCTATTAAATATTTGTGTCATCAGGTTCTTTTAATAATAAATCTCTAATGCCTTTGTCAATGTTTTGGAGTTTTTGTTTTTCCTATCTTTTTCTGTTTTTATTCATATATTTTTAAATAATATTAAGCTATGTTTGAAATTCCTAGTTGACAAGATATTTTTCCTTCAGTTTTTTAAATACATTGTTACATTATTTTCTACCCTTTAATACCACAGATAATGAAGATTGATATTAGCTTTATAATCTACAAGGAAATGTTTTCCAATTATATAACCCGTAATGCTCTTCTTACTCATCGTTTTGTATGAACTAATGGAAGTGAAAAGAAGAATAAATATAGGGACTTATTTTTTTCCACTTTTCTAATCAATTATGTCATGTTAGAAAAATCATGAAACTTTGTTGGCTCAGGTTTCCCCATATCTAAATTAAGTTGGAATTCAATACCTTAGATAAATGCATCCTACTTTTCTCCTTCCTCTTTAGTACATTAATACTTTATTCTTTGATTAGTTTGAGCAGAATTTTTTAACCTACATTAGAAATGATATGTCATTATCCCATATTTTATATAAATAGCAATAATATTTTATTAAACCTAAAATTGAAATAAATTAGATTTGTCATTTTAAGGACCTCATAAAGTAATAGCACAAAAACTTGTTGTTTCCTATAGAGTAGTTTGTCAGATGGCCTTGCAAATCAGTCTTTCTTACTGCTTTCTATGTACAAGAAAAGAAATTAAGGTACATTTTTAGCTTGTCATGTTTAAACTAAGACATATGATGGTTTTGACAAAATGTAAAGCAATATTTTAAAAGTATTTAATACATAATTTCCCTTCAAAATGCATGTAAAATGAAAGAATGTAGACTTCATGGCTCATCAGGAACATAGTATATAGTTCGTTCCTTTTAGAATCTCCTTTTTAAAAGTTTTCACAAGGGCTAGGTATAGCTCAGTGGTAAAATACTTGCTTGAGATTTGATCATAAGAGCTTGGGTTTCATGCCCAATATTGTAAAAATAAGTAAGTGATTAAGCAAAATAAAATCAAATGATTGATCAAAAAACTATAAACTTTGTGATTTCAGTTTCAAAAGATATACTAACAAACAGTATACAAGAGTGCAATGAATTGCTAAGAAAAAATGATGAAGTCATACTTTCCTGAACATTGTACAGAAAACATTTTAAATAACCAAGCTAGGGACTGATGGTCTACATTGATAATACTAGCATAACTCTGATTTTGTATACACATAAATTCCAATGATATTGCCCACTGGATACACACAAATGCAAAATGAATAAGATCTCCATAGAGTACCAAGGGACCACTATAGGAACTAGAAACACTGAAACAAACAACCTGAAACAAGGTGGACACACTTGAGAAGCTATGCCTGGGGACTGGTGCAGTAAAATGAAAGGCAAACAACAGTTAAATTCATCTGGAAAAGATGAAATACCATCCAGTGGAGTGATGTTATTGAACATTTCTCTAGTGAGTCTTTTTGGGGCATGGCTTAGAAGAATTAGTGCCCATTAAATATTCCCATTAAGATTTATTTTAAACTGAAACAGACACATGTCTCAAAGGTCAAGGACTATATATGTCTCAGTGAAGTGGTCTTAATTATTTTACCTTTCATCCATCTTTGATGTAAAAGATTAGAGATAAGATGCAACTAAATA
The DNA here is from genome assembly GCA_004027455.1 of Hydrochoerus hydrochaeris. NCBI lineage: Eukaryota > Metazoa > Chordata > Mammalia > Rodentia > Hydrochaeridae > Hydrochoerus > Hydrochoerus hydrochaeris. The sequence continues at coordinate 10,230 of PVLA01000949.1, read as the reverse complement.
GATCCTTGTTAAAAGGAGGCTTTCAAAAGAGAGCTGTAATTACAGCTTATCTTCAAAGTAGGTGGATGCCAACCTTGGGAAAGTGCAAGATTAACCATGTTGGTAATCACAGAACCTAAGGTATCCCCAGCAGTGTTCCTAAGAGCTTGAAAACCAGGGATTTGGAGAGCAGGTGGTTGGACACAGCTATTCAGTAATCTTCTTAACCTCATCTGTGCTCTGCAGGAGAAAAGTAGTGGGAAATAAAAATCTCCACCAAGTGCTTGATAGCAGTAAAAGAAAAAGAGCATCAAAAAATACACAAGGACAAATTTGTCTTAATGCAAATAATTCTGAACAAAAGAGATAGGCAATTGCTATAAAGTGCTCTATACAAGAATAAGATAAAGACATAATAAATGTACCTACATAAAGAAGAAAATGAAGTGGAACTCTAGGGGTGGTTCTTTTTTAGGGCACTTCTAAAGCTATTCACTTAGGGTCTAAATCCTTTCTAATGTCTCTTTATTACCTTTTTGCTTGTGCAACACAGCAAGAGATGAATAGGTCTCAGTCAATATTTAATTGATGCTTATAAATTGAATTTAACTAGGAACTACTTGGATATCTTTGTAGCCAATGAAAATCTAAGGCACATGTCATGAAAAAAAATGTGTTGAGCAGAGCAGGCAAATAGTACCAGACTTTGTGAACAACAGAAATAAAATTTAACGTTTCATGTCATTACTGTGTGACTGTAATAGAACTTAACCCCATCCTGATTAATGCAGCTACTAATAATGGCATAAGCTGACATGATAGAGGACCAAATTATACACTTGATTTCAGTACAGTGTTCTGGTTCCAGGTTTTAGTAATTCTATATTTTCGTATCTTTATTGACTTTGCCTTAAATGTATTGACTACTAAATCTCAAATTATAATCATCACAAAATTAGAGAACTACACAGTAATCTCAGTTTACAAACTTAATTTGCTTTACAATTTTGTGGAAGATGGTTTCATTTGTGTTTCTGTAAAGAAGATGGCCATAGTGATATTTGTCTCTCAGTGTAGAGTTTGTGAACTGAAGTAAAAATTTTGCTGAAAGCTCTTCTTTGTGAACTAAACTGTTTGCAAACAGAAGTGTTCATAGGTGTTACTGTACAATATAATTCCTGCCATGAATGCAAGGTCATTTAATGATCAAACAAAAACTCCCAACCATCACAAGTAAAATGTACCCCAGATATTATGCAGGCCAAATATTTTGTTTTACTGTAGGCAAGACATGTTTGTAATTATTTGATTCAGAGCCACAAAGATGACAAAGCAAAAGTCTTGGTATTTTTCTATAGATGGAGAAAGTTTAATTGCTTACAATTTTTTCCTCTGTGGAGATAGAACAAATCTAAGTGTAGTATAACTAAAGAACTAAGTGATATTTTAGTTTTACTCTCCAGAAATAGAGAACTCAGGAGAGTGTACATGCTATGGAAACAGCAAATACTGTATGGTCTCTATTATATGTGGAAGTTCAAAAAGTTAATCTCATAGGATCAGTAAAATGATGATTATCAGAGTCTCAAGGCATGATGAGAAAGGAAAAAAGATTGACTTGGAAGATGGTTGTCAAAGTTTTTAATTTTTGTTAGGAGGGACAAACTTTTGGTATTTAGTGTGAGGAGACTAAGCAACAATCACTTATTATGTAGGTAAAAAAAGAATACTGCATTTAAAGTATTTTATTGCCACAAAACCATTCTGTCACACATCAGCTGAGGGTTCTTTTTCTCAATTCAGATGGCAGTAATAAATAGGCAAAGTATAGCTCTTTGAGTGTTAACAGTACTGAACTTTGACTGCTAGCTATGGTCACCTTTTAGTGTTGGTGTCTTTCTACCACTCTCCAGGCAACCTGATCTGATAGCTATTGGCACTCCTTGGAATCTCTTTCAGTCATCAAAGATGGTATCTCCCAGCAATTCTCCATTATTCTCTGGCTACTAAGCAGCTTCAGGCTTACCAGCTGCAGCCACCGACCACTCTCAGTGACAGTGTCCTTGGTGTTACCAGTTCTTAGCATACCAGGTTAACCTGCTCTACTAAAGACAAAAATCATGCAAGGTAACACATATGCCCTCCAAAAGAGGCTTAATTAGGACATTCTGCGGGATAGTGGGGAGCAGTACACAGACTGACCCACTAAGGGTATATTGCTTCTGTAGAAAAAAAAAAATAAGGAAAGCTCATGCAACCACAATATTAGCGTTTCTATTTGGTAATTGGTAGAAGGTGAGTTCTCATGGACTTGATCAAAAAGGGGCGTAGAGAGGGGTTTCTTCTTAGATTCACCCGTGACTGAAATGTGCTTCAATCAAAGTAAATGTTTCCCAGAGCAGCGATGGGGAATCCTACATAATCATGCCTTACTGCTAGACATTTGGGTAACTGCAGAAGAAAAAAAATAAAATTAAAATGACCTCTTGAAGAGTGCTAGATAGTTCCTTGCTGTCTCAATTTCAAATTGTGCATATCAGCACATGTCATTATACCATATAATGTATACAATTATGGCTTATCACTTTAATATTAATGAATAATAAGCAGTCATCTCTGACTGATGACCACAATAGCTTATGTATTTTGATTCCTTAGGATGTGTCAGACACTTTCCTAATCCTTATAATCACACTTTTTTCTGTAATACTTAGGACTTAAACTACAGATAGGTTCTAACATTTCCTGCATCTTATTAATAAAGAATTTCAACTTCAGAGTGCCTACCTAAGTCTCCCAGTATCTCAAAGTAAATATATGGTAGAGTTGAGATTCAAAGTCACTTCCATCTTTATTCTAGGGGCAAATGATGATTCATTGATTGTATTTCTACATTTGAACAGGAAATAAACATACTTTCACCTTAACAGCAAGGGCTTTATACAAATAGAAATCAAGAAATGCATCCATGTGCATATGTTAGAGTAGCAAGATGCCCTCAAAACTCATCATGTGCAGCATGGTAAGGTGCTAACAGTGTCTGTATGTGGAATTTCATATTAGCAGGAGAGAATTTCTCTGTTTCACTTTTGGCTGGTGTTGCAGAAGTATCTCACTTGGCTGAAAAGAAGCAGTTGAATGCTTACGTTGGTTCTTGTGGCATGCCAGCTCTCCTTGCCAGCCTAGTCTTCTTTATCAAAGAGGCAGGAGTTCCAAGTGAGGTGAGAATCCCACTTGACAAGCAGACATAAGCCACATGGGGAAAATACAAATTAAAAGGCGCTAAGATAGAAATAGAGCATTAGTGGCTGGAAGTGTCTTGGGGATACACTCTTTTCAGTTTCCATCCAAGAGTTGGGAGACTAAGTGAATCATAGCCTCCTGCTAGATGAACCCTGCTGCATCAGCCCTTGGGCAGCCTCTGAAGCTGTAGGAGCTATTTAAAGTTGCCAGAGCTGCTTTCAGTGCCCCCAAACTGGGATCAGCTTAGTAATTTCCTTGAATATGCACAGTATGCCTGATTCTTAAGTAGCTTTAGTATTTCTCCTAACTTATGATATGTAAGTTAAATCATGGTGATGGTATTTTGTCCAATTTTCAGGGTAAGAAAACATCACTATTTAAAAAAAAGTATTGTTTGGCCTATAATCTCTTAGTAATTCAGATGTGCTGAAATTATGAAGTTGCTTTCTGGTTGGGTTTTGGTTTTATAAAAATTTGTTTTATAAACATGCTGTCATTGGATATGTTTGATTAATATCTTGATCTAGAAATCTCCTTTGTGGCAAACAGAAAACTGGTAGAAAGTTTGCTCACTGGGAAGATACAAGGGATCTCACAAACCTCCCGCTGTGAAAATTACAGCTACATTCAGGTCAGGACCAAAAATTATGTTTGTTTTCTCCAGAACTTTGCAGGCTTAGCTTGTTTTAAAGTACTTCCCTCTTGCCCTTTCTCTCTCTTTCCCACTTCTATAATGTTTTCTTTTCTCCTTTGTAGTTTCTTTTTTCTGCATTCGTATGAGGTCACTTACCATTGGCCATCCTGGTTATGGATTAATATATCCTACTGGTTCTGTCTTTCAGGTCAATTTAGTATCTATTATAAATTTCACAGTGACAGAATTTCCTGCTTTAGTTTGTAGTGCAGGGGCAACTCAGATGTGCTATCAGTATTGTGGGTATTGAGTACATGTTAGACAAAGAGCAGACAACTCAAGTATATTTTTAAATGTATTCAACCAATTACCATCTATGTTCAGTTCTGCTCTGATTCAAGTTACAACAGGGACAGTGATTATTCCTGTAGCATGCATAAGGTAAACACTTAATACCAGGGGAGCCACTTGCTTCCATTTCCCTCAGTAACTGCCCTGTGCTTTTTACCCTGGTCGTTTCAATGCTTTCTGACTGCTGATCTTGTATTAAGGAAAATGCAATTAAGATTCATCAGCGTTTCCATTCCTGTTGCTTAGAACATTTTTAGCTACTGATGGGAACAGAAGGTAGGACGTTGCTGTCTTTTTACAAGTGTTGCAAGGAACTTAACTACAGGTAAAATGAGGACAAGTTTTGTTTTTGTTTTAAAGATTGTTAAGAGCCAGGCTTAGTGTGTATATGTGGTCTCTGCTAATTGGAAGCTGAGTCAGGAGGTTCAGTTGAGCCCAGGGATTCAAGGTCAACCTGAGGAATGTAATGAAACTCAGAATTCTAAAGAAAAAAAGAGAAGGGGATGTTGTATATATGATCTGATTTTTAAAAATCAAAACTTTACCTAAATTATCAGAGTGAATTTTTACAAGAAATACTTCAGTACTGTTAAAGATGAGCTCATTTTTATTAGAAAATTTAAGACTGTGTACACAAGTAGATTTATGCAAACTAGATGGCATGGCTTGTGTTTGTTATCACAGCTTGGTTGCTACACTAACTGGTACTTCTCATATTACCTACAGATCGCGAGAGAATCTTTTCACATATGCAAATTGTGTTTTAGGTAGCCTTGGTGTGGTCAGTTTGCATATTTACTCAGGTCCTAGGTGATCCAGATTCTGGGGTTTCTTAGACGTCATTTTTAAGTGACAACGATACTGATTTTACATCCAGAATTATTGGATTTTTCAGAGCAGCATATTCTAACTTCTTATTTTAGACTTGAATAAGATAATAATTGATTTAGTTGGGTGACTTGCTTTGAACACATCCTGCTTTAAAACAGGGTTGGAATTAAAACATAACTTTTGATTCTATCAACTTCAGGGACTCATGTTTATTACAGTGATTCTGCACTTTTTGTTCACTTTATTGACAATCACTACACACATACCCTTAATTCACTATCACTGTCAGGTGCTCAGCTCAGGCAGCTGATAAACATACACATACACATAGCAAGACAGATTTATCTATTTTTGCAAAGCAAAACCCTCGCTGGAGAGTGATTGTTGATTGATACTAAAAATTTGACAGCCGTGAGTATATTCTCAGAAACAAGATGAGTAACTTGGGCTAAAGGGGACCAATGAGAATAAAACTCAGATTTATTAAGGACCTTCTCAGTGAGTGGTCTGTGTCCTTTCTCAATGCTAAAATAAATAGGTATATGATCCTGCAAAGTGTAATTTAGTTTTGATTAACTGTGATAACTTGCTATCATCTTCTTTGTATGTATTTGGTGTCAGACTTTAATGTCTGTAAATTTAAAATGCTCTGATAGTTAATATATTTTTGAAATAAAATGCTACAGAATATCTCATATTTCACTTAGAGACTTTTAAAACAACTTCAGCTACTGTTTTCATATAACAAAATGTATGAATTCTATACTTAACACTGATTTATAACCTAGTATATAGCATAATCAGTGGATTGGGAACATCTGTTTACCTCTATGCACAATTTTATGCAGCATGGATGAAGGAAAGTCAGCTGTGAAAAAAATCATTTCTTTTGCTTTCTAACAAGTTCTACTAGCTTTATCTTTGTGGTATTTGACCAACCCCCCCCAAAAAAACCCCCAAAAAACCAAAAGCCAAAAAATGAAAAGCACTATATCTATCCAACATGGCTGTCCTAGTCCACTTCACAGTCTGAGTAATAGTATGAATCTTGGTGCTTCCTGTGACCTTGAACAAGCTTGCTGTTTTGATTTCTGGTTTTGCACTTACAATACTGACATAGTAATATCTACTTTGCAGGATAATATGAATGAAAAAAAGATTTAAATAAAAACAATACCTGGAAATCTTATGTAAATATCTTTCCCCCCACTCTAATTTCCCAAAACAGTACATATTCTCAGGAATAAGCTATAGCAAAATGGTAATTCTGTTGATTTACTTCTGGTACCTAAGTATACTCCTGGGTGACTGGTGTTAAATTTTAATTTTAAATTTAATTTTAATCAAAAGTGAACAATCCAATCCTTAGCAAGCTTGCTAAGGGGAAAATATGGGGAACATTTTCCAGAAATAATTAAAAATAATTTTGATAATCTACTATTTAATATTCCTCATACCATTGCTTCTCTATTAGCATTTACAAATGGAATTTAATGATAAATAATGGCGACACAGATCAAAACTAAAGTACACAGACATTTTTCACCATGTTGCTATAATGATGTTTTTTAGTGTCAATTTGTTACTAATGAACTGCTGGATTGGAGTTTTGAGAAACCAACTTTTTTTTTTTCTTTCTTAACATAGTTACTAGATCCAAGGGATTAGGTCCCCTTTATAAAGCAGAAGGGTATGCCATGAGGAAAGACACATGTTTACAGGAGTATTTGCTTTACTCTTTCACAATTACTTGTGACTTCAAAAAAGTTATCTTTCCCTGCCTTGTAGTTGGAGTTCAATGCTACTGGTAGATTTGCAAATATATTATATCTACATCAAATCACATAATCATTCCTGATCTTTTCACCTTGTCCAAGTAAAATAATCATCTTCTCTAATTGCATTGTAGAAATATTTATTTGCAGATTTTAAAGTCTATAATGGTTTTCTGATATAATGAAATTGTGACTTTGCAAGATTTGATGCTAAGCAGATACATCAGTTAAATCTGAGACATTTAATTAGCTGAATGTGAATTTACAGATAAAGTTGACTTTTTTATAGGCAGGAGCATTGTGTAATTATAGTGGATTGCACGTAACTATATAATTATTGCAATGTATAATGCTCAATATGTGTTATATGAATAGGGTATATGACTCTAATATTAAGGAACTGCTTTCTGGAATCACGATGCATTTGTTGCAAACAATTTATTGCTTTAGTTCCCGGTGTATGTTATGTGAACATAAGCAGAGTTTTGTGAATGTGATCTATAAGAAATCATCATATTTACCTTTACACTGAGTACAACACAAAGTGACATGTGCTTAATTTAAGTCATCTGTATTGAATTGTTCATTCTCTAGTATAATCACCTGCTAAACAGCTGCTGTGGAGTTGCTATCAAATGCTAAGTACTGTGTGGCATATTGTTAAGCCAAGGCCTTACAAAAAAAAAAAAAGAAATTAATAGCTATAGCAGAGTTAAAATGTGGGGAACAGATTATAATTAAATATTGTGATAATATCTGTACTTTTTTAAGCACAGTGATATGAACATGTCATAGGATAGGTGACATTAAGATGGGATATAAAGGAGTTTGCAAAACACAATGTCTTTGGGTATCTCAAAACAGAAGGTCAGTCTGAGCACAAATTAATGATGAGTTTTATTCCCTTTTTTTAGCAGTAAAAAGTTTTTTGTGCTTCAGTAATGTTTCTGGAATATTTAAGATTTTCTTTTTCATTTTTCTTCTTTCTAAACAATTCTATTTCATATTTCATTGAACTGGAAATACTGAAAAATATAATTTTCCTGATATTACATTCTTCTACGTTTGCTCAAGAAAATGTGAATGTAATGTTGCATAATGCTGAAGCTGACCTGAAAACATTTCTAAGTGCACAACATTTATGAAAGTCTGCTCTAAAGTTCAAGTCTTTCTCCAGCATAATCAGAGTGAATATCAGTTGTTTCTATTGTTACGATGGCTCTGTCATGAGTATGTTGAGATGTGGCATTGCATTTCTTAATCTGTTCATTATTTGTTTCTTTTTTAAAAATTTTTTTTATGGGTACCAGGTCTTAATCTGTTCATGATGCTCATAAATAAATCATTGTACCACAACCATGTTAGAACCTGTATGAGATAGTTCCTCAATCATTTTGGTTAGCAACTGATTACAAACAAGGACTTCGTGTGAATACATGTACTCTATCTCAGGCTATGTAGGTGAGGGTTGATTTTGACTTCCAAGAGACCTTTGGTAAAATTTGGAAATATTTGTAGTTATCATAACTTTTTTTTTTAATTTTATTTAAAGAGGGGAAGCAAAACAGAAAAAAGGGTAGAAACAATACAGAATTTCAAAAAAAAAATTAAACAGTAAGAAATCACTATTTGATACATTACATATTGTCTTCTTGGATATAGTTGTTCAAGTTACAAAATTAAAGCATACAAAGTGGACATTCAAACAGTGAGGCTACAAACAGTTCTGTTCACCGATCCAACAAAATCTTAGTGACATGGTTATCAATCCTACACACTTAAGTATACATACAGTTATTTCTTTTAGAGCACTTTCTTTTCCTCCTTTTGCTTTTTTGAAAAAATGTTTTTATTTAAAGAAAAAATTTTGAATCAGGAAGAGGGTAGAAACAATACAAAATCTCAAAAACAAAACAGAAAAAAAAACCCAAAAATAGTAACCAGTAAAAAATCGCTAGTTGATAATTACATACTTTTTCCTCTTAGATGCAGTTGTTCAAGTTACAAAAGTAAAGCCCACAAAGTGGACATCGAAACAGTGAAGACTGCAGTCAGTTTTGCTCATCCATCCAACTAAAATTTAGCAATGTGGTTATTAATTCCACACACTCAAAGATACATGCAGTTACATCCTTTAGAATATTCTCTTTTCCTTTTTTTTCCTTTACAATAACTATAATCCATTCTCGTAAACTACTTAGAAGTTCTACGCATGCATAAGTCTCTACACATATACCTAGCCTTTCTGTATTAGAGGGAGAAATAAATCAAAACAAGTCAGCAATACAAATTCCTAGAAAAACACAAAATGACAAGACCATACAAAAACACAACATTAGGTGATCTATGGTAGTCATATGGTGTCTCTTGTTATTTTCAATAAAATTGTCTATATCATCAAATATAAACTTAGTATTTCTTTATACTATTAATAAAATCTAAACATTGGAGACATTATAGGTCTTCAAAGGCAGTTAACAATCAAACCAGTATGAGTACCTTATTGAATCCTGTCATCTTCAGAGTAGTTGCCCCTACTCTCAGACTCGACACTCTCAAGCATACCAGATTCAAATTCAGTCAAGATAAAACAGTGATATAACCAACCTTCTCTGTCTTATCTCTGCCGTGCTATTTTTCTGTTATATGTTTACTTTTCTCCTTGATTCCACTGTCTGCCCCTTTCTTTGAGGCCTTTCTGCCATTATTCCTGGAACCCTGGTGATGTTCTTCTCTCTCTCTAGAATGTCCTTCAGTATTCTTTGCAGGGTTGGTTTGGTGGTCACAAACTCCTCCAGTTCCTCTTTGTTGTGGAACTATCTTGTCTCTCCATTAATTTTGAGAGACAGTTTTGCAGGGTACATCATTCTGGGTTGGAGGTTATTTTCTTTTAGGGCTTGGAATACTTCACTCCAAGCTCTTCTTGATTTGATGGTTTGCATTGAGAAGTCTGCTGTGATTTTGATGAGTTTTCCTTTATAGGTAATCTGTTTCTTTTCTCTGACCACTTTTAATATTCGGTTCTTGTGATGGATTTCTGGGATCCTGATTATTATACGTCTGGGTGTAGATCTGTTTGGGTTATAGCTGGCCTGAGTTCTATATGCGTCATTTATCTGAACTTGACTGCCGTTACCTATGTTTGGGAAGTTTTCCTTAATTATTTCTGTGAATAGACTTTTTATTTCATTTGTATTTGTTGCTGCATCTTCTTTTATATATTTTATTCTTAGGTTATAAATCCTCTTGTCATCTTCTAGCCTTTGTATCATTGCTTCCTGGTTCCTTGTTATTTTTAAGAGATCCTTCCTTTCACGATCATACTTTGCAAATCTATCTTCAAGTTTTGAAAGTTTGTCTTTAGTTTCTGTTAAAAGGTTTTGCCAGGTTTCAATGGAGTTTTTAATTTCCTGATAT